>CM042416.1:10831661-10903952 GCA_023634145.1 Thymallus thymallus
CGGTCTGCTGTCTCCTCTCTCTAACCAGGAACGACTGACGACTGACGGCTCACACACACACACACACACACACACAAATAGTTTTATGAATTAAATTCTATTTAGAACATTTTTAAGCGCAATAAGTGAAAATATTTAAAGCCATAAAGGCCACGTGATGTTGGTCTGCCCTGGATATCATCTAAACGTTCTGAGGATGAAACCTCAACGGTCAAATGTTGTTGAAGTTTAAACCACAAGGCACATGACACTCCCATTTCTGTGACATAGGGATCATGTGAGAACATTGGGTTAGTGACAGAGTTTCTGACCTCAGTCTGTAGCTTTGGGAGGTTGCTGGGGTTACCTGAGGTGTATGATGCGTATGAGGGAGGCAGCCAGGCCGGCAGAGACCCGTCCCGCAGTGCAGCAGCGACTCAGATTGGCCAACAGTCCCTGTGACATCACAGGCAGGAAGTAGAGTAGTTGGACCAATCGCTGCTGAGACTCAGCCGGTAACAATACCACACTGCCTTCCTGTGGGTCTACACACACACACACACACACACACACACACACACACACGTCAATATAGACACTCTACACCAGAGTTTCTCAACTGGTTGTCTCGGGACCCAAATTGAACCAGGTTGTCTCAGAATCAATATTTGCATCGTACATTTCTTTTGTCAAAATACAATCCGTTAAACTATTTTTTATTATATATTGATATTAAGGGAACATTCCTAACTATTTCATTCCCAATAATTACATTCTGCCCATATTCTTGATTAAGAAAAACAATAAACTCACTGGTATGAGACCATAGAACCAGCCAAAATGACACCACTAAAAGCTATATTTAAAAAATACTGTGATTGAAGAAATTTTTTTCAAATTAAATTATTTAGAAATGTAAATTCATTATCAATTCTACACACTTTCTCCCTCGTTTAAGTCGTTAAAGTTCAGATTGCAGTATTTTTTTTTTACCCGTTTAGAATGGCTGCTCTACACACACCAACTACAGCTCATTCACTATAGCAGAGGAGGGCAACTCCGTTCCTGGAGAGCCTTGGTTCCAGCCCAACAAACCCTATTATTAGAATCATCAAGTCCTTGATTAGCTGAATCAGGTGTGTTAGTGCTGGGCTGGAACAAAAGCTTGCACTCCTTTACCTATCCACGACCATGGTGTTGTAAACGCACACACACACACACACACACACACACACCTTACCTAGCAACAAGGAGCTAATGTTGACGTAAAAGACTGAATGGACTATCCATCACCAGTTTATGGTCTAAGAAACAAAATCATCAAACAGAAAGAGCGAGAAAGACCAAAAGAGAGAGAGTGAAAGACGAAGAGTGAGAGAGATGTTATGTTGGCTGCTGACGCACATTGCTGATGTCACAGACCGTTCAGACAAACAGTCTTGTGATGGTGAATCGCCAGCTCTGTCTTCACTGGGACCTTTAAACATATCAAACCCCCTCACCAGCTCTGTCTTCACTGGGACCTTTAAACATATCAAACCCCCTCACCAGCTCTGTCTTCTCTGGGGCCATTTAACATATCAAACCCCCTCACCAGCTCTGTCTTCACTGGGACCTTTAAACATATCAAACCCCCTCACCAGCTCTGTCTTCACTGGGACCTTTAAACATATCAAACCCCCTCACCAGCTCTGTCTTCTCTGGGGCCATTTAACATATCAAACCCCCTCACCAGCTCTGTCTTCACTGGGACCTTTAAACATATCAAACCCCCTCACCAGCTCTGTCTTCACTGGGACCTTTAAACATATCAAACCCCCTCACCAACTCTGTCTTCACTGGGACCTTTAAACATATCAAACCCCCTCACCAGCTCTGTCTTCTCTGGGGCCTTTTTATTTTTACCTTTATTTAACTAGGAAAGTCAGTTAAGAACAAATTATTATTTACAATGACGGCCTAAACCGGCCAAACTCGGACAACGCTGGGCCAATTGTGCGCCGCCCTATGGGTCAACCACAGCTGATGTGATACGGCTTGGAATCAAACTAGGGTGTCAGTAGTGACGCCTCTAGCACTGAGATGCAGTGCCTTAGACCGCTGCGCCCCCTCACCAGCTCTGTCTTAGCTTATATTACAACATAGTTGCCCCCACCACCTACAACCTGCACCCCTTTCAACTGATACTCCCTTCAACCTTTGTCTCTAGCTTGTATAACATGCTGCACACTCTCTCTCTCCCCTCCCTGTCCCAGTCTCCTACTATGGAGTTGATGGATCTCTACTGCCCCCCAGTGGAGAAACAGAAACCTTCTCCAAAAGGTACATAGTCAATTGAGTCTTTTCCTGCATCTCCATTTAGTGACTACCTGTTTAGTAACGATCTGCCCGACTGTCATAGAGTGTAACTTTACGTGTGTATACAATGTAGAGCCTGCATAAGGGTGTGTGTGTGTACTCACCGTAGAGCCTGCATGCGTGTGTGTGTAGAGAGTTTAGCAGGGCCTTGTTCCCCCGGGAGGCAGCAGCCTGGATGGAGAGGAGGAGCCTGTCTGAGAGGGCGGGGTTACGGTGGCCCAGCTGGGACAACTGGAGCGGCAGAGCAGCCAGCCACCGAGACAACACTCTACTCCTGAAGGGAGAGACCGAAGAGGAAGAAAGAGATTCAGAAGCAGAGTAGTCTACCCTCCAGACTGAGCTCCAGGAGCAGAGTAGTCTACCCTCCAGACTGAGCTCCAGGAGCAGAGTAGTCTCCCCTCCAGACTGAGCTCCAGGAGCAGAGTAGTCTACCCTCCAGACTGAGCTCCAGGAGCAGAGTAGTCTACCCTCCAGACTGAGCTCCAGGAGCAGAGTAGTCTACCCTCCAGACTGAGCTCCAGGAGCAGAGTAGTCTACCCTCCAGACTGTTGTTCAAGAGCAGAGTAGTCTCCCCTCCAGACTGAGCTCCAGGAGCAGAGTAGTCTCCCCTCCAGACTGAGCTCCAGGAGCAGAGTAGTCTACCCTCCAGACTGTTGTTCAAGAGCAGAGTAGTCTCCCCTCCAGACTGAGCTCCAGGAGCAGAGTAGTCTCCCCTCCAGACTGAGCTCCAGGAGCAGAGTAGTCTACCCTCCAGACTGTTGTTCAAGAGCAGAGTAGTCTCCCCTCCAGACTGAGCTCCAGGAGCAGAGTAGTCTCCCCTCCAGACTGAGCTCCAGGAGCAGAGTAGTCTACCCTCCAGACTGTTGTTCAAGAGCAGAGTAGTCTCCCCTCCAGACTGAGCTCCAGGAGCAGAGTAGTCTACCCTCCAGACTGGGTTATGCCTACATAGATCTTTGGTTATTTGGTACAGTAAACACTAGAATGTGTGTGTGTGTTACCTGGCGATGTGTGTGTGGTTGTGTTCCTGTAGGTACAGTCTACTGTAGAAGGAAAGTAGCAGTGTTCTGGTCTGCAGACTCAGGTTCATCTGCTGGTACTGAACATACACCGCCTGTAACAGGTCCTCCGTCACCGCTACACACACACACACACACACACACACACCAACGGTTAGGACACCGGACATTTGAAAACCATTTAAGATGAGTTCATAACCGCACCCTTGACAGCCCACACAAACCCACATTCTCACCCATGCTGCGTTGTGTGATGACCATTCTCCAGACAGTCTCCAGGAGTGTGTGTAGGTGTCTTTGGCTCAGCTTGGCCCCACTGGACAGAGTCTCTTGGACAAACCCCCTCAGAGGCATCAGCCACTCAGCATCGGGCTCCTGGGCTGGCCCCTCCCTCTGGCCACGGGTAACCATGGAAACCATGACCTGGCAGAGCAGCACGTTCAGAGCCAAGGGTTCCACTGTCTGCCCTGGGATTGTAGAAGCCTGCTTAGTCCTGACACACCAGACCCAAACACACACACACTTTAAAATGATGTTCTCCCCCCCTCAGTCATTGTGTGCTGATATTATATATCATCATTGTTAATAGCTCAAACCGTTCAAAGGTTAGAGCTACATTTGTAGGAAGAAAACAGAAACCGCTGTGTTTGTCCTGACCGCTAATAGCTGAAATTTAACCGTGGTTCTATGACTAAGTGGCGCATTCAGTTGACTATAGATGAGATGTTTTTCCCCTATAGATTAGTTTCTCTCACAACCGATTTTCAAATCAGGCGACATATGGGGTAGCGACCCCTAGTTTGGAAAATGCCAAGAGCCCTAGCAACACCTCACCTCTTGGGGTCTGTCTTCCGCCTTTGTTTAGGGGTGTCCAGATTTCCATAGGGGAAGTTCTTCATGAAGTGCTGCTTAAAATCCCCCAGGTACTCACTGCGAAACCAAGCACCCTAAACACACAAACACCACTGTCAATATAACAAAGGTAACGACACATCTTATACTGAGAGGCAGGCAGGCAGGCAGGCAGGTTTCTTAAGTGTGTGTGTGTGTGTGTTACCAGTGTATCCTGGTGTTCTCTCTGTGGCGCCACCTTGCGTAGCAGCTGTAGTATGGAGAGGACCTGGTACATCAGTGACATGGCGTCGGTGGTGAGGAGATGAGCGCTGTCAGTCTTGCTCTGGTCGCTGGCACTAGCCTCTACCCAGACGTCTAGTAGAAGGGGCACCAGGGTGGAGGCAAATCCCCGCACAGCCTCCCCTGTGCCCAGACCCTCACTCACCCCTGCCCCAGGCTCAGTCTCTGGCCTACAAACACAGTGGAGGAAAGGGACAGATGATGAGCAGGACGGGAGTCAGCAGAGTATGTGTGTGTGTGTGTGTATGCTTGTTAATGAAGTGTGTGTGTGATGTGCGTACCTGAGTTTGAAGGTGGAGTGTGAAGTTGGCATGGCTCCTGAATGTTCAAACACCTGGAATATGCATTTTCCGTAGGTAAGCTCCTCCCAGTTGAGCTCCAAAGGTGCGTTAGCTCCTCTTTGTCCATTCAAAACACCAAACATGTCACCTGAGACACACGCAACCCCCTCCTCCGCTCTCCTCTCCTCAACTACCGCCTGAAGAAAACGCCCTAGTCTGGAAAACACACAAACACAAACGTGACGACAGAAAAGTAAATATACAGTTGAAGTCGGAAGTTTACATACACTTAAGTTGAAGTCATTAAAACTAATTTTTCAACCACTCCACAGATTTCATGTTAACAAACTATAGTTTTGGCAAGTCGGTTAGGACATCTACTTTGTGCATGACACAAGTCATTCTTCCAACAATTGTTTACAGACAGATTATTTCACTTATAATTCACTAAATCACAATTCCAGTGATTCAGAAGTTTACATACACTAAGTTGACTGTGCCTTTAAACAGCTTGGAAAATTCCAGAAAATGATGTTATGGCTTTAGAAGCTTCTGATAGGCTAATTGACATAATTTGAGTCAATTGGAGGTGTACCTGTGGATGTTGACATTATGGGAAAATCATAAGAAAATCAGCCAAGAACTCAGAAAGAAATGTGTAGATCTCCACAAGTCTGGTTCATCCTTGGGAGCAATTTCCAAATGCCTGAAGGTACCACGTTCAGCTGTACAAACAATAGTACGCAAGTATAAACACCATGTGACCACGCAGCCATCATACCATCACATAGACTCACATAAACCATCTCAAATTCCAAATTAAATCTAGAATTGGCTTCCTATTTCGCAACAAAGCCTCCTTCACTCATGCTGCCAAACATGCCCTTGTAAAATTGACTATCCTACCGATCCTTGACTTCGGCGATGTCATTTACAAAATTGCCTCCAACACTCTACTCAGCAAATTGGATGTAATCTATCACAGTGCCATCCGTTTTGTTACCAAAGCCCCATATACTACCCACCACTGCGACCTGTATGCTCTTGTTGGCTGGCCCTCACTACATATTCGTCGCCAAACCCACTGGTTCCAGGTTATCTATAAGTCTTTGCTAGGTAAATCCCCGCCTTATTCCAACTCGCTGGTCACCATAGCAACACTCTACATAGCCCACTCTACTACCTCATCCCCATATTTATTATTTTCGCTCATTTTGCACTACAGTATCTCTATTTCTGTCACTCCAGTGTTAATTCTCATTTGTAACTTATTTAGCCACTATGGCTTATTTATTGTCCTACCTTCCTAACCTTTCTGCATTTTGCACTATATTTCCACACTCTGTATATAGATTCTCTATTGTGTTATTTGACTGTACGTTTGTTTATTCTCATGTGTAACTCTGTGTTGTTTTTTGTCGCACTGCTTTGCTTTATCTTGGCCAGGTCGCAGTTGTAAATGAGAACTTGTTCTCAACTGGCCTACCTGGTTAAATAAAGGTGAAATAAAAAAAAATACCGCTCAGGAAGGAGACGCGTTCTGTCTCATAGAGATGAATGTACTTTGGTGCGAAAAGTGCAAATCAATCCCAGAACAACAGTAAAGGACCTTGTGAAGAAGTATCTATATTCACAGTAAAACGAGTCCTATATCGACATAACCTGAAAGGCCGCTCAGCAAGGAAAAAGCCACTGCTCCAAAACTGCCATAAAAAAGCCAGACTACGGTTTGCAACTGCACATGGGGACAAAGATCGTACTTTTTGGAGAAATGTCCTCTGGTCTGATGAAACAAAAATAGAACTGTTTGGCCATAATGACCATCGTTATGTTTGGAGGAAAAAGGGGGAGGCTTGCAAACCGAAGAACACCATCCCAACCGTGAAGCACCGGGGTGGCAGCATCATGTTGTGGGGGTGCTTTGCTGCAGGAGGGAATGGTGCACTTCACAAAATAGATGGCATCATGAAAAAGGAAAATTATGTGGATATATTGAAACAACATCTCAATACATCAGTCAGGAAGTTAAAGCTTTGTCGCAAATGGGTCTTCCAAATGGACAATGACCCAAAGCATACTTCTAATGTTGTGGCAAAATGGCTTAAGGACAAAAAAGTCAAGGTATTGGAGTGGCCATCACAAAGCCCTGACCTCAATCCTATAGAAAGTTTGTGGGTAGAACTGAAAAAGCGTGTGCGAGCAAGGAGGCCTACAAACCTGACTCAGTTACACCAGTTCTGTCAGGAGGAATGGGCCAAAATTCACCCAATTTATTGTGGGAAGCTACCCGAAATGTTTGACCCAAGTTAAACAATTTAAAGGCAATGCTACCAAATACTAATTGAGTGTATGTAAACTTCTGACCCACTGGGAATGTGATGAAAGAATAAAGGCTTAAATAAATAATTCTCTGTACTATTATTCTGACATTTCACATTCTTAAAATAAAGTGGTGATCCTAACTGACCTAAGACAGGGAATTTGTATTAAGATTAAATGTCAGGAATTGTGAAAAACTGAGTTTAAATGTATTTGGCTAAGGTGTATGTAAACTTCCGACTTCAACTGTACACACCATTACGATACTGCTAACTCATAGCAAGTGTAAGCGTGTGCATAAGTACCTGAGCAGCACAGTGAGTCTCCACTGCTGACCAGTCACATTCCTGTTAGGGTTGACTGACAGAGCCCAGCTCCTCCCCTTCCCCTCCTGCCCCTTCCTGGCCCCGCCCCCAGTACTTCTGTGTGAGATCAGCTCCAGGAAGTTGGTGAGCAGCAGGGCGGAACGAGCGGCCAGCAGGGCAGGGTAGTGGTCCAGCAGAACGTCGAGGACCTTCAGGGCGTCCTCCTGGATGCCCGTCTCGATGTGGGTCATGGCACAGGAGAGGTGGGCAGAGAGGAGAGGGAAGAATGGAGACGTCCGCTCCGCTGGCACACTCTGGGCTATGAACCTGGGCAGGGCACAGAGAGCATAGAGGTTAAAGGTTAGGGATGTGGACTAGTAGCAGGAGAGTTTCTGGTTCCAATCCCAGATTGGGTAGAATGGTGCGATAGTAGGAGAAGAACTGGCATTAAGACACTTCTCCAAGGACTGTGCTGCTCTCAAGTGGTGTATGGTTTTGTGGGGGTTGGGGAACAGACCTGAAGACATATTCGTACTGTCATAACAAAATACTTTTGTAACCTGAGCAGGCGTGTGGCAGACATCCGTACGTTGGGGTCCTTGTCTGTGAAGACTGCAGCGGCCTCGCTGAGCAGACTGGAGAGGTGTTGGTCTAACTCTGAGGGGTGAAGGGTCAGCAGCTCCCGCAGTCCCACAAGAGCTCCCTGCTTCACTGTACCACTGTAGTGATGCAGCTGGGACAACAGGTCCTAGAGGAGGGGAGGCACGCAGTATAAGGTACAGTAGAGGAGTGAGTGAGTGAGTGAGTGAGTGAGTGTGTGTGTTACCTACCTTGATGTTGAGCTTCCTGTGTGTGGTGGGTGTGTTAGCATCTTTCTTCAGCTGTTCAGTTAGGTGTATTCCCTTGGTGCGGAAGTTGATGTTGGTGGCGTTGTCAGCTTTAGGCTTGGTCTTCCCCACCTTCAGCTTGACCTTCTGGAAGTCATCCTGCCTCTTCTTCTTCTTGCACTTGGTCATCTCTGCAGGAGAGGACTATCTGTGGAGAGAAACATGGGGAACATCTTAAACTGCAACCAATTCTCCAATATAGTGCACTACTTCTATTCTGACCTCAGTCAAATAGAGTTGATGTTGATGAAGATATTCCCTATATAGGGTATATGGTGCCATTTGACACACACAATAACGAAGGAACTTTGTGTGCTAGTGCTGGACCAGGAGGAGACCACAATCACAGTGGGCAGCAGTGAGTTTGCAAGCTAGTAAGCTATCAGCTCTTACCCATAATCTATGAGTAGCAAACCTAGAATAATTTATTGCATTTTGAAACGTAATAATAATACCCACGTGTGTTGACACTGCAGCAGTGTTCCCCGCCTTATGTAGCTTATGAAGAGGGTAAATCAGCTAAACCAAGCTCGTGTTGTTTCTTTACAAACGGGGGTCTTTCTCTTTGACACGACCTAGCTAAGCTGTCTTCACACATGCCTACAACATTTTGGTTTGTTTGTTCCTGTTCTCAATTTCACGAATACAAATATCCGTGTTACATTGCAACGTGTGTAATGTATACATTTAAAATTAAAAAAGTAGTGTCTTTATTATCTTTTAATATTTGTTATTAATTTGAACTCAAATTTCCAAGTTCGAGTACACAGGCAAACGCATAGTCTCACACAATTAGATACGTCACGGGTCTTTCTATAAGTGGGACACAATTGCGCGTGCGTGAATTTGCTAGTTGATCTTTCTTATTGACACTAAAAAGTCACCCTGCTCTGGTTTGCTTTAACGAATCTTAATTTGTAAGGTAGATTATTTCATGTCACTCATACCACACTGTATTTATTAGTAGCGTTACTAGCGTTACAAGATAGTAGCGCTGCTATCTTATAGCTACAGCTAGCTAATCGACATCATTGGTTTTGCCCACAACAAGACCAGCTGCGTTGTGTTTCTTAGTTTAGTTAGATATTAAACGCAGTCTTTATTTGTTTTTGTGGTTGACGACCCTCAGAATGCAGCAAGGCAACAATCCAAGGTCATCTTATGGCGCTCCACCACAGAAGAGGTTCAGGAACGCTAATGGAGGGGCTAACAGGGTAAGTTCCGTCTCTCATGGTAATTATGAAAATGACCCCCTGTCAAATTAGGTTAAGATTATAGATATATTGTTAGTCATTCACAACCCAGATTAAGTTAATTAATCCATCCTGAATAGTGTATTGTGATAAGAGGAATCAAAAACAGTGATTTTGAGAGTACTGTGTACATACTCACTGTGTACTAACCTGTTTCATTCCTGAATCTGTGGCAGTACTCCGTGCATAGGAAGTGGTATGGACCCTCACTAACAGCCCTTAGCTGGACATGGACACTGAACCAGAGCTCCCTGGTCTCCTGAGACTTACTGTTTCTGTGGAGAGGCAGCCTTCTGCACTGCCCCTCAATCAGGGCTTGAATTACCCCTTGACTGTGGGATGCTAAAGATTTATTGTGGACTCAGGAATTCCAGATTACCCTGTTACCAAGTGTAGAAGGGCTGTGACTAACGAGGTTAACAGGGCTGGGTGTTTTCTCTGGGTGATCTCATGCTCTCTTTATCTCTCATTCTAGTCAGTGGGCTGTCAGTTCCCATAGCACACGTCTTTTATTTTCCTGCTGAGTTATAAGCACTAGGGCTCACCGGCAGCTTGGTTCTAAGATGCCCTTTGTGACAGAGCTAGATTCTAATCGGAACACCTGACTAGAGTACTTGTACTTTCGTTTTAAGGTAAAGCACACGTGTATGGTGCAGAGTCAATGACGGCTCAGAGTTCCCTCATGTCACTGACAGGGTCATGGAGGGAGAGTCTGAAATGACCTTCTCTCTCTTTCTCATGGAGACCGGAGTGCAGTAGGGTTCTCCAATGTTTTTCTGCTGTGGTCTACCTGAAGCTTTTGCTTAAGCAAACCAATGTTTCTATCCAGAACCCTATCTTAAGCTGCAACCCTCTAAGGGGTCCTGACCCACTGTTTGGGGAACATTGCAGTGGGGTTTACCCCTCTGCTGCCTCCTCCTGTCTCACTAATGCCTGTCTGTCTCTCTCTCCTCCGGCCTGGTTATCCCAACTGACAGAGAAAGCAACCTAACTTCTCTGCTGACATAGGTAAGTTCTGCCTCCGATAGGAGGTTGGGAGCTGTGACTTCACTTCCTCCTGCCTTTTTGGCTGATTGGGCAGGGGGCAAGTCCAAGCGTGGGCTCTGGGCGCATCTGAGATTCGCTGTAAATGCCAGTTAACTTCAAGTCACTGCCCACAGGCTTAGGCTGTGTGGCTCTCAAGGGCTTTTCCTTAGTGTTCATTTCAAGGACTTTTTGGAGGGTCTGTCTTTGATACAATGTGCACAAATCTTTTTAGATGCATTAAAAACACTTTGGTCCATGGTTAACTAGTCTGAACAACTTTAGAAACCACAACCTCAAACCTGTCCTCTCAGAAGAATGTCCTACTCTAGGGAACTCATAGGTGTGCAGGTGCTCTCTGCAGACCCGTAGAGCTGTTGCACCATATTGGTGCAGGTCAAATCACTAAGGGTCCTGTCTGGGTCAGATGTTGTGGGGCCAAATGACTGCTGTGCATCACCCATTTGGGTGCTTCACATTGATGATAGGATAGTTCAGATGGGAAATGGATGCTGGCAGCAGGATTTTCTTTCGGGGCCTTTGTGGCCCTCAAAGAGTAGGAAGTGTTTCTCTCAACTCACTGTCCGCCAATGGGTCTGGGTTCCTCTGTACCCATGCAAGAGTTTCACTGCTTTGATTGGACACAGGTATGGAGCAGTGCCTGATGGGAGTGAGATAATCCTATAGCCCAGCTCTGACCTGTGTCTAGGTGGGCAGAAGAACTACAGCCCCCACATGTTTCAGCAGGCCTCCGTACCTCAGATTAGCTTCTCTTCTGTGTAGCAGACAGTACTATAACCCTGTCACGAAACAGGCCCTGGTGTGCCTTCCAGGCAACCTACTAATGAATCATGATCTTGTGAAGGTGGGGCTGGAATTGCACACAGAGAATCAAATGAGTAAGTTATCTTTGATTACCAGCATCTTTGATTACCAGCCAGAGCAGGTATTTTCAGTACTCCGAACTAATCTGTGTTTTTAGCAGAACCTAACTAGAGCACAAATGGTAAGGATTCTTACCAGATGTTGTCGATGATGCACGGCTGGAAACAGGACTATCCTCAGAGGTTCAGAAGAGCAGAGGCTGTGTTTCTAACTGTTGTTCAGTAAAGTAAGGACCTCTAAACTTCCTACAAGTCTTTTGACTGTGGGTTTGTGTAAGGAATGCACAGTGCCTTTTTCTTTTTAAGAGCTCTACCTTCTTTTGAAGTATACCTGCAGTGTTTCACTTCCTAAATGAGGCTCTTTGGCTATTGGCTGTCTGCTGGTCAGATGACTGGACGTGTGGACCCTTTGGTCTCACCTGTCCATGGGCAGGATGACGATCTCATGATGCAGTCTCTGCCATGTTTGTGCTTTGTGTGTTGACTTCTGTGCATTTCCCAGTGTTCACCACCAAGGCGGGAAATGTCCAGACCATCCCCTCTTTGACCAAACAGCTGAAGGCCATCACTGGTGAGACCATCATTGGTGAGTACAAGTCACTCCATTGCACTCTTTCACCAACATAGGCTTCATGGGGCTCTGTGATGAAGATTTTCCCGTCTGTGATTGGTTTTGAGATGTTTCCCTGCCCATGGTTTGTTGTGTGAGCTGCCACTCGTGTCCTGCAGGTCTTCAGTATGTGTGGGAGTACCGCAGCCCCAGTAAGTCTGTCCCGCCCCACTACCAGTGTAAACTCTGCAAGGTGAGCCGCCTGCAGAATGACTTGCTGGCTCACATCAAGGGCTGGAAGCACTCCTTCAGATACATGGTGAGGCCCTGTGTGTCACTGTTAACTTTCACATTAAAAGTCCCTGTAAAAGGCTGTTGGAACTACAGGTCTGTGTTATGATGCTGTGTAACTGTATGGCCTCATCTGTTGTCCAGAAGCAAAACCATTCTGCCAAGATGCCCTTTGAGGAGGATGCTGCCACAAAGGACCATGAAGTGAGGAAGAAGGTGAAAGAAGCGGCAGCAGAGCTGGAGAAGGCAGAGGGCAGGGGACAGCTAAAGGTGAGAAGGCAGAGGGCAGGGGATGCCTAAAGGTGAGAAGGCAGGGGATGCCTAAAGGTGAGAAGGCAGGGGGGACAGCTAAAGGTGAGAAGGCAGCTAAAGGTGAGAAGGCAGGGGGGACAGCTAAAGGTGAGAAGGCAGCTAAAGGTGAGAAGGCAGGGGGGACAGCTAAAGGTGAGAGGGCAGCTACGGATGAGTGAAGACACAGCAGACTATTGAGATGCGTCAGGGGGAGGAAACTATTTTGGGGGGGTTTTGGGGACCTCTGGTGCTGTTGGTTGTTTACTTGATTCTGTATGGTGTTTCAGGTGATTCTGAAGGAGCCCAATGAGGTCCAAGCGTTTGCAGGACTACGTACGTTTTTCTATATTTATTCTCAAGTTACTGTATGCCTGAATCTCATTGTACTCAGTCTGTTTTTAGATGTACTGGGGTTCTGACATCTCTCCCTGTCATCACAGGTTCAGCAATCCCCAACATGGGGCCTCCAGGAGGGATGGGACCTAGAGGACCAAAACCAGGTGAGAGTGTGTGGGAGAGAAGTGTAAGGTTGTCTCTGAGGTGATAATCTCCTGTGGGCAGATTCTGAATATAGACAGAGATAATCAAGGACTGAATGGGATGCGTGAGATCCGAGCAGCAGCAGCAGCATTGGTTCCGGTTTTGTTTTTCGTCACTGGTTATTTGGCCGTATCGGGATTGGGGGCGGGGGCTTAAACTGAGAGTTTCTGTTTGCTAGGGTGGAGACTTCCTTTTTGTTGTAACTCTCAATTTCTAACATGTATAATTACAGAAGTTAATCACACAGCTGACCAAATTACGCAAGATTTTACTTCTGGTTTAACAGAAATTACTGCGGTGATAAGACCTTTGTTGTGAGATTGCCTGGGCAATGTTGGGGTGCAGTGTTGTGTAGTAGTCCAAATGCAGTCTTTTGTCTCCCTCCAGGTGGCAGGTTTGCAGAGCCTCTGTTCCCAGGGGAGTTCCCTCTCCAAGGTGGCCTCCTCGACTACCCCATGAGTGGTATGGGGGGCTACTCTGACCCCCTGTCTCGCTCCAATCCCTCTACGCCGTTCCAGAAAAGGGACATGAGCTTCCGAGGCTACCCTGACAATATGGGGGGTCAGAGGCTGGGGTGTTCAGCCGATGGCTTTGGGCTGGGAGGGGGAAGGGACGGGGGCTTTGGCCAGGAGGGGCTGTTGGGGGAGAGTCCGGGAAGCCGCTACCCTGATGAGTTCAGAGGGGGACAGATGGAAAGTGGATCAGGCCAAGGGTTGATGGGAGCATTACCTGAAAGCAGCAGCAGCCTTCCCTCCACACTGCTCAAATACCTGGTGGGTGGAACAGTGTGTGTGAGACTATGCTTTCTCATGTTATTGAAACGTGCTGTGTGTTGAGTGTCTGATTCCTGTTTGTAGGACAATTTCCGGATCGAGAATGAGGGCGATGCTCAGATTGTGCTGAAGGTGACACAGAAGCTGACAGACGTCCTGATGGACTACAGACTTAGGAGTGTTTCCTCGGTATGCAAAGCACACACACACCATGCTCTATGTCAGCTACAGTACCAGTGTAACATGCAGCTCTCAGGTGCTTCCTGCAACAGAAACTAGTGATGTCAGGGTAAATGTTACACTTGGAGCAGAGCCCTTTACCCCACTTCCTGTCTGGCTGTGTGTTCAGTCTGATTTATTGCTGTTGATTACGTAAGTACAAGGCAGTGCTCTAGAAACTTCTGTGTTCTCTCCCTAAATGAATCCTAACATCACACAACCTTACTATGGCTAAACCTGTTCCTTGTGTATTCCCATACAGTATTAAGGTAGATGGTGTGATTCAGGAAACCACAAAGAATTGTGGTTTCAGTTGTTTATTTTTTATTTAACCTTTATTTAACTAGGCAAGTCAGTTAAGAACAAATTCTTATTTATAATGACGGCCTACCAAAAGGCAAAAGGCCTCATGCAGGGATGGGTGCTGGGGTTAAAAATATAAATCCTTAAAATAAAAATACAGGACAAAACGCATATCACGACAAGAGACAACACTACATAAAGAGAGACCTAAGACAACATAGCATGGCAGCATGACAACATGGTAGCAGCACAAAACAGGGTACAAACATTGGGCACAGACAACAGCACAAAGGGCAAGAAGGTAGAGACAACAATACATCACGCAAAGCAGTCAACTGTCAGTAAGAGTGTCCATGATTGAGTATTTGAATGAAGCGATTGAGATAAAACTGTCCAGTTTGAGTGTTTGTTGCAGCTCGTTCTAGCTGCAGCGAACTGAAAAGACGAGCGACCCAGGGATGTGTGTTCTTTGGGGTCCTTTAACAGAATGTGACTGTAGAGGATGAGGGCTGCAGTAGATCTCTCAGGTGGGGGGAGTGAGGCCTAAGAGGGTTTTATAAATAAGCATCAACCAATGGGTCTTGCAACGGGTATACAGAGATTACCAGTTTACAGAGGAGTATAGAGTACAGTGATGTGTCCTATAAGGAGCATTGGTGGCAAACCTGATGGCATAAGAACATCTAGCCGCTCGAGCACCCTTACCTGCCGCTCAATAAATTACATCTCCGTAATCTAGCATGCGTAGGATGGTCATCTGAATCAGGGTTAGTTTGGCAGCTGGAGTGAAAGAGGAACGATAGAGGAAACCAAGTCTAGATACAGTGGGGAGAACAAGTATTTGATACACTGCCGATTTTGCAGGTTTTCCTACTTACAAAGCATGTAGAGGTCTGTAATTTTTATCATAGGTACACTTCAACTGTGAGAGACGGAATCTAAAACAAAAATCCAGAAAATCACATTGTATGATTTTTAATTAATTAATTTGCATTTTATTGCATGACATAAGTATTTGATCACCTACCAACCAGTAAGAATTCCGGCTCTCACAGACCTGTTAGTTTTTCTTTAAGAAGCTCTCCTGTTCTCCACTCATTACTGCACCTGTTTGAACTCGTTACCTGTATAAAAGACACCTGTCCACACACTCAATCAAACAGACTCCAACCTCTCCACAATGGCCAAGACCAGAGAGCTGTGTAAGGACATCAGGGATAAAATTGTAGACCTGCACAAGGGTGGGATGGGCTACAGGACAATAGGCAAGCAGCTTGGTGAGAAGGCAACAACTGTTGGCGCAATTATTAGAAAATGTAAGAAGTTCAAGATGACCTCAGTCCCTCGGTCTGGGGCACCATGCAAGATCTCACCTCGTGGGGCATCAATGATCATGAGGAAGGTGAGGGATCAGCCCAGAACTACACGGCAGGACCTGGTCAATGACCTGAAGAGAGCTGGGACCACAGTCTCAAAGAAAACCATTAGTAACACACTACGCCGTCATGGATTAAAATCCTGCAGCGCACGCAAGGTCCCCCTGCTCAAGCCAGCCATGTCCAGGCCCGTCTGAAGTTTGCCAATGACCATCTGGATGATCCAGAGGGGGAATGGGAGAAGGTCATGTGGTCTGATGAGACAAAAATAGAGCTTTTTGGTCTAAACTCCACTCGCCGTGTTTGGAGGAAGAAGAAGGATGAGTACAACCCCAAGAACACCATCCCAACCGTGAAGCATGGAGGTGGAAACATTCTTTGGGGATGCTTTTCTGCAAAGGGGACAGGACGACTGCACCGTATTGAGGGGAGGATGGATGGGGCCATGTATCGCGAGATCTTTGCTAACAACCTCCTTCCCTCAGTAAGAGCATTGAAGATGGGTCGTGGCTGGGTCTTCCAGCATGACAATGACCCGAAACACACAGCCAGGGCAACTAAGGAGTGGCTCCGTAAGAAGCATCTCAAGGTCCTGGAGTGGCCTAGCCAGTCTCCAGACCTGAACCCAATAGAAAATCTTTGGAGGGAGCTGAAAGTCCGTATTGCCCAGCGACAGCCCCGAAACCTGAAGGATCTGGAGAAGGTCTGTATGGAGGAGTGGGCCAAAATCCCTGCTGCAGTTTGTGTAAACCTGGTCAAGAACTACAGGAAACGTAAGATCTCTGTAATTGCAAACAAAGGTTTCTGTACCAAATATTAAGTTCTGCTTTTCTGATGTATCAAATACTTGTCATGCAATAAAATGCAAATTAATTACTTAATCATACAATGTGATTTTATGGATTTTTGTTTTAGATTCCGTCACTCACAGTTGAAGAGTACCTATGTTGACTTCTACATGCTTTGTAAGTGGGAAAACCTGCAAAATCGGCAGTGTATCAAATACTTGTTCTCCCCACTGTATAACTTTAGCCTGCAGCTAAAGTGATGAGAGAAGGACAGTGCACCATCCAGCCATACTCCCAAGTACTTGAATGATGTGACTACCTGAAGCTCTAAACCCTCTAGAGGTAGAAATCACACCTGTGTGGAGAGGGGCATTTTTCTTACACCACATGACCTTTGTTTTGGAGGTGTTCGGAACAAGGTTAAGGGCAGAGAACTTGTTGGACTAAGAAAGTTTTGTTGAGCGTTTAACACAAAATCCGGGGAGGGGCCAGCTGAGTATAAGCCTGTATCGTCTGCATATAAATATTTAAGAGAGCTTCCTACTGCCTGAGCTATGTTTATGTAATTTGAGTGTGTGGCCTAGGATCAAGCTTTGGGGTACACCCTTGGTGACGGGCAGTGGCTGAGACAGTAGATGTTCTGACTTTATTTTAGGTAGTTAGCAAACCAGGCCAAAGACCCCCTCAGACACCAATACTCCTTAGCCGGCCCACAAGAATGGAAGGGTCTACCGTATCAAAAGCTTTGGCCAAATCAATAAAAATAGCAGCACAACATTGCTTAGAATCAAGGGCAATGGTGACATTGAGTACCTTTAAGGTTGCTGTGACACATCCATAACCTGAGCGGAAACCAGATTGCATACCAGAGAGAATACTATAGACATCAAGAAAGCCAGTCAGTTGATTATTGACAAGTTTTTCCAACACTTAATAAACAGGGCAAAATAGAAATAGGCCTATAACAGTTCGGATCAGCTTGATCTCCCCCTTTTAAATAAAGGACAAACCGTGGCTGCCTTCCAAGCAATGGAAACCTCCCCAGAGAGGAGAGAAAGGTTTAAAAGGTCAGAGATGGGCTTGGCGATGATAGGGGCAGCAACCTTAAAGAAGAAAGGGTCTAAACCTTGTGACCCAGATGTTTTCTTGGGGGTCAAGTTTAAGGAGCTCCTCCAGCATCTCGGACTCAGTGACCGCCTGCAGGGAGAACTTTTGTAGCGGGGCAGGGGGAACGTGACTAGTCTCATTAGAAGGGGTGGGAGATGAGGAAATGTTGGACGGGCAAAGAGGCATGGCTGAGTCAAATAGGAAACCTGACTTAATGAAGTGGTGATTTACAGTTACAACCACATCAACTTTAAGGGACATGGGCAGCTGTGAGGAGGAGGGTTTAATCTCCAGGTATTTAACTTTTTTCCAGAACTTCTTGTGGTTAGATCCACAGAGAGAGAACCGCTCCTTAAAGTAACTAACTTTGGCCTTCCGGATAGCCTGAGTGCACTTATTTCTCATTTGCCTGAAATGAGAGCCAGTCAGCCTGAGTATGCGTGTGCCGAGCCTTTTGCCAAATGCAGTTCTTGAGGTGGAGTAACTCTGCAAGATCACAGTCGAACCAGGGGCTGAACCTGTTTCTAAAGTTGGTCCCCTTTTGATGTTCTTCTTGATTCAGTGTATGTATGTTTGTGTCTCCAACAGGGTTCTAGTATGAAGAGCAGTTCATCGCTGGCCTCCATGAGCTACTCAGATTCTCCCAGAATGTCTAGCGGTAGTGACCGCTTCTCTGGGAACCTCTCCGGTACGCACAGCCTCAGTCGACAAATTAAATACACACAGCCAGCCTTTTAATGGCTGTAGTTTTCAGAAATAATCTACAGTACATTAGTCTCATCTACTTTCTCTTCTCTGCAGGCCCTTCCAGATACTCTGATGGTCCATCCAGGTACTACAACTGATCCATCTCACGTGACACATCAATCATCTTCCTGGGATAACCCATCCACCACCTCCGCCTCACCCCCAAGATCTGCCCTGAGTCCATGGGGTCTGCAGCTGTCAAGCCACTGAACAGAGGATTTGGTTATTTTATAGTCAAAATTTTCCTTCAAAGCAAAAACTCTTATACAATTCTGTACTTATTAGGTGCAGACTTTTATTATAAAAACACTTCTTTTGATATTAATAGGTTGGACCAAAGTTTTACTTTTAGTTTTAACCATTGTCTGTAATCATATGTGATTTTGGCAAATATTTTACTGGGGTTTCTTGGATAAGTCTTGTGTAGTGTTAAGAAAATACGTGTTTGAGAGAATAAGTGTAAAATGTTTAGGGAAAGGGATGTTTGGAGGTAAATGGGTTACTGACGTACTGACTGCTGTTTGAGTTGGGCTTGTCATCTCTGTTTTCTCCACATCCGACTTCACCTGCGGGATAATCTGAGACCAGCCACCCCGACAGCTGATGATACTGAGTATTTCTGTCTGTAATAAAACCCTTTAGTGGGGAAAAACTCATTCTGATTCAAAAAATGTATTAGAAAGTTTACTTTTCTTAAGGTTATTCATCAATCTACACCCTACCCCATAATGACAGAGCAAAAACAGGTTTTTAGAAATGTTTGCAAATGTATATAAAAAATATCACATTTACATAAGTATTCAGACCCTTTACTCAGTACTTGGTTGAAGCACTTTTGCCAGCAATCACAGCCTTGCTTGTGTCCCTACGCCACTCCTGCATTGTTTTGGCTGTGTGCTTAGGGTCTTTGTCCTGTTGGGGAACCTTCACCCCAGTCTGAGGTCCTGAGCACTCTGAAGCAGGTTTTCATCAAGGATCTCTCTGTACTTTGCTCCGTTCATCTTTCCCTCGGTCCTGACTAGGGTTGCAAAGGGTTGGAAACGTTCTGGTAAAGTTTGGGGAATTTTGCTTGAATTCATCAAAGAAGAATATATTTGATGACATACAATTTTTGTTAACTAGTAAATAGTAGCTTACAACAAAGTGTGTTTACATAATTTCTAACTCGTTAGCAATTTCTTCTACCTGGGTTTTAGCTTGCTTGAGCCGGCTAACTGAGTGTTAATTCACCTGTTTCCATACATGTTTCATTTTAAAACCTTTATCTAACAAAGGAGTAATCTAACTGCTTAATTATTTATGTGTACATGGAATTATATATTTTTTTAAACCATTTTTTTTCTTCTAATCTTTACAGGAAAATGCCACGGGCACTATGTGTAGAGACATTTCACTGCAGCTAATGTAGAAGGAAAAGCTGTGTACATTTGCAAATACTGTGACAAATCATATGTGAAGAATGCAACAAAGATACAGAATCATCTGGCCAAGTGCATAAAGTTCCCTCAGCGCTCACAACAAGCAACCTCTGACAAAAGTCCCTCTACTTCTATTTGAGGTGAAAATTATGAATCAAACCTTATCGATAGTAACAGCTCATGGTCCTCCTGGAATCAGAAGTTTACTCAATGGAGGAAAGTAGTCAGAAATGCTGATGAATGTCTTGCTCGAGCTGTGTATGCAACTGGTTCACCTCTGATGCTCTCATGCAATGTGTATTGGAAGAGATTATTGAATGTTCCTCACCCAGCATACACCCCTCCAACCAGACATGCTTTATCTACTAATTTGCTGGATGCAGAGTTCAAGTGAAGGTCAAGCAAATCATAGAGAAAGCAGACGGGTGGTGGGTGGTCAAATGTTTGTGGGCAAGGAATAATTAACTACATCATCTCCACCCCTCAACCAGTATTCTACCAGAGCAGAAGGGACAACATGCACACCATCTCTACATTGCAGATGAGCTGAAGGCAGTCATCAATGACCTTGGACCACAGAAAGTATTTGCACTGGTGACAGACAATGCTGCGAACATGAAGGCTGCTTGGTCTAAAGTGGAGGAGTCATACCCTCACATCACACCCATTGGCTGTGCTGATCATGCATTGAATCTGCTCCTCAAGGACATCATGGCACTGAAAACAATGGATACACTCTACAAGAGAGCCAAGGAAATGGTTAGGATATAGCAGCAATCAACCTCAACTAGCAAAGTGAGAAGAATAATAGCATAACATTGAAGCTGCCCAGCAACACCCGTTGGGGTGGTGTTGTCATCAAGTTTGACAGTCTCCTGGATAAGGAGTCTCCAAGAAATGGCCATATCACAGTCTGCCGATATGGACAGCCCCATCAAGAGGATCCTCCTGGATGATGTATTTTGGGAGAGAGTGGTAAGCAGCCTGAAACTCCTGAAACCTATAGCAGTAGCCATTGCATGTATTGAGGGAGACAATGCCATCCTGTCTGATGTTCAGACTCTGCTTGCAGATGTGAAAAATCCGTACTGCCCTGCCCACTTTACTGTTGCTCCAAGCAGAGGAAACTGCATTTCTGAAGTGTCAAAAAGCGTGAAGACTGAAGCCCATACACGCCGCAGCGTACATGTTGGACAAGCTGTTTAAAGGCACAGTCAACAGTGTATGTAAACTGACCCACTGGAATTGTGATATAGTGAATTAAGTAAAGTAATCTGTCTTTAAACAAATGTTGGAAGAATTACTTGTCATGCACAAAGTAGATGTCCTAACCGACTTGCCAAAACTATAGTTTGTTAACATGAAATCTGTGGAGTGGTTGAAAAATGAGTTTTAATGACTTCAACCTAAGTGTATGTAAACTTTCGACTTCAACTGTATATCCAATGAAAAAAACATCTACATTTAAATGGTATTCATTTGCATATATTCCCACGGAATGTTTCCACCTATGAATATTCTCCAAAATGTGCAACCCTAGTCCTGACTAGTCTCCTAGTCCCTGCTGCTGAAAAACATGAAAACAGTGTGAAGCTGCCCCCACCATGCTTCACTGTAGGGATGGTGCCAGGTTTACTCCAGAGTTCAATCAGGCCAAAGAGTTCAGTCTTGATTTCATCAGGAAAGATAATCTTGCTTGTCATGGTCAGAGTCCTTTAGGTGCCTTTTGGCAAACTCCAAACAGGCTGTTGTGCATTTTACTGAGGAGTGGCTTCTGTCTGGCCACTCTACCATAAAGGCCTGATGGGTAGAGTGCTGCAGAGAAGGTTGTCCTTCTGGAAGGTACTCCTATCTCCACAGAGGAACTCTGGAGCTCTGTCAGAGTGACCATCGGGTTCTTGGTCACCTCCCTGACCAAGGCCCTTCTCCCCCGATTGCGGCCAGCTCTAGGAAGTCTTGGTGGTTCCAAACTTCTTCCATTTAAGAATGATGGAGGCCACTGTGTTCTTGGGGACCTTCAATGCTGCAGAAATGTACCCTTCCCCATATCGACCTCATGGCTTGGGTTTTGCTCTGACATGCACTGTCAACTGTGGGACCTTATATAGACAGGTGTGTGCCTTTCCAAATCATGTCCAATCAATTGAATTTACCACAAGTGGACTCCAATTAAGTTGCAGAAACATCAAGGATGATCAATGGAAACAGGATGCACCTGAGGGTCTGAATACTTATGTAAATAAGGTATCTTTTATTTTTAATACATTAGAAAACATTTCTTCAAACTGTGTGTAGATTGATGAAAAAAAAACTGAAAAAAGAATGCACTCTATGGTGGATGTAAAACTGGAACTGTGCATCACCCAGCTTATCTGAGCTTAGAGTTACTAGGGAACTGAAAATAAACTGGCTCTCAGGGGTAATGTCTATGCTTCTCCAGCTGTGTGAGAAATGTTGCCTTTGCTGGCTCAAGTTATTACCTTACAGCTACCATATCAAAACAGCGAAATTACATACTATCATAATATAAATTGAAAAGTTTTTATTAAATAAATCAGGTCATTTGGTAACATTTAATTACTGACAAATAATATGTTTCATAAAGTCATTTCTTTGTAATATGATTCCAATAAAGAAATAAACAATAAGGAATGTCAGCAGAGAAATTAAATGCTGTCCTGTAGATAGCCTGATATACTGTTGCTGGTTTTCAAACATTGTCATGCTGTTAAACACTTTGAAATGCATTAAGTCAACCTGCAGGTGTAGAAGTATTTGCTGCATATATCCATTGTTATTATAGAAATATTAAGGGCCTCTACCATGGGAGGTCTTGAAATTTAAGTTGGAATCATTCCGTAACAGACTCATATTCATTGACGACTTGCTGTCCAAATGTAACTGACTGGAGGGTATGGGGTAGTAACACTTCCCGAAGCCACTACGACTCAGTGATGCTCACTCCAGTGATGAGCTCAGTCCTAAAGTGCAATCTTTGGAGTTTGAGACAATCTCAGATGACACCTTATCCCTCATAGTCCACTACTTCCGACCAGATCCCCATGTGGCTCTGGTCAACAGTTGTCCAGTATGTCTCAGTTGGTAGAGCATGGCGCTTGCAACGCCAGGGTTGTGGGTTCAATTCACACGGGGAGACCCGTAGAAAACACTCACTACTAAGTCGCTCTGGATAAGAGTCTGACAAATGCAAATATGAGGAGTAGATTGTCGATCATCACAGATTCCTTTTCAAGATGTCCTCCATCTGCTGGAAGCTGATGCAGGTGAGCAGTACTCTGGTCGCCATATATGTCTTGCCATGTTGTTTCTGGGCCTGTGTGGCAAAATCCTAAGTTTTAAACTGAGCCACGGCCTCACCGATGCCGTTGCCTTCTTGATCACGCAGCATGTAGATAAACTGTTCAGTCAGCGGGAGCTCGCAGGAAAAATTTGTATTTCCATCTTCGTATGTAAACACGTCTGTGCTGTGGGATACTGGCTCACCCTGGGTCTCTCAATCTGAGGTTTCTCCTCGATTCGCTCTGACACCGCTGGCGTCGTCTTGGGGTTGCCATGGTGTCCTCCAGTTGACAACATGGCTTGCGTCTTCTCCTTGGTGACGGAGGAGATGTGTATTGCCTAGGAACCAACATGGCAGCTGTTGAGGTTCAAAGCATAAACATAGTGTTTCGTTTGGTCGAAGACTACAAACGCTGTATCTGTCCTCTGGCTATCCTTATTCAGTAAATGTAATATTTTGCTGTTGGCGATGTTCGGACAGCCAAACAATACTTTTAACTCAGTCTTTTATTGTTTTGGATAGATTTTTTGATACATGATACAGTACTCCATGCTTGGCGAAAGGGACTCACAGGATCTGGGCCTCTTTGGTGACTGCGACAGAGACCGGTCCTCGGAGTGCCTCTTGGCCCGGGTCCTGGGTGTTTCTCTGTTGGGCTCATACAAGATTTGTCTTTGGGTTCTGTATGAGGGCCTTGCCCTTTCCTGGGTTTGGTGCTGCATTTCCTTGGATTCTAATGAGGGCCCATCTCTCTGGATTGTATACAAGGGTATTTCTTGGGGTTTGTACAAGCTTCCATCTCTCTGGGTTGTGGGCCTATACAAGGGGTTTTCCAAGGGGTCATATGAAGGGCTCTGACACTGCTGGATGGCGTAGCTCCATATCTCCTCAGAGGCCCCACGGACCTCCACGCTGATGCGGCCCAGTCGATGGTGGTTGAAGCTCAGAGCGTCACATGCGTCCTGGGCATGCCCAAACTTTACGAGGCAGCCATGGCTCAAGCCGAGCTTCACGTTAGCTATCACATCCTGGACCAAAAGGCCTTTGAAGAAGTGACTGATCTCCTGCCTGGTAACAGTATTTGGCAGGCCAAAGAGCCTGACGTATCCTGGCCTTGGCCTGTAAGCCTCCTCTGGTCTCCTTGGCTCACCCACAGGCACAGCTGTGCTATCGGCCCTGAGCACAGGACCAGGTGCAAGTACAAGTTCGATCAGTAGGTCTGTTGCAGAGTCTGGCAAAAGCGCTGCCAGGGGCGGCAAAGGCTTCTTCTCAGGCAACAGCGCTGGAAGGAGCTTCTCCCTCTGAAGTTTGGACTCCATTTTTCGTTGCAGCTCTGCGATGCTACTAATATGTAGGATCACCGAAGACCCTCTAAGAAGAGTTCCAGAGCGTTGCATTGCGTCCTGGCCATCTCGCTCTGTAGTGAACACAATGAACGCTTCACCAAGGTGTCCTCCTATAATATATACACCACCTTCTGGGATGTATAAGTTGATAAAGAATCTGCGTATGTCTTCAGTCCCGGCCTCAATGTTCAGGCCCTGCAACCGAAGTACTATGGTCATATTTAGCTTCTTTTGTCTGGCAACCAGAGACCTGGAAACAGATAAATAGTATTTAACATGAAGTAGAAAGAGTTATTTAACACATTCTAAGAACAGCAACAAAGGATAAACATTTGAATGGGCACATTATTACTTATATTCCGTAGAAATTGAACACGTTTGGTAAACAGGATAAACAAAGATTTTTATAACTAAACCAAGAGACCAAAGTTTGTCGTTTTCAATGGAAACAAATTAGTCATAGTAGGCAGAACAAGCATGGAGGTTGGCAGAACAAGGACATGGGCAGAACTACGCATGCGCTAGCGACATCCTATTGCCGCGTTCTAGGTTCTAGTATAGAGTCATGGTCAAAAGTTGAATGACAAGTATTGGTCTCCACAAAGTTTCCTGCCTCAGTGTTGATGATGGAAATTTGCATATACTCCAGAATGTCATGAAGAGTGATCAGATGAATTGCAATTAATTGCAAAGTCCCTCTTTTCCATGAAAATGAACTTAATCCCCAAAAAACATTTTCACTGCATTTCAGCCCTGCCACAAAAGGACCAGCTGCCATCATGTCAGTGATCGTCTCGTTAACACAGGTGAAAGTGTTGACGAGGACAAGGCTGGAGATCACTCTGTCATGATTGACTCAGAATAACAGACTGGAAGCTTTAAAAGGAGGGTGGTGCTTGAAATCATTGTTGTTCCTCTGTCAACCATGGTTACCTGCAAGGAAACACATGCCGTCATCATTGCTTTGCACAAAAAGGGCTTCACAGGCAAGGATATTGCTGCTAGTAAGATTGCACCTAAATTAACCATTTATCGGATCATCAAGAACTTCAAGGAGAGAGGTTAAATTGTTGTGAAGGCGTCAGGGCGCCCAAGAAAGTCCAGCTAGCGCCAGGACCTTCTCCTAAAGTTGATTCAGCTGCGGGATCGGGCCAACACAAGTGCAGAGCTTGCTCAGGAATGGCAGCTGGCAGGTGTGAGTGCATCTGCACGCACAGTGAGGCAAAGACTTTTGGAGGATGGCCTGGTGTCAAGAAGGGCAGCAAAGAAGCCACTTCTCTCCAGGAAAAACATCAGGGACAGACTGATATTCTGCAAAAGGTACAGGGATTGGACTGCTGAGGACTGGGGTAGAGTCATTTTCTCTGATGAATCCCCTTTCCGATTGTTTGGGCCATCCGGAAAACACTTTGTCCGGAGAAGACAAGGTGAGCGCTACCATCAGTCCTGTGTCATGCCAACAGTAAAGCATCCTGAGACCATTCATGTGTGGGGTTGCTTCTCAGCCAAGGGAGTAGTCTCACTCACAATTTTGCCTAAGAACACAGCCATGAATAAAGAATGGTACCAACACATCCTCCGAGAGCAACTTCTCCCAACCATCCAAGAAAAGTTTGGTGACGACCAATGCCTTTTCCAGCATGAAGGAGCACCTTGCCATAAGGCAAAAGTGAGAACTAAGTGGCTCGGGGAACAAAACATTTTGGGTCCATTGCCAGGAAACTCCCCAGACCTTAATCCCATTGAGAACTTGTGGTCGATCCTCAAGAGGCGGGTGGACAAACAAAAACCCACAACTTCTGACAAACTCCAAGCATTAATTATGCAAGAATGGCCTGCCATCAGTCAGGATGTAGCCCAGAAGTTAATTGACAGCATGCCAGGGAGGATTGCAGAGGTCTTGAAAAAGAAGGGTCAACACTGCAAATATGGACTCTTTGCATAAACTGAATGTCATTGTCAATGAAAGCCTTTGACACTTATGGAATACTTGTATTATACTTCAGTGTACCATAGTAACTACTGACATAAAGATCTAAGAACACTGAAGCAGCAAACTTTGTGGAGACCAATACTTGTGTAATTCTCAAAACTTTTGACCACGATTGTACATCTGCATATTTCCGTTTTGCGAACAGAAAACTGTATTGGCATAATGTTCAATTGATAAGAAGATTTGCAGAATGTCACCCAAAATCCATCTCCTTCCATCTTCTCGCCAGTGGGCTTCTTCTCACATATTTGGTAGTGAGTGGAAACGCCAACCGGATGTTTCACATTTACACATCCAGTGAAATATTGTCTGTGGGATAACTGATGAACGCTGGCACGTGGGTCATTATTATGAAGAACACCTGGTTGGCTAGCTAGTTAGTTAGCCCAGAGGCACAGTGGTTGTAAAATTAGACTAGCTAACCTGCCCTATGACACAAACATTTTAATAATATTTCAGATAAAAAGGTAAACAGCTCAACTCTTTAAATTACTCACCAGATGTCAACCATAAAAACTCTGGCTTCTTCGTATTGTAACCTTTTACATCGTAATTATCTTCATTCACCCTTCTCGAGCCCGACCACACTGCGCATTATATTCCGCATGCGCGCGCTTTTATGGGGGAGGGAGGCGTGAGCGAAATGGTGCGAGCACACGCCCAAAAAGCCAGAAGGGGTTGTGGGTAAAATAACAGTTTCTGTACCATGGCGACGGGGACGCTACTTGTGTACATCTGCAGATTGGCACTATTGCTAACATTAAAATATAACCTACTTCTCTCCCAGCTGTTTACGATTTCCTTTCAGCGTCCTTCAGACTGCGGCGTGGAACAGTTCTATGACATCTCCAGTCTGTCCTGTGTGCAATGCGGACCGAACCAGAGGACGAGTGCAACTGGTGCGTTTATCACTGGGGTTGTTGTTGGTTAGTGTGACGTTAACTGGCTAGCTAATTAGCAGTACGCTAATCTAATCCAGTCCGGGTTTGTTGTTGAGTCAACAGCATTGTTTAAAACGTTACGTGTAAGAATAGAACAGACTAAGCTATCTTTGCTAAATAGTACATAAATACAGCAGCAGCGAATCATCGGGGAGGAATGTATTGCAGTAAACCACCTGGCTAGCTAGCTAGTTAGCGTTACATAATAATGCAGCTAATATAGTGTAAACTGGCCTGCTAGCCAAAGCTGACAATTTTGCCCAGGCATATGTTGCATTGTCCTACATGTAGACTATGTTACGTAGTTCATTAGCCAATAAGAGTATTGCAGATATTGTTTGCTGAGAGAAATGGCACTGATGATTTACAACGTAACCTACAGCAGTGTCCACTCTGTTATAATCTATTGTGTTAACCAATTACCCTCTCCTCCTTCATCAGGTCTGTCTTGTGAATGTTTGACTGGGTTCAGAGTTCTCACCACCAACGGAGCTTCCATCACCTGTCAGCAGTGTCCACTAGAAAAACCGGTATGTTCTTATTCCATACTACTAGCCAATACATCACACCATATAATACATTAAAATATAAGCTATTTCTCCTTACAATTTACTTATTGCTCACCGATCAGTTTAAAGGTCTCAGTCAATACAGATTGTCCTGGGAAGTGTGCTGAACTGCATGTGTTGTTCTGCCCATCTCCTGTAGGCAGTAACAGAGGATGGCTATGGGTGTATCCTCTGTCCAGGCAGTCTGACTGAGCAGGGAACCTGTCAATGCCCGTCTGGGAGTATACTGGGTGAGTAAAACTGGGAGTATACTGGGTGAGTAAAACTGGGAGTATACTGGGTGAGTAAAACTGGGAGTATACTGGGTGAGTAAAACTGGGAGCATACTGGGTGAGTAAAGCTGGGAGTATACTGGGTGAGTATACTGGGTGAGTAAAGCTGGGGGTACAGTTATTAAAACTCATTTTTCAACCACTCCACAGATTTCATGTTAACAAACTATAGTTTTGGCAAGTCGGTTAGGACGTCTGCTTTGTGCATGACACAAGTAATTCTTCCAACAATTGTTTACAGACAGATTATTTCACTTATAATTCACTATATCACAATTCCAGTGGGTCAGAAGTTTACATACACTAAGTTGACTGTGCCTTTAAACAGCTTGGAAAATTCCAGAAAATGTTATGGCTTTAGAAGCTTCTGATAGGCTAATTGACATAATTTGAGTCAATTGGATGTGTTCCTATGGATGTATTTCAAGGCCTACCTTCAAACTCAGTGCCTCTTTGCTCGACATCATGGGAAAATCAAAAGAAATCATCCAAGACCTCAGAAAAATATTTGTAGACCTCCACAAGTCTGGTTCATCCTTGGGAGCAATTTCCAAACGCCTGAAGGTACCACATTCATCTGTACAAACAATAGTACGCAAGTATAAACACCATGGGACCACGCAGCCGTCATACCGCTCAGGAAGGAGACGCGTTCTGTCTCCCAGAGATGAACGTACTTTGGCGCGAAAAGTGCAAATCTATTCCAGAACAACAGCAGGACCTTGTGAAGATGCTGGAGGAAACAGGTACAAAAGTATCTATATCCACAGTAAAAAAAGTCCTATATCGACATAACCTGAAAGGCCGCCCAGCAAGGAAGAAGCCATTGCTCCAAAACCGCCATAAAAAAGCCAGACTACGGTTTGCAACTGCACATGGGGACAAAGATTGTACTTTTGGAGAAATGTCCTCTGGTCTGATGAAACAAAAATAGAACTGTTTGGCCATAATTACCATTGTTATGTTTGGAGGAAAAAGGGGGAGGCTTGCAAGCCGAAGAACACCATCCCAACCGTGAAGCACGGGGGTGGCAGCATCATGTTGTGGGGGTGCCTTGCTGCAGGAGGGACTGGTGCACTTAACAAAATAGATGGCATCATGAGGAAGGAAAATTATGTGGATATATTGAAGCAACATCTAAAGACATCAGTCAGGAAGTTAAAGCTTGGTCGCAAATGGGTCTTCCAAATGAACAATGACCCCAAGCATACTTCCAAAGTTGTGGCAAAATGGCTTAAGGACAACAAAGTCAAGGTATTGGAGTGGCCATCACAAAGAACTGACCGTAGTCCTATAGAAAATGTGTGGGCAGAACTGAAAAAGCATGTGCAAGCAAGGAAGCCTTCAAACCTGACTCAGTTACACCAGTTCTGTCAGGAGGAATGGGCCAAAATTCATTTAATGCTACCAAATACTAATTGTATGTGTATGTAAACTTCTGACCTACTAGGAATGTGATGAAAGAAATAAAAGCTAAAATAAATCATTCTCTCTACTATTATTCTGACATTTCACATTCTTAAAATAAAGTGGCGATCCTAACTGACCTAAGACAGGGAATTTTTACTAGGATTAAATGTCAAGAATTGTGAAAAACTGAGTTTGAATGTATTTGGCTAAGGTGTATATAAACTTCTGACTTCAACTGTATATACTGGGTGAGTAAAGCTGGGGGTATATACTTGGTGAGTAAAGCTGGGGGTATATACTGGGTGAGTAAAGCTGGGAGTATACTGGGTGAGTAAAGCTGGGAGTATACTGGGTGAGTAAAGCTGGGAGTATACTGGGTGAGTAAAGCTGGGAGTATACTGGGTGAGTAAAGCTGGGACTATACTGGGTGAGTAAAGCTGGGACTATACTGGGTGAGTAAAGCTGGGACTATACTGGGTGAGTAAAGCTGGGACTATACTGGGTGAGTAAAGCTGCTGTCGTGGAAAATCTAGCTTAATTATCTAAAACAAATAAAGCTTAAAGAGATGGTCCGGAGTTTGTGATTTTGATAGACTTTATTACAAGGTAAGAAACACGAGCTGTGTTCTGCAGAGAACAACTGGGGTTCCAGATGGGGTGATCTCTTTTTATACAGATACAGGTTTCATGACATTCATAATCACTCCTCTATATGTTAATGGCCAACACCTTTTGGCAGTTCACCCCTCTTATCTTTGTTGCTCACGTCCAGTTTCTGTTATGGTGTCCCCCTCCTTCCTGGCCCTAACCTTGGGCATCAGCAGTTTCTTCTAGAAGCACAAGCACACACACCCGCAATAACATCTGCCAACTACGGCACGTGACAAACAAAACTTGACTTCAATCGTTTCTTAAAACATAATATAAGCACATACTTGAGGATAATTATGTTGATTATTGCAGTCACAAAACTTAACTTGATTTGATTTGACAGGTGTGGTAACTAATCCTCTTTTAAGCCCATAGTGATTCTGCTTACTGTTAAAATGATTTCATAATATATGTACTTAGAAAAATACCTATACTGCGAGGATACTGGGTGAGTAAAGCTGGGAGGATACTGGGTGAGTAAAGCTGCGGGAGGAGCTACGTCTACAGGGGATGTGATGGTGTTTATGGTGCGGCGCTGTGTGATGCAGATGCTGTATTGTTGTACTGTAGTGGAGCGGGATGTCCAGGGGAACCCTCTGGAAGAGGCCAGGTGTGAGGCGTGTAACGGAGCTGAACCTGCCCTCTCAGCCCCCGACAGCTACGGAGACAGGTACCAGACACAGCCATGTCTTTCTGCAGAACAACTGGTGTTTCTGCTCTAAACTCTCAGATTACTTGTTAAGATTCTGCAACTTGAACCGTTTAATGCCTGTCTTTGTATCTCTGTTTGACTCTGTTCTCTTGTCTCTGTCAGGTGTCAGAGATGCCAGGCTTCCTTCATCAACACCTCTCAGTCCTGTATGTGTGGCTCCAACATCCTGGTGAGCCCACCCTTTATGCTATGCGTGTGTGTCATGTATGGGCTTAAAATGAAACACAAGTCTAGAGCATCCGTGAATCATATGTCGTGTTTCTTTATAGGCTGGAGGTTTGTGTTTCCCTCCCAACAACCTCCCTACAGCTGTGAACTCAAATGTCAACTATGCAGAGTTGGTAAGTCAACACAAAAGTTTTGCAAACGTTATCTATCTGGATAGAAATAGAATGAATAGAACGGATAAATCATTGACTTGAATGGGGACTTCCGTTGTATTCATTCAATTTCTATGCTGTAATCCTATCCGTTAGGCGAGATCCAGGAAGATTCTGTAACTTTTGAAAAACTGGGCCCAGAGCATCTGAAACTGGGCCCAGAGTCTGCTGTAATTATGTTACTGTGAAGTTATAGTAATACTCTAATAATACTCTCTGTGTTACGTTCCCTCTGTAGTCCCTTCCTGTGCAGTCGGCATGGTTCTCCACAAACCTCTACTCTTCAGCAGCTGCCTGCTTGGTAAATTATACAACCTCTCAAATACCTGTTCACCTTTCTGTCCCTGTACGATCTATGTGCACTTGTCAGTGTGTGTTCTCTAAAATGACCGTGTTGGTATGTGTGCATTGTTTAGGTGTATACTAACCTGACAGCATGCCAGGCACTGGGGAACATGTGTGTGATGAACATGCACTCCTTCAGCAGCGTGGCCAACGACGCCTGTGGTCTCTACAACACCATCTTCAGAGCTACCGCTGTCCTGGGGTCTACACAGGACATATCCTACTGGTAACCTCTAACCCCTTTTCTGACCCCTAACCTATAACCCCTAAAACACCTTCCACTATTGCTCTGGAGTCTCTAACCCCTGTTTTCAACCAATGATGTAAAATCTGGAGTAGATTAGTGAAGGGAACTGTCCATTTCTGCCCCTGTGACTTTAGGAGAGCCAATCTCCCATGGCTTTACTACGGGGACCAGCCGGGTCTGGCCAACCGCGTCCTGCAGACAGAGCCACTTCCCACTGGATTCAGCTTCAAGGGACGCAACAGGGTCAGTAACACACACACATTGACCCAACACTATTACCACAACACCTATGATGATGATCACTCCGATTCTACATGCGTTGTCTCTCTTTCTCAGAATACAGACATCAACCTAGTGGCTGCTGTCTACAACGCCAGAGGAGACTTCCTCCAATGGGAGAAAGTGGGAGGAAACAACCTACAGGTAAAACAAGAAGTTAATCATGAGTCTGCCCAGTGAAGGCTAGTAATGCATTGCCACACTTTGCAGTCTCATATTCACTCACATTCATATTGACCTTCAAGCTGAGCTGTCTACTGTAGTAATATTTGTAACAACCAGAGGGTGGGAGCAGAGCCCTGAGTGACACACAAGTCTAGCCTGAAGGTGGTCCTCTTTCCATCACACTGTTGGTTCCAGTGTTGAGATGCCAGTGTTTCATGATACAGCTCAGTCATAGATCAGTCATTATCATTATTAGTTTTGACATGAGGAAAGTGACTAATGTCTCCTCTCCCAGCTCTGTCCAGATACTGCCAGGAGACAGGAGGCAGCTTACACCTTTGGCACTGCCTACCAGAAAACTGTGAGTGTCCATCTCTATCCAGTGCTTGACTTGGACTGAAATAGGTTCCGGTACTCATTTTGGGTGGCGCTACTGTTTATACAGTATTTAGGTACAGGAGCGCCACAATACTTTTGAGTTAATATTTTATAAGAGGAACAGGAGCTCAAGCAGTAGAATGTGAAGTGCCGGTACTCAGCAATAGTGAGCTCCTGTCCAAGTCAAGCCCTGTCTCTATCTATTTAACATGTGCTGTAGTATTTTCTCATGGTGACAGAGTTGTTTCGCATTCTCACTCAGCAACTATTCTTTTACGTGTGTGTGTGTGTAGTGTGTTCTCTCCGTAGCAGACCTGTTGAGTGTATATGCTGAACCTTTATTCTACGATGTGTTTGTGGATCTGAGCCGAGGAGAGGACAGGAGACTGCTCCCTCTCCCCACACGCAACCTCAACCAAGAATACAACAGGAAGTTCATCAACCGGGGTAAGTGTGTGGGGGGGGATACATTTGTTTTAAACCCTTTCCCCCTTAACAAGTATCTTGAATAAGTGTGTGTGTGTGTGTGTAGGTAACTTGAACGACTGGTACCTATCGAGGCGTGTGTTACTGGTGGACACTCTGAGTGGGAGAGAGAAGAGCCTCAGCTCTCTGCCAAAAGTCATACGCATCGCAAGCAGCATCAGGATTGGGTGAGTTGCACACACAAACACTCATCCATTTAGGCCTACACGCATTCATCAATGTTAGCAGGGTGTGAAAACATGATGTATTTGTGACATAGGTTCCAGCTGGTGCCAGGGACTCAGAAGGGGCAGGTGTTCCCTCCTCTCCTCTCTGTGACATACTCAGACGTCCTCATCACTGACCCAAACACACAGACTGTCTCTGTGAGTAACACACACAGACGCATCACACACACACACATCCTTGATCCCACTGTAACTGCTGTGTGTTCTAGGTTTCATTTGCTGTGGAGTATGAGATGGACCAGACTGAGGCTCACATGAAGACGGATGTGAGTAACCATGGTAACCAGGGGGCTGTTGTGATTTGCATGTATAGTGAAGACCATAATAATTAGTGTGTGTGTATAGATCGCCCTAGGTGTGTTGGGTGGCGTTTCTGTCCTGTATTCCCTGGTGAAGACAGCCAGTTGGAAGAGGAGGATTGGTTCTCCTCTCATTGACATGGAGGTACCTGACCTTTGACCCGTAACCCTTGACTTCTAACCATTAACCTTTAAACCCCCAAATGCATTTATTTAGTTGTAGAATTTGATTGCATGTTTGTCATTTATTTTCCCTGACCTCTCTCTCTTTCCCTCACCGCCTCTCCCTCTCTCTATTTCTCTCTGTCTCCCACCTCTCTTTTCCTTGTTCTCAGACCGTATTGAAGTTCCTGTTGTTTTACACCGGTGATCTGGCTAATGTCTTCTTTGTCATCACCGTGGGAACAGGCTTGTACTGGCTCATCTTCTATAAGGTAGACGGAGACCCCCGCAGACAGACCTTTCACTCTCTTGTACACCTTTACCTCTGACCTGTCTCTACTCCTGTTTTATACGGATTATGATTTTATTCTAGTTTTTCTCTCCTTTGTTGTCCTGGGCTGCGCACTCAGACGGTGGAGGCAAGTCTTTCTCTTCTCCTCTCTTCCTCTTTTCCTGTCCTCCTCCCTTCCTTACCTCTTCTGCAATGTTTTATGCTGTGTGTGTCTAGGCCCAGCATTTTGTGTCAGTGCTGCTACCGTTACCAGGACCGCAGGAGGAGAGGTTTACGGTGTATGTGGGCTGTGCCTTCGCTCTCAAGGTGAGGCCTTTACACCCTGTTGACAGCTTATGTTTTGTGTATGTTTCTGTTTGTCTAAAACAGTCGTATTATTGGTTCTCTTACTTTTTAAAAGAGATTAAAATGAAATAAATGTTATTTGGCATATATTATGTTAATCCCACCTGGTGGGTGGGATGACATGCTGTAATGTCCTCAAACAAGTGTATGAACATCTAGCTACAAAATTCTAATACTTTTCTGTTTTGTGTGCCAACACTAAGGGTACCGAGCTGTGCTTTGTGGCACACCTATGGGAAAATTGTCAGGAAGGGCTGTTGTTAATATAGGTGAATCTGTTGGAACTTGCGGTCCAACCCCTCTGACTATCGTCTTAAGAATCCTAATAATCTATTATTTCACAATTTCATTAAACAAATCTTATGGAGAAGAAACTATTTTCCTGGCAGTTTTTTTCACAGAGGCGGCGGCATAGGTGCCAATAGCATAAGAGAAGATCTGAAGGCCTAATCAATCCACACCTAGGAACACCACATGATTGAACACCACATGCACACACCCAAACCCACACACAGATTCTGACCCAACATTCGGAACACAACATTAATATAAACATGCATGCACAGTCAAATAATAACCCTTGGGTTTTACGGGGATAACACTGCAGCTGAGCAAAAGGCAAACATTGTTTGTTAATATCTGTCATTAGATTTGGGATGGGGTGGGGTCACGAGAAATTATGCTGAAATAAAATGGTGTCCCCCTTTAGACCAGTGCTATTCAAAAGTTTGAATAGCACTGGTCTAAAGTGTCTTCCTCTGCTCCAGACTGTGCAGTTTCTCCATAAGCTGATCCAGCAGTTGTCAGTGGATATCTTCTTCATAGACTGGGAGAGACCGCGTGGCAAAGCCAACAAGACCATCCAGGGTACGTAGTCAAGAAACACATTTTCCCCTTGTTTTAGGCCTATGTCTCTCTGAATTAGAAGTGAGCAGTCATTTGGGTTGTTGACAGCTAATAGCAATGGTGAGGCGAAGCGCGACCCTTCTCCTGTCAGCATCTGGAGGACCTACTTTGTGGCTAATGAGTGGAACGAGATTCAGACCATACGCAAGATCAGCCCCACCTTCCAGATCATGGCTGTGCTCTTCCTACTAGAGGTACACACACCCTCCTTCCTTCTCTCTCTCTCTTTATTTCTTTCTCTTCAGAGAAATATTTCTAATCACTTTCTTAACATTCTCTCTTGCTCTCTCCCTGTGTATCTAGGTGGTTGGCTTCTCCAGTCTGGCCCTAAGGGACCCCTTGTCAGATCTCCAGCGCCCCCCTCAGTCCTACTCCCCTCCCTACAGCCTGACGCTGCGCTACGGCCTGGCCGCCACACTCTGGCTCTGCATGGGACTGCTGCAGGTAGGTACACCCCTATGAACTGTAGACCTTGAACATGTCGGACCTGTCACCAGAGTGTGTCTCTGGACAGGCTTTCTCACTCTGTGTGTGTTTCACTTTCTCTCTGCAGATGATTTTCTTCACTGCGTTCCATGAGCGTTTTGTTGAGGATAAGATCCGCCAGTTTGTGGACCTTTGCTCCATCAGTAACGTGAGTATCGCTCTCACCAGCATGTCATTTTTATTGTAATTTTTTTATTTAACCTTTATTTAACTAGGCAAGTCAGTTAAGAACAAATTATTATTTACAATGACGACCTACCCCGGCCAAACCCAGACGACCCTGGGCCAATTGTGCCGCCTTATGGGACTCCGAATCACGGCCGGATGTGATACAGCCTGGATTCGAACCAGGGACTGTAGTGACTCCTCTTGTACTGAGATGCAGTGTCTTAGACTGCTGCGCCACTCAGGAGCCCGAAACATTGTGTGTGTGTGTCTCAACTGCCGTGCACATTTTGTAAAAGTGAGATGGGCTGATGATGAACTGCTTCTGCTGCTGTTTAAATGCTTAAGTCATTTAAACAAAGTTTTTCTTCTGTCTTAGATCTCGGTGTTGCTGCTGTCTCACAGGTGTTTTGGTTACTACATCCACGGGCGCTCCGTCCACGGCCACGCTGACACCAACATGGAGGAGATGAACATCAACCTCAAGAGAGAGGCTGTACGTACACACAGAGAGACAGACAAAGACAGAGAGGGTGTGGGATTGAGATGTGTGTATTTTGCTACCATATAAAAGGCTATTCAACCCTTTCTCCCTCTCTCTCCCTGTAGGAGTCTCTGTGTGGTCAGAGAGGCCTCCTTCCCAACACAGACACGCAGACCTTCCAGATCTCCATCACCAGCCGACTACGCCAGCAGTACGACCGCATCCTGGAGCCTCTCAGCAGGGTGGGGCTCTCTCTCTCTGTGTGTGTGTGTGTGCACGCGTGTGTGTTGTTTAATATCATCAAAATCAACATGACAGATATTTTTTGTCCGTTCTAGACAATATGTTTATCGGAATATTATTTTATGTTTTACCGCCTTGAACGTGCCTCTGCATTGGTCTGTCTCTAACAGAGAAATGGGCCATCGCGGTTGGTGGACGCAGCCTCAGGACACCCCTTTGACCAGAGCACCAAAGCCTACCACACCATGAACCGTTTCCTAGGATCTGTCATAGACCATGTGAGTATTAAACACACACCAGCACAAACACACACCATGATCTGTTGTAATCACTGTAGCACACAAACACAGACCCTTATCTGATGTTGTGTTGTATTCCCTATAGGCCCATCGGGACATGGAATACGTTGTGAGAGACAAACTGTTTTTTGAGAGAGTCATAGGGATGGAGTTCATGGAGCCTATGGACAAGAGCATATTCTACAATGGTAATACTCTCTCTATATCACTACATGACAGATACAACAGTAATACTCTCTCTATATCACAACATGACAGATACAACACTAATACTCTCTCTATATCACAACATGACAGATACAACAGTAATACTCTCTCTATATCACAACATGACAGATACAACACTAATACTCTCTCTATATCACAACATGACAGATACAACAGTAATACTCTCTCTATATCACAACATGACAGATACAACAGTAATACTCTCTATATCACTACATGACAGATACAACAGTAATACTCTCTATATCACTACATGACAGATACAACAGTAATACTCTCTCTATATCACAACATGACAGATACAACACTAATACTCTCTCTATATCACAACATGACAGATACAACACTAATACTCTCTCTATATCACAACATGACAGATACAACACTAATACTCTCTCTATATCACAACATGACAGATACAACAGTAATACTCTCTCTATATCACAACATGACAGATACAACAGTAATACTCTCTATATCACTACATGACAGATACAACAGTAATACTCTCTATATCACTACATGACAGATACAACAGTAATACTCTCTCTATATCACTACATGACAGATACAACAGTAATACTCTCTCTATATCACTACATGACAGATACAACAGTAATACTCTCTCTATATCACTACATGACAGATACAACAGTAATACTCTCTCTATATCACTACATGACAGATACAACAGTAATACTCTCTCTATATCACTACATGACAGATACAACAGTAATACTCTCTCTATATCACTACATGACAGATACAACAGTAATACTCTCTCTATATCACTACATGACAGATACAACAGTAATACTCTCTATATCACAACATGACAGATACAACAGTAATACTCTCTATATCACTACATGACAGATACAACACTAATACTCTCTCTATATCACAACATGATAGATACAACACTAATACTCTCTCTATATCACTACATGACAGAAAGCCCTTTGTGTGTTGTTTTTTTTAGTTTGTACACAATGTGTGGGCTGCATATAACTGGCCTACCAAAGTAGTGTTCCATACAGCGGTATGGTCTGTATGGACAAGCCTCTGCACCGGTATGACCTCTGAAATATGTCTTTATTCATCTCTGACAGATGAGTCCCATTCGTTCAGTGACGTGCTGTTCTATGGGAACGAAGCCACTCTGTTGATCTTTGACACGCTCTTCTTCTGTGTGGTTGACCTGGGAGCACAGAGCTTCATACTGGCAGCCATACTCACATACGCACAGCAAATGGTCAGTATTGTGTGTGTGTGTGTGTTTGTGTACTTGTCTGTGTTTAGTTGTATAACAGTAAAAAATAACTTTTCTCTTTCTTTTCTGTTCTAGATCTTTCGATTAATTCGTAACGGTATTGGGCGGAGAAACCTGGCCAACAAAACATTGGTGGACCAGAGATTCCTTATATAGTTTATTCTGTCAGAGTGATGATGGTATAGACCAGGGGTATTCAACTCTTACCCCTACAAGTTCTGGAGCCTGCTAGTTTTATGTTCTACCTGATAATGAATTAAAGCCACCTGGTGTCCCAGATCTAAATCAGAAGAAAAGCAGTGGAACTGGCTTCAAGGTCCAGAGTTGAGTTTGAGTGGTATAGACTATAGTATGCCATGCCTTGTTAGTATGTAACAGCCTTGGTAGCATGGTTTAATTGTTTTGTTTACAGCTTCGGCAGCCTCTGTTTTTTTTTTTTTTTTTTACAGATGCCTTTGTACTTGTTTACACTGTATTTTTCCAGTATTTTGTAAACGTTCTTCACTAGGTTGATGATTTAAATGTTGTTGTTCAGTTTTTCTATGTGATATTTTTTTACAAATTAAAACAATGTTTCTGGTTATATTGTCTCTATATTCACTTCCTCTGTTATTGGGCTTGTAGATATGGAGGTGAAGGTAGAAGATGAGAGAAGGATTATGTGGTACTTAAAACCATCCACACATTAACTATTGGCTGCTGAATTGGCATCATCATTTACTAACCTAACGTGCCAGGAAACAGCAGTTATGTTGAAGTGTGATGACCTTTATTGTGATGCTATAAAACTAGATAACAGAGTAGCCTCTGCTCTGCTCCAAGGCCAGTAGGAGCTGCAGCCAACAGGTTCCGTCCAACTGTTCCTTTACTACACTGGGTGTTAATTTAGAAATAGTTAATCATAGTTAATGATGAATAGTTAATTAACTAATTTTGTTGAGATATCTTTACATCATTTTGTTACATGAAAGTCAATGTCACCCACCCCCACCAGCGTGTCAAGGGTTAACAAGTCAGTCAGCGCTCCTCTTTCAGAGGTGAGCCAATCAGCGTTCAGTGTGTCCTGAGCTCGAGAGAGAGAGATGCAGGAGGGTCGGTAGCGTAAGAAAACAAAATAGTACATTCTTGAGAATAAGGTCGGTGGCTAGATGTGTTTGGCTTTATCCATTTTTCATGTTACTTTTATACAGTATGTGTATCTGCATTGATAACTGACCTGTTATGTCTTGAGCTTTGTGACAGTAATGTACAAGGACTGAAGGAGGAGTGGTATTTTGGGCTGGCTTGCAGTGACGCATAGCTAGATCATCGCTAGCCAGAACGTTACTACCCAGCAGTAGAGTAGACTTTGTCGGCCTATCAAGTTAATAACACAATGTGCTGGCTTCAATTAGGCTTGCTATTGGGAACTATGTAGATATTTGTGCCGATTTAACCTAAGTACAAAGAAGGCAGACTCTGAACTGTACAGTAAACAATATAGCAACTTTGTAGTAGTCAGGCCTAGCCAGGGATAGGCCGGGGTCACTGGTCATAGACTGGAGGTCTTTTTTTTTTTTTTTTTACAAACATTGGAGTAAAACATGCATATATTTGAGGTTTTGATGGGGTATGATAGTTGAACTAAGATTGAGGCATTTATAAGTTATATTCTTCAAGAATCAATGGGTACATATCATTCATTTAGTAACTGCTGATTGCCCCTTTAATTATTGTGTAATTTGTATTAGAATCCGCATTATCTGTTATGATAACAGTAGCTCCTCATCCTGGTGTCCTAATCTAGGAGGCGGAAAGGGCAGAGAGAGGGTTAGCCTATGCTGTTAGACAGAATCTAGTTCAGTAGGACAAGATCAGGCTTTCAGGAGTGAGCAAATGTCAGACCCGCTTGACAGGACTATATATAGTCTGTGAGGCAACTAGTGGTGGCTAACCCCTGTAGAGGTGCAAGACTCTTTTATGGAGCAACAAAGCCTGGCAGGCAACTAGCAGTGGCTGACCCCTGTAGAACACTGGTTCTCAAACCTCTCCTCTGGACCTCCAGCCATTCCATGTATTTGATCTATTCCAGAACTAGAACACCTGATTCAACCTGTCAACACATTCATCATGCCCTTGTGTAGGGGAATCAGGTGAGCTAGTTCAGAGTCTGGGGAGAGGTTTGAGAACCACTGCTTTGAAATGCAAATGCTCTTTTATGGAGCAACACAGCCTGGAAACCTAGTGCCAGTCTGTCAAACTAGTCAACTAGAGTAGTAGAATGCATTGTTCCAGTGCAACCTTCCTCAAAGCATACTAAAGCCTCTGCCAAGAGGCTCAGGCCTTTATGGCACAGGAAGTTGCCTTGTAGCAAGGTCACTGGTTTCAGCTCCCTTATTCACCACACAATCAAAATTGGGTTGGAAGATAAGTGCTTGGCTTGATCCGTTATGTTATATGCATGTTGTTTTTGTTTGTATTGATCTATAATGGTACATTTGTCGAGAGGTCTGTTACTACGAGGCAGTAGTTTATGTACATTGACTGAATTAGAGGGGTGTAAACAATTAAAATGACATAGTCAGCTGTGTCTGTGTTGACTGAATGATACAGGCTGCATTTTTGCCCATAGCTCACAGGTCTTGGTGTCTCCCATAGGTGTGTGTGTGTGTGTGTTGGCGGTTCTCTGAGAGTTTGTGCACCCAGAGCGAGCCACTATGCCCGTGACATCGCAGCTGTTCCGCGGCTTCCCTCGGGCGAAGCTCTGGGGTTCCTCCCTGTTCCCATGCCAATGCCAGCCCCCATGCTGCTCCTCCTCCCACCGGCCCACCTCGTCGCAGCCTAACCCCACATGGCCGCCAGCCATGCCCGTGCGTGGCTATAGGAGGACCCCTGACCTCCGCAGCTACAATCTCACCCCCCCACAGGTCAACTCAATCCTCAAGGCCAACGAGTACAGCTTCAAGGTAGGGGCGGACGATACACACGTTTACACACAACGAGTACAGCTTCACGATTGCTGAGACCATAAGTATGAGTGTGCTTTGGTTCTAGGTTCCGGAGTTTGATGGTAAGAACGTGTCATCAGTAATGGGGTTCGACAGTAACCAGCTGCCTGCCAACGCGCCCATCGAAGACCGGCGCAGCGCTGCCACCTGTCTGCAGACGCGGGGAATGCTGCTGGGAGTGTTCGACGGCCATGCGGGCTGCGCCTGTGCACAGGTACAGTTTCTGCTGTCATTTTGTATAATCGCAGAGCTAGTTTTAATGTGCAGTTAAAACAGTTACCTCTATTTTTCTCAGGCGTTGAGTGAGAGGTTGTTCTACTACATTGCCATGTCGTTGATGCCCCATGAGACCCTGTGTGATCTGGAGTCGGCAGTAGAGGCAGGCAGACCCCTCAGCCCCATCCTGCAGTGGCACAAACACCCCAACGACTACTTCACCAGGGAGGCACAGACTATGTACTTCAACAGCCTCAGAACCTACTGGCAGGAACTCATAGACCTCAGCAGGTAAACACACACACACACACAGCATTGGCGCCGCCCTGTGTGGTCGCCTGTTAAGCAGCTCCCATTGTTTGTGCATACATTTTTGTTTTGGTATGTTTTTCGTGAGTTGTTTTTGCAACAGTTGAACTATAATAGTTCAGGACTATGGAGTGCTACTGTTTTACAAAGGTTTTAGTGGTCCTTTTTATCACTGAGGCACTTTTTATTTTACTCAGCACCGAATGTTCACGTGAGTCCACAATTATTTACAACAGAGCACAGCTCCTGGATTTAGCTCACGCAGCGCTGCTGCACCCCGGGGAAAAGTTCAATATTCCGGACGAGTTGAAAAGGCGACAGCGTGGACACAGGGCGGGATGGAAGTGTAAGGCAAAGCTGAGGAAGTACAAGCCGGCTATACCGTCTATCATTATGGGCATCTTGAGATCGCTACATAACAAAATGGACGAGCTTCAGGCCTTGGTTTTTGGACAAAGAGACTATCGGGAAGCGAGCCTATTGTTTTTTACTGAGACTTGGCTGAATGATAACATCCTCATAGAGAACGTCACTATCGGCGGGTTCCGGACCATCAGAGCGGACAGGGATAGCGTTTCTTCTTGTAAGAGCAAGGGAGGGGGGCTGTCTTTATTAGTTAACAACAGTTGGTGTAATCCAAGCCATATTACTCTTCCGTTAGCCTGAGACCCTACTATTTGCATAGGGAATTCACGGCTACCATTGCTGTTATTGTTTAGATCCCGCCCTCCGCTGACGCAAACACAGCGTGTGACGTCATCCACTCTGTTATCGCGAGGTTACAGACAGTGCATCCCAGTGCTTTCTTTGCCATTTCGGGGTATTTTAACCATGCATCTCTCTCTTCAACGCTGCCCACGTTAAAATAGTTAGTCAAGTGCCCAACCAGGAATAATACAACTCTGGACTTGTTATATGCTAATGTGAAGGATGCATACAACTCCGCTGCACTCCCTCCCCTCGGTAGATCGGATCACAACCTTGTCCACCTCACCCCACTGCGACCACTAGGACCATTAGGAGATGGTCTCCAGAGGCGAATGAGGCCCTACAGGACTGCTTTGAAACAACAGACTGGGATGTGCTCTGTGAGGCTAATGGGGAGGACATCGATGGACTTACTGACTGCATAACGGACTATATAAATTTTTGTGTAGACAACACTGTACCCACCAGGAAGGTAAGCTGTTTTCTAAATTATAAACCCTGGGTCACCAGCGACCTGAAGGCCCTGCTGAATGAGAAGAAGAGGGCCTTCAAGGAGGGGGACAAGGACAAATTGAAATGCGTCCAGAGGGAGCTGAAGTTGCTGAGGGGAAGAGAGGGTATAAGGAGAAGATGGAGGACAAGCTGAGGCAGAGCCAGGTGAGAAAGGTGTGGAAGGGTATGAGAAATATCACTGGCTTCAAAAAGTCAAACAGTGGGCAGACTGAGGGGACCCAGGACAGAGCCAATGAGCTGAACCAATTTTTTAACAGGTTTGATACTGGCCCTGTCCACCTCCCCTCCAGCTCCCCAAGCCACACACCCTCACAGCTGTCCCACCCCCACTTTGCTCACAACACCTCTGTTGAGACAATCAGCGACCCCACCTCCGCCCCTGCTCCCTCAGGACTGATCCTCAACACCCACCTTCCCCCCACCTCCCCACCTGGGCTGGCTTTCACCACCAACCAAGTGAAGAGAGAGCTGGAGAGACTACATCAGTGGAAAGCGGCAGGACCTTATAGCATCAGCCCAAGGGTGCTTAGGGTCTGTGCTGACCAACTGTGTGGAATACTCCAGCGACCCTTCAACCTTAGCCTGAGCCTAGAAAGGGTCCCTGTGCTGTGGAAAACATCCTGCCTCGTCCCAGTGCCCAAGATGGCGCACCCCACTGTCCTGAATGACTTCAGACCTGTAGCGCTAACATCCCACATCATGAAGACCCTGGAAAGGTTAGTCCTCGCTCACCTCATACCACTGGTGTTTACATCACTGGACCCTCTGCAGTTCGCATATCAGCGCAACATCGGGGTGGATGATGCAATCATCTACCTTCTGCAGAGGGCCTACTCTCACCTGGACAACGCAGGTTGCACTGTGAGGGTTATATTTTTTGACTTCTCCAGTGCCTTCAACACCATTCAGACCCTGCTACTGGGTGAGAAGATGAAGAGGATGAAAGTGGAAGCACCCTTAGTCTCCTGGGTCATGGACTACCTGACCGGTAGGCCACAATTTGTGCGACTACAGAGCTGTGTGTCAGAACAGGCAGTGAGCAACACAGGGGCCCCCCAGGGAACGGTCCTGCCCCCCTTCCTGTTCACCCTCTACACCTCGGACTTCAGATATAACTCTGAAACATGCCACCGAAAGAAATTCTCGGATGACTCCACAATTGTAGGGTGCATCAGGGGTGGGCAGGAGGAGGAGTACAGGAGCACAATCAGTGACTTTGTGTTGTGGTGTGAGCAGAACTACCTTCAGCTCAACATCAGCAAAACAAAGGAGATGGTGGTGGACTTCAGGAGAACCAAGGCACAACTCACTGCAGTCCCTATACAGGGGATGGATGTGGAAATGGTTGGGTCATACAAGTTCTCTCTCTCTCTCTCTCTCTCTCTCTCTCTCTCTCTCTCTCTCTCTCTCTCTCTCTCTCTCTCTCTCTCTCTCTCTCTCTCTCTCTCTCTCTCTCTCTCTCTCATATATATATATATCTCAGCAGGTAAACACACACAGCAAGTCATAGACTTCAACAGGTATGGGTTAATGTTATTAAACATGGGTCGTTATTCAGTGTTGGAGTTGATTGTATGTGATTGTGTTCTCAGTCCAGGGGAGAGCCTAGGGCCCAGAGAGGCGTTGCTGAGTGCCTTTAAGAGACTGGACAGTGACCTGTCCCTGGAGGCTCAGGTGGGAGACCCTGTTCTATCCCCTTGACTTCTATCCTCCGTCCATCAATGTCTCTGTGTTACCATAGTATCCAGCGTTGGGTATAAATGTGTAGTGCTGATCCCTGTGTTGTGTTGTCCAGGTGGGAGATGCCAATTCCTTCCTCCACTACTGGGTTCTGAGAGTGGCCTTCTCTGGAGCGACTGCCTGTGTAGCTCACATTGATGGATCCGACCTGTACGTACTCTAGTCCACACCCATGGATCTCTCTCTGTTGGCTCCCATATGTACTACCTGGTCTCGATCTGTCTGCTTCCTCTGGCTCTGTCTGAAATCTCTGAATGTGGTTGTGTAGGTATGTAGCGAACACAGGCGACGGCCGGGCGGTGCTGGGGGTCCAGGAGAAGGATGGCTCGTTCAGCGCTCACACACTCTCCAACGACCACAACGCCCAGAATGAGAACGAGGTGGCCCGCATCCAGGGGGAGCACCCCCCTTCTGAGAAGAAGACTGTCATACGACAGGTCAGCACCGTCACACATCCAGAGATAACAGTGGCACAGCAGGTCAATTAAACATACATCCCCCATCTCTTTCTCTCCCTGTTTCAGGACCGGTTGTTGGGCCTGCTGATGCCGTTCCGTGCATTTGGGGATGTGAAGTTCAAGTGGAGCATTGACTTGCAACGAGGTGTGTTGGAGTCAGGACCAGACCAGCTCCATGACAACGAACACACCAAGTTCATCCCCCCCAACTACCACACCCCTCCCTACCTTACGGCCGAGCCTGAGATCACACACCACCGCCTCCGACCTCAGGACCGCTTCCTGGTGAGAGACAAAGGATTGGTCAATTGAGTGATGAATTGGTTGATAAGGCTTTGTTGTCTTTTCTTTAACAGAAACTTGCATTGTGTTCCATTAAAACGTACCTACAGTTGATGTCGGAAGTTTATATACACCTTTAAACTCAGTTTTTCACAATTCCTGACATTTAATCCTAGTAAAAATTCCCTGTCTTAGGTCAGTTAGGATCACCACTTTATTTTAAGAATGTGAAATGCCAGAATAATAGTAGAGGGAGTGATTTATTTCAGCTTTTATTTCTTTCATCACATTCCCAGTAGGTCAGAAGTATGCATACACTCAATTGGTATTTGGTAGCATTGCCTTTAAATTGTTTATCTTGGGTCAAACGTTTCAGGTAGCCTTCCACAAGCTTCCCACAATAAGTTGTGAATTTTGGCCCATTCCTCCTGACAGAACTTGTGTAACTGAGTCAAGTGTGTAGGCCTCCTTGCTCGCACACACTTTTTCAGTTCTGCCCACAAATTTTCTATAGGATTGAGGTCAGGGCTTTGTGATGGCCACTCCAATACCTTGATTTTGTTGTCTTTAAGCCATTTTGCCACAACTTTGGAAGTATGCTTGGGGTCATTGTCCATTTGGAAGACCATTTGCGACCAAGCTTTAACTTCCTGACTGATGTCTTGAGATGGTGCTTCAATATTTTCCTTCCTCATAATGCCATCTATTTTGTGAAGTGCACCAGTCCCTCGTGCAGCAAAGCACCCCCACAACATGATGCTGCCACCCCTGTGCTTCATGGTTGGGATGGTGTTCTTCAGCTTGCAAGCCTCCCCCTTTTTCCTACAAACATAACGATGGTCAGTTCCATTTTGTTTTCATCAGACCAGTGGACATTTCTCCAAAAAGTTCTTCCTTGCTGAGCGGCCTTTCAGGTTATGTCGATATAGGACTCGTTTTACTGTGGATAAACAGTGGGGAGAACAAGTATTTGATGCACTGCCGATTTTGCAGGTTTTCCTACTTACAAAGCATGTAGAGGTCTGTAATTTTTATCATAGGTACACTACAACTGTGAGAGACGGAATCTAAAACAAAAATCCAGAAAATCACATTGTATGATATTTTAATAATTAATTTGCATTTTATTGCATGACATAAGTATTTGATCACCTACCAACCAGTAAGAATTCCGGCTCTCACAGACCTGTTAGTTTTTCTTTAAGAAGCCCTCCTGTTCTCCACTCATTACCTGTATTAACTGCACTTGTTTGAACTCGTTACCTGTATAAAAGACACCTGTCCACACACTCAATCAAACAGACTCCAACCTTTCCACAATGGCCAAGACCAGAGAGCTGTGTAAGGACATCAGGGATACAATTGTAGACCTGCACAAGGCTGGGATGGGCTACAGGACAATAGGCACGCAGCTTGGTGAGAAGGCAACAACTGTTGGCGCAATTATTAGAAAATGGAAGAAGTTCAAGATGACGGTCAATCTCCCTCGGTCTGGGGCACCATGCAAGATCTCACCTCGTGGGGCATCAATGATCATGAGGAAGGAGAGGGATCAGCCCAGAACTACACGGCAGGGCCTGATCAATGACCTGAAGAGAGCTGGGACCACAGTCTCAAAGAAAATCATTAGTAACACACTACGCCGTCATGGATTAAAGTCCTGCAGCGCACGCAAGGTCCCCCTGCTCAAGCCAGCGCATGTCCAGGCCCGTCTGAAGTTTGCCAATGACCATCTGGATGATCCAGAGGAGGAATGGGAGAAGGTCATGTGGTCTGATGAGACAGAAATAGAGCTTTTTGGTCTAAACTCCACTCGCCGTGTTTGGAGGAAGAAGAAGGATGAGTACAACCCCAAGAACACCATCCCAACCGTGAAGCATGGAGGTGGAAACATCATTCTTTGGGGATGCTTTTCTGCAAAGGGGACAGGACAACTGCACCGTATTGAGGGGAGGATGGATGGGGCCATGTATCGCGAGATCTTGGCCAACAACCTCCTTCCCTCAGTAAGAACATTGAAGATGGGTCGTGGCTGGGTCTTCCAGCATGACAACGACCCGAAACACACAGCCAGGGCAACTAAGGAGTGGCTCCGTAAGAAGCATCTCAAGGTCCTGGAGTGGCCTAGCCAGTCTCCAGACCTGAACCCAATAGAACATCTTTGGAGGGAGCTGAAAGTCCGTATTGCCCACCGACAGCCCTGAAACCTGAAGGATCTGGAGAAGGTCTGTATGGAGGAGTGGGCCAAAATCCCTGCTGCAGTGTGTGCAAACCTGGTCAAGAACTACAGGAAACGTATGATGTCTGTAATTGCAAACAAAGGTTTCTGTACCAAATATTAAGTTCTGCTTTTCTGATGTATCAAATACTTATGTCATGCAATAAAATGCAAATTAATTACTTAAAAATCATACAATGTGATTTTCTGTTTTTTTGTTTTAGATTCTGTCACTCACAGTTGAAGAGTACCTATGATAAAAATTACAGACTTCTACATGCTTTGTAAGTGGGAAACACTGCCGATTTTGCAGGTTATCAAATACTTGTTCTCCCCACTGTAGATACTTTTGTACCTGTTTCCTCCAGCATCTCCACAAGGTCCTTTGCTGTTGTTCTGGGATTGATTTGCACTTTTCGCACCAAAGTACGTTCATCTCTAGGAGACAAAACGCATCTCCTTCCTGAGCAGTATGGCGGCTGCGTGGTCCCATGGTGTTTATACTTGCGTACTATTGCTTGTACAGATGAACGTGGTACCTTCAGGCTTTTGGAAATTGCTCCCAAGGAACCAGACTTGTGGAGGTCTACAATTATTTTTCTGAGGTCTTGGCTGATTTATTTTGATTTTCCAATGATGTCGAGCAAAGAGGCACTGAGTTTGAAGCCTTGGTACACCTCCAATTGACTCAAAATGATGTCAATTAGCTTGGAATTTTCCAAGCTGTTTAAAAGGCACAGTCAACTTAGTGTATGTAAACTTCTAACCCACTGGAATTGTGATATAGTGAAATAATCTGTCTGTAAACATTTGTTGGAAGAATGACTTGTGTCATGCACAAAGTAGATGTCCTGACCGACTTGCCAAAACTATAGTTTGTTAACATGAAATCTGTGTTGTGGTTGAAAAATTAGTTTTAATGATTTCAACCTAAGTGTATGTAAACTTCCGACTTCAACTGTATATCTGAAGTTGTATAGTTGAAGTCGAAGTTTACAAACACTTAGGTTGAAGTTGTTAAAAAATATTTTTCAGCCACTCCACAGATTTCATGTTAACAAACTATTCCAACAATTGTTTACAGACAGATTATTTCATATAGAAGTTTCCTTTTATTAACTACAGATCTTTTTATTTCCTCCTGCAGGTGTTGGGTACAGATGGGCTGTGGGAGACGCTCCACCGACAGGAGGTGGTCCAGATAGTAGGGGAGTATTTAACAGGGGTCCACCAGCGCCAGCCCCTTACCGTGGGGGGCTACCATGTCACCCTGGGACAGATGCAGGGGCTGCTGGCTGAGAGGAAGGCCCGCGCCTCCTTGGCGTTCCAGGACCAGAACGCTGCCACCCACCTGATTCGCCACGCGGTTGGAAACAATGAGTTTGGAGCAGTGGACCACGAGACACTGTCCAAAATGCTGTCGCTGCCTGAGGAACTGGCACGCATGTACCGCGATGACATCACCATCATCATCACACAGTTCAACCCCCATGTGGTTGGACACCTGCGCCAAGCTGGGGAGTCCTGAGCCAGCTCAGCCTATCAGAGGGGAGTGTGGACATGAACAGGAAGTTTACTTTTTATGAGGAAAAACACTGATGTGAGGACTGGGTCTTGTTACAGACGGTTAAGGCCTAGTCTTTATTTTGCCGAACGCACACAATACATACTCTTGAGGACTGCCTACCTGTGGACTCTTTATTTTAGGATTGTTATTGAAGAGGAAGTGTGTGTGTGTGTGTGTGTGTGTGTGTGTGTGTGTGTGTGTGTGTGTGTGTGTGTGTGTGCGTGAGCACACAGTCCTGGTCATGTGGATTGTTGATGATGGCTGAAACTGAGGGCTGAAACTTATCACAAGCTTTTAAAGGATATTTGATCAACCTCCCTGCAGCATTCTGCTTCTCTGCTCTGTCAAAGTCTCTGCCCATAGGAAACTTACATTTGTACCAAAATAGTTTGCTGCGTTATACCTATGTTGTCTGAGCATTGCGCTAATGAGCCTTTGTGTTTGTTCAATCTGGCCTGTCTACTCCTCTACAAACATCCCTCCCTCTCCTGTATCACAGATTCTGTGCTGGCCAGTTGCTGCATCTCTCCTGCTCTAGAGCTGCAACTGGCCTCCATCATGGCTCTTCTGAATTGCTCTGCTGTTACATAGCAGGGCTCTCTGTCGGTCTGTGTTCTGTCATTGGATGGATCAGTGTCCTTTATATTTGTTACAGCCAAGAGCTCCCAGGCACACTTCTTGTTATCTTATATTTTGAATAATGTTTATTTTAACATTGACTGTTTTGGCAACCTGAGAGAGGAATAGCTGCCTGTGTCTATAATGCAGATTTTATTGCTCTGCTTTATTGAGAAGGAGACAGACGGCGTCACTAAGTTAGTAACCAGTTTTCTAGAACATTCACCAACCCAGGTCCTGGAGAGCTACGTAGTGTGCAGGCTTTAGTTACAGCATGAACACATCTTTCACAACTACTCATCCAAAAGAATCAAGGTGTGTGTTTAGACTTGTTTTAGGGTTGCGAGGTAATCATGTTTCAAAGGAATAGTGGTCTCTTTCTCGCTCAAATTTGTTTTTACTTCTATTCTCATACGAGGGATATTGTATACTAACGTTATCATGGTTTGGTGAATACATGATGTGTATTTTATCACATAAAAATAGTTTTAACGTTGAATCATTGCTCGCCTGGGGGTGCCAGATCTCTGTCTGCTGTAACCATAGAATTAGAACGGTAACCAGCTCCTCTGTCATGTTCATGCCAAACCTCTAGGAGTGACTAAGACAGAGACGGACTGGCTTAGTCGTTGTTGGTAGGACACTAACCATGGTGGCGTGGCTGTAGGCTTTCATAGGCCAAATGAATAATATGTGTATAATATGAGGTTGTATATCTTCTGGTGGTGTGTATTTAGGAGAGGAGAGAATGTAAAGCTGAACGTGCCTCTCTGTCTGTCTGGACGCTGGCAGAATACTGTTATTTATGCAGCTTTTAATATGTCACAGGTATTTATCCACAATTATATGAAATGTGACTGGTATGTATGTATGTATGTATGTATGTATGTATGTATGTATGTATGTATGTATAGTATCTTTAACTGTTAGGGCTTTAGACTAAAGTTTTTTTTTATTAGGACAATTTTAATAAAACATTCACTACACACTGGCTACTACACGTTAGATTTTGTTCTGCCGGTCTGTATGTATTGCTGCCTGGTTGTGCCGTTCTGCAGTGCCTCTGTCTTTAACTCTCTCCTGCCACACCCCTGGAATGCGGTCTGACCGGACCGTGTGCCTGCGGTGCTCTCAGAAGGTCAAGGCAGACTGAGCCCATCCAGAGTCCAGAGGTCAGCCAGCATGGTCTCAAGTTACACTGCTGTGTACTGTATATTTGTGTGTCATGTCATGGTAATTTCTCTGACAGATTCTCCTAGTCACACGTGGCAACAGTGACCAAGGCAATACACAGTACAGCTCACCCTCTCCCTCGAAGCACTCTGCAGAGAACACTCCCCAACAACACCACCCTATTTCTTATTAGATCTAGAGTAGGCTTAATCTGAATCCCTGTCTGCTGGAAACGGACTTGTCTTCTAGTTTGTGTAGTTGGATCAGATATCAGTGGTGCATGTTGGCTACTTAGAAAGCAAGGAAAGTCCATGTAATGTAACCAGTCTGGTTCATATTATGTTCACACGTACGCTGCACTCATTCTGTGGTCTAGTCAGTCAGTAACTCAGACATGTCCATTGTCAGCCACTAGATGGCCCTAATAGTCAGAGAACAGAACCTTATTAAAAATCGAATGAAATTGTATTCGTCACATTCTCTGAATACAACCGGTGTAGACTTTACCGTGAAATGCTTACTTACAAGCCTTTAAACAATAATGCAGTTCAAGAAAGAGTTGAATAAAGTAAAAAGTAACACAATAAAATAACAATAACAAGGCTATATAGAGGGGGTACTGGTACCGAGTCAATGTGCGGGGGTACACGTTAGTGGAGGTAATTTGTACATGTAGGTAGGGGTAAAGTGCAATGCATAGATAATAAACGGCGAGTAGCAGCAGTGGGACTTTGTCCGGGTGGCCGTTTGATTAATTGTTCAGCAGTCTTATGGCTTGGGGGTACAGTAGAAGCTGTTAAGGAGCCTTTTGGTCCTAGGCTTGGTGCTCTGGTACTGTTTGCCGTGTGATAGCAGAGAGAACAGTCTATGACTTGGGTGGAGTCTTTTGACAATTTTTTGGGGCCTTCCTCTTATAAGATCCCTTACGCAGAAATATGACTGAGACGTCTGTGTGTATTTGTGTTTAATTTATTTGATTCCGTGACCTTGAGGTAGGATTGTTATTCTCTAGGTTTTACAGTCCTTAGTTACCAATCTATGTGTTTGGGTGTATAGACCTGTGTTTGATAGTGGGAATTTGTGTGTGTGTGTGTGTGTGTGTGTGTGTGTGTGTGTGTGTGTGTATGTTTCATAGAAACAGTGGGTATCGTGTTTCATCATTCTCAGCATGTCTTACTGGTATAATGAATATTTCTGAAGTCAAGTAAGGTTGTGTTTGGAAGGAGGGTACTTTATGGGCTATTTTGTTTATGATGGTGTTATTGGACTGTGTTACCTGTTTATGCTGGTGTTATTGGACTGTTACCTGTTTATGCTGGTGTTATTGGACTGTTACATGTTTATGCTGGTGTTATTGGACATTGTTACGTGTTTATTATGGTGGTATTTTCTCTGTGTTACATGTTTATGCTGGTGTTATTGGACTGTGTTACATGTTTATGGTGGTATTTTCTCTGTGTTACATGTTTATGCTGGTGTTATTGGACTGTTACATGTTTATTATGGCGTTATTGGACTGTGTTACATGTTTGTTATGGTGTTATTGGACTGTTACATGTTTATGCTGGCGTTATTGGACTGTTACATGTTTATGCTGGCGTTATTGGACTGTTACATATTTATTATGGTGTTATGGGAATGTGTTACATGTTTATTATGGTGTTATTGGAATGTGTTACATGTTTATTATGGTGTTACTGGACTGTTACATGTTTATGCTGGTGTTATTGGACTGTTACATGTTTATTATGGTGTTATGGGAATGTGTTACATGTTTATTATGGTGTTATTGGACTGTGTTACATGTTTATGCTGGTGTTATTGGACTGTGTTACATGTTTATTATGGTGGTATTTTCTCTGTGTTACATGTTTATGCTGGTGTTATTGGACTGTGTTACATGTTTATGCTGGTGTTATTGGACTGTGTTGTTACATGTTTATGCTGGTGTTATTGGACTGTGTTGTTACATGTTTATGCTGGTGTTATTGGACTGTGTTGTTACATGTTTATGCTGGTGTTATTGGACTGTGTTACATGTTTATGCTGGTATTTCTGGACTGTGTTACATGTTTATGCAGGTGTTATTGGACTGTGTTACATGTTTATGCTGGTATTTTTGGACTGTGTTACATGTTTATGCAGGTGTTATTGGACTGTGTTACATGTTCATGCTGGTGTTATTGGACTGTGTTACATGTTAATGCTTGTGTTATTGGACTGTGTTTGTTACATGTTTGTGCTGGTGTTGTTGGACAGTGTTGTTACATGTTAATGCTTGTGTTATTGGACTGTGTTTGTTACATGTTTGTGCTGGTGTTGTTGGACAGTGCTACATGTTAATGCTTGTATTATTGGACTGTGTTTGTTACATGTTTGTGCTGGTGTTGTTGAACAGTGTTACATGTTAATGCTTGTATTATTGGATTGTGTTTGTTACATGTTTGTGCTGGTGTTGTTGGACTGTTACATGTTTATGCTGGTGTTATTTGACTGTGTTTGTTTCATGCTTATGCTGGTATTATTGGACTGTGTTACATGTTTGTGCTGGTGTTATTTGACTGTTTGTTACATGTTTATTATGGTGGTATTTTCTCTGTGTTACATGTTTCTGCTGGTGTTGTTGGACTGTGTTGCATGTTTATGCTGGTGTTGTTGGACTGTGTTACATGTTCGTCTGGGTTTTGCTGTCATTGTAAATAAGAATTTGTTCTTAACTTACTTGCCTGCCCTTGTAATTGGCGGTCTGGTGATGTGTGTTGCATGGGCAGGGAGATTAGAAGGTCAGATGGTCTTGAGAAACTGTGGTTACACACACACACACACGCACACACACAATGACCTGCACACATTTGTGTTTTGTGACAGTAACGACATCACTTCTGTCTGTCTCTCTCTGGCGGTGTGTTTGGGACTGTTGTTTTGGAATGCGTTGCCTGGTTTCGAGAGCAGAGAGGACCCAGACGTAAACAATAGAACATGTCTGATGCTTAGATGCCTAAACTCCACTCTGCCTCTCTGTCTAAACACACACACACACACACACACATATATTCTAGTCCTGTTTATACCTGGTTCTAACATGAGTCTTATGTCCTGATCTTGTACACATTCTGATTGTGTCCACATTTTTAGACAATCAAAAGACACATTGTGATCTGATCTATCTTACAAGTGTAGAGGGATCTGGACAGAGAAACCATTTAAATCATAATTATTCCAACCTCTAAAATCATAGACAGGTGGCACCATTAACTGATTACATCAATATGGGCCTTACAATAAATCATTATTTTGAAAGAATAGCTGTGAAATAATTAGCAGAGAGAAAGAGACTTTCATTCTCCTAGCACCTTTAAGAAAACACTATATATGTGTATATAACACTTAAATACCACCTATAAGTTTTCCTCATCAGAAGTATTTTCACAAGCTGTTTTTCTGCAGTGATAACCAGAGTAGGTTACACCATCACTCACCTGTGGAATCATGCATATATCAGAATGAACTGTCAGAAACATACACATGCATATAGACCACTTTCTCAACCCAAAGCACACAATTTTACTCAAAAGCAGTAAGTCCAGATAGCCTTTATTCAGATATACATTTTCCCCACTCCTCTGTCCATTGCTGTGTTGTACACACCAAGGTTAAAATAGTCAACAAAAACAAAACAAACCAAAAAAAGAAAATGATTTTCGAGCTTCTGAACATGGAGGGTAAATGCTGCCAGTAGATGGCGATGTTTCAAATAGGCATAGCTGGTGCATTGCTATCACTACCAGTATAAGTAGCTAACAGGGAAGAAAGAAAGCCCTGTATGGGATTATTTTGACTACATCGCTGGAAAGGACACAAGCAAATGCATTGCAGTGTCAGAAGCTAATAATAATTGATTGGATTTATATAGTGCTTTTCTACCAACTGAGGAACTCCAAGCGCTTCACATAATCGGGGGAAACACCTCCAATGTATAGCACCCACCTGGGGGATGTATGGTAACCATTTTTGTGACTGAACACTCACCACACATCAGCTATCAGGTGATTAGATGGTCATAATGGAATGGGCCAGGTTGGGATTTTTAATGACCCCAGAGAGTCAGGACAACCGTTTAACATCCCATCCGAAGACAGCACCCTGCACAGGGTAATGTCCCCTTCACTGTGCTGGGGATCTCCTTAGATCAGAGGAAAAAGTGCCCCCTACTGGCCCTCCAACACCTCTTCCAGCAGCATCTGGTCTCCCATCCAGGGACCGACCAGGCTTAGCTTCAGAGAAAATACAACAGTGGGATGCAGGATGGTATGCTGCTGCTGGCTGGCCGCATGTATGGAACAGAGATATAAGGGGAAAACCCAACCAACCATAAAGTTTATCTGTACAGCACCCATAAAGACAGAGTGAGACAGCTATTATTTTATTTTTGTAATTCTGTCAGGATTCGACTGCTATCAAATGAACACACGTGGATAATGTATAGAATTGCCGACAATGAGCTTTAAAACTGCAAATTATTCTCTCTGCCAACAAGTAGGGTGTGAACAGTTAGGGGTTTATTACTACGCCGATAAATGACAATATCCATCCGGACCTTTGCCACCTAGGAAATGTGTGTGACCGGACCATCTCAAGTAGTACTGGACTACCCCTGCTACAGTCCTACCACACATACATGGCTCCTAGCCTCACACACATAAGGCTACTTTCTGTCGCTAACACTAAAACTAAAACTGGAACTGAATAATATAAAAACAAAATATAAATGTTTTTATCAAACTGAAACTGAGTAAAAACTATTAAATCAAGTCTGAAAACTAATGGAAAATAAACTGTATTTCAAATAAAATCCAAAAAGTAATAGAAATAAAATCTCATAGAAAATCACAAAACTATAATAACCTTGGTACACACCAGGCACTCATTTACACTGGGCTTGTCAAACTATTAACACCAAGGGTTAAACTGAGGGATGTTTAGGTGGTGGAACTGTCTCCAACATTGGTTGTTTTTCATTTCTAGTCTTTACTGTATGCAGTCCTTCTCCCATTCTAAAGTGGACGAACCCTCCTAATTTAACCCTCGGCTAGCTAGCATCTTCAGTGATATCAGGCTACATCATAATGGAGTATCAGTATAAAGACGGTATCAACCACAAAAAAACAGTCAGAGGCAAACGGTGAACTAAAGTCTCTGAGCAACAATCTACACAATTATAGCAAGCAGCTTGAAAAGGAGTGTTTGAACCATCACACACAGTGCACAGTCAGTGAAGACACACAAGTTGGGAATGGACTGCCTAAATTCAAAATACAGACTAAATTCACTAACAGGGGAAATATGTTATTGAGCTGCATGAGCGCATGATTATGACGAGACCAGGTAGTATTTATAACATATACACCAATCAAAGTTCTTCAGAAATATAACAATAAAACAAACACTGTTTCTAGAGCATGGCATCTGATTCTCCCTGCAAGGCTTTCTTCTGGTTGTCCTTTTTTATACGATGGAAAGCGATGATCAGGACCAGGGCTAGGGAGGAAGTGACATCACCCATCAACAACTGTCAACAAATATTGGAAACCCAGAACTAAAATCATTGCATTAGATACTTGATTAGTCTGTCCAAAAATAACAAAAACAATCAATGTCAAGGTTGTACCATTCCTCACTCTTCTCTTAAAGTGCGGTAGATAGCAACAACACCAGTGAACAACAGCGCCTGTTACTCACCGATGAATCCGACAGTTCCAGCCAGGATTCCAACGGTGGTGGGCATTCCTAACACCCCTGCATGAACGGCCGGCTCGGTGAAACAGTGTTATTGGACTGTGTTTGTTACATGTTTGTGCTGGTGTTGTTGGACAGTGTTGTTACATGTTAATGCTTGTGTTATTGGACTGTGTTTGTTACATGTTTGTGCTGGTGTTGTTGGACAGTGCTACATGTTAATGCTTGTATTATTGGACTGTGTTTGTTACATGTTTGTGCTGGTGTTGTTGAACAGTGTTACATGTTAATGCTTGTATTATTGGATTGTGTTTGTTACATGTTTGTGCTGGTGTTGTTGGACTGTTACATGTTTATGCTGGTGTTATTTGACTGTGTTTGTTTCATGCTTATGCTGGTATTATTGGACTGTGTTACATGTTTGTGCTGGTGTTATTTGACTGTTTGTTACATGTTTATTATGGTGGTATTTTCTCTGTGTTACATGTTTCTGCTGGTGTTGTTGGACTGTGTTGCATGTTTATGCTGGTGTTGTTGGACTGTGTTACATGTTCGTCTGGGTTTTGCTGTCATTGTAAATAAGAATTTGTTCTTAACTTACTTGCCTGCCCTTGTAATTGGCGGTCTGGTGATGTGTGTTGCATGGGCAGGGAGATTAGAAGGTCAGATGGTCTTGAGAAACTGTGGTTACACACACACACACACGCACACACACAATGACCTGCACACATTTGTGTTTTGTGACAGTAACGACATCACTTCTGTCTGTCTCTCTCTGGCGGTGTGTTTGGGACTGTTGTTTTGGAATGCGTTGCCTGGTTTCGAGAGCAGAGAGGACCCAGACGTAAACAATAGAACATGTCTGATGCTTAGATGCCTAAACTCCACTCTGCCTCTCTGTCTAAACACACACACACACACACACACATATATTCTAGTCCTGTTTATACCTGGTTCTAACATGAGTCTTATGTCCTGATCTTGTACACATTCTGATTGTGTCCACATTTTTAGACAATCAAAAGACACATTGTGATCTGATCTATCTTACAAGTGTAGAGGGATCTGGACAGAGAAACCATTTAAATCATAATTATTCCAACCTCTAAAATCATAGACAGGTGGCACCATTAACTGATTACATCAATATGGGCCTTACAATAAATCATTATTTTGAAAGAATAGCTGTGAAATAATTAGCAGAGAGAAAGAGACTTTCATTCTCCTAGCACCTTTAAGAAAACACTATATATGTGTATATAACACTTAAATACCACCTATAAGTTTTCCTCATCAGAAGTATTTTCACAAGCTGTTTTTCTGCAGTGATAACCAGAGTAGGTTACACCATCACTCACCTGTGGAATCATGCATATATCAGAATGAACTGTCAGAAACATACACATGCATATAGACCACTTTCTCAACCCAAAGCACACAATTTTACTCAAAAGCAGTAAGTCCAGATAGCCTTTATTCAGATATACATTTTCCCCACTCCTCTGTCCATTGCTGTGTTGTACACACCAAGGTTAAAATAGTCAACAAAAACAAAACAAACCAAAAAAAGAAAATGATTTTCGAGCTTCTGAACATGGAGGGTAAATGCTGCCAGTAGATGGCGATGTTTCAAATAGGCATAGCTGGTGCATTGCTATCACTACCAGTATAAGTAGCTAACAGGGAAGAAAGAAAGCCCTGTATGGGATTATTTTGACTACATCGCTGGAAAGGACACAAGCAAATGCATTGCAGTGTCAGAAGCTAATAATAATTGATTGGATTTATATAGTGCTTTTCTACCAACTGAGGAACTCCAAGCGCTTCACATAATCGGGGGAAACACCTCCAATGTATAGCACCCACCTGGGGGATGTATGGTAACCATTTTTGTGACTGAACACTCACCACACATCAGCTATCAGGTGATTAGATGGTCATAATGGAATGGGCCAGGTTGGGATTTTTAATGACCCCAGAGAGTCAGGACAACCGTTTAACATCCCATCCGAAGACAGCACCCTGCACAGGGTAATGTCCCCTTCACTGTGCTGGGGATCTCCTTAGATCAGAGGAAAAAGTGCCCCCTACTGGCCCTCCAACACCTCTTCCAGCAGCATCTGGTCTCCCATCCAGGGACCGACCAGGCTTAGCTTCAGAGAAAATACAACAGTGGGATGCAGGATGGTATGCTGCTGCTGGCTGGCCGCATGTATGGAACAGAGATATAAGGGGAAAACCCAACCAACCATAAAGTTTATCTGTACAGCACCCATAAAGACAGAGTGAGACAGCTATTATTTTATTTTTGTAATTCTGTCAGGATTCGACTGCTATCAAATGAACACACGTGGATAATGTATAGAATTGCCGACAATGAGCTTTAAAACTGCAAATTATTCTCTCTGCCAACAAGTAGGGTGTGAACAGTTAGGGGTTTATTACTACGCCGATAAATGACAATATCCATCCGGACCTTTGCCACCTAGGAAATGTGTGTGACCGGACCATCTCAAGTAGTACTGGACTACCCCTGCTACAGTCCTACCACACATACATGGCTCCTAGCCTCACACACATAAGGCTACTTTCTGTCGCTAACACTAAAACTAAAACTGGAACTGAATAATATAAAAACAAAATATAAATGTTTTTATCAAACTGAAACTGAGTAAAAACTATTAAATCAAGTCTGAAAACTAATGGAAAATAAACTGTATTTCAAATAAAATCCAAAAAGTAATAGAAATAAAATCTCATAGAAAATCACAAAACTATAATAACCTTGGTACACACCAGGCACTCATTTACACTGGGCTTGTCAAACTATTAACACCAAGGGTTAAACTGAGGGATGTTTAGGTGGTGGAACTGTCTCCAACATTGGTTGTTTTTCATTTCTAGTCTTTACTGTATGCAGTCCTTCTCCCATTCTAAAGTGGACGAACCCTCCTAATTTAACCCTCGGCTAGCTAGCATCTTCAGTGATATCAGGCTACATCATAATGGAGTATCAGTATAAAGACGGTATCAACCACAAAAAAACAGTCAGAGGCAAACGGTGAACTAAAGTCTCTGAGCAACAATCTACACAATTATAGCAAGCAGCTTGAAAAGGAGTGTTTGAACCATCACACACAGTGCACAGTCAGTGAAGACACACAAGTTGGGAATGGACTGCCTAAATTCAAAATACAGACTAAATTCACTAACAGGGGAAATATGTTATTGAGCTGCATGAGCGCATGATTATGACGAGACCAGGTAGTATTTATAACATATACACCAATCAAAGTTCTTCAGAAATATAACAATAAAACAAACACTGTTTCTAGAGCATGGCATCTGATTCTCCCTGCAAGGCTTTCTTCTGGTTGTCCTTTTTTATACGATGGAAAGCGATGATCAGGACCAGGGCTAGGGAGGAAGTGACATCACCCATCAACAACTGTCAACAAATATTGGAAACCCAGAACTAAAATCATTGCATTAGATACTTGATTAGTCTGTCCAAAAATAACAAAAACAATCAATGTCAAGGTTGTACCATTCCTCACTCTTCTCTTAAAGTGCGGTAGATAGCAACAACACCAGTGAACAACAGCGCCTGTTACTCACCGATGAATCCGACAGTTCCAGCCAGGATTCCAACGGTGGTGGGCATTCCTAACACCCCTGCATGAACGGCCGGCTCGGTGAAACAGTGTTATTGGACTGTGTTTGTTACATGTTTGTGCTGGTGTTGTTGGACAGTGTTGTTACATGTTAATGCTTGTGTTATTGGACTGTGTTTGTTACATGTTTGTGCTGGTGTTGTTGGACAGTGCTACATGTTAATGCTTGTATTATTGGACTGTGTTTGTTACATGTTTGTGCTGGTGTTGTTGAACAGTGTTACATGTTAATGCTTGTATTATTGGATTGTGTTTGTTACATGTTTGTGCTGGTGTTGTTGGACTGTTACATGTTTATGCTGGTGTTATTTGACTGTGTTTGTTTCATGCTTATGCTGGTATTATTGGACTGTGTTACATGTTTGTGCTGGTGTTATTTGACTGTTTGTTACATGTTTATTATGGTGGTATTTTCTCTGTGTTACATGTTTCTGCTGGTGTTGTTGGACTGTGTTGCATGTTTATGCTGGTGTTGTTGGACTGTGTTACATGTTCGTCTGGGTTTTGCTGTCATTGTAAATAAGAATTTGTTCTTAACTTACTTGCCTGCCCTTGTAATTGGCGGTCTGGTGATGTGTGTTGCATGGGCAGGGAGATTAGAAGGTCAGATGGTCTTGAGAAACTGTGGTTATACACACACACACACGCACACACACAATGACCTGCACACATTTGTGTTTTGTGACAGTAACGACATCACTTCTGTCTGTCTCTCTCTGGCGGTGTGTTTGGGACTGTTGTTTTGGAATGCGTTGCCTGGTTTCGAGAGCAGAGAGGACCCAGACGTAAACAATAGAACATGTCTGATGCTTAGATGCCTAAACTCCACTCTGCCTCTCTGTCTAAACACACACACACACACACACACATATATTCTAGTCCTGTTTATACCTGGTTCTAACATGAGTCTTATGTCCTGATCTTGTACACATTCTGATTGTGTCCACATTTTTAGACAATCAAAAGACACATTGTGATCTGATCTATCTTACAAGTGTAGAGGGATCTGGACAGAGAAACCATTTAAATCATAATTATTCCAACCTCTAAAATCATAGACAGGTGGCACCATTAACTGATTACATCAATATGGGCCTTACAATAAATCATTATTTTGAAAGAATAGCTGTGAAATAATTAGCAGAGAGAAAGAGACTTTCATTCTCCTAGCACCTTTAAGAAAACACTATATATGTGTATATAACACTTAAATACCACCTATAAGTTTTCCTCATCAGAAGTATTTTCACAAGCTGTTTTTCTGCAGTGATAACCAGAGTAGGTTACACCATCACTCACCTGTGGAATCATGCATATATCAGAATGAACTGTCAGAAACATACACATGCATATAGACCACTTTCTCAACCCAAAGCACACAATTTTACTCAAAAGCAGTAAGTCCAGATAGCCTTTATTCAGATATACATTTTCCCCACTCCTCTGTCCATTGCTGTGTTGTACACACCAAGGTTAAAATAGTCAACAAAAACAAAACAAACCAAAAAAAGAAAATGATTTTCGAGCTTCTGAACATGGAGGGTAAATGCTGCCAGTAGATGGCGATGTTTCAAATAGGCATAGCTGGTGCATTGCTATCACTACCAGTATAAGTAGCTAACAGGGAAGAAAGAAAGCCCTGTATGGGATTATTTTGACTACATCGCTGGAAAGGACACAAGCAAATGCATTGCAGTGTCAGAAGCTAATAATAATTGATTGGATTTATATAGTGCTTTTCTACCAACTGAGGAACTCCAAGCGCTTCACATAATCGGGGGAAACACCTCCAATGTATAGCACCCACCTGGGGGATGTATGGTAACCATTTTTGTGACTGAACACTCACCACACATCAGCTATCAGGTGATTAGATGGTCATAATGGAATGGGCCAGGTTGGGATTTTTAATGACCCCAGAGAGTCAGGACAACCGTTTAACATCCCATCCGAAGACAGCACCCTGCACAGGGTAATGTCCCCTTCACTGTGCTGGGGATCTCCTTAGATCAGAGGAAAAAGTGCCCCCTACTGGCCCTCCAACACCTCTTCCAGCAGCATCTGGTCTCCCATCCAGGGACCGACCAGGCTTAGCTTCAGAGAAAATACAACAGTGGGATGCAGGATGGTATGCTGCTGCTGGCTGGCCGCATGTATGGAACAGAGATATAAGGGGAAAACCCAACCAACCATAAAGTTTATCTGTACAGCACCCATAAAGACAGAGTGAGACAGCTATTATTTTATTTTTGTAATTCTGTCAGGATTCGACTGCTATCAAATGAACACACGTGGATAATGTATAGAATTGCCGACAATGAGCTTTAAAACTGCAAATTATTCTCTCTGCCAACAAGTAGGGTGTGAACAGTTAGGGGTTTATTACTACGCCGATAAATGACAATATCCATCCGGACCTTTGCCACCTAGGAAATGTGTGTGACCGGACCATCTCAAGTAGTACTGGACTACCCCTGCTACAGTCCTACCACACATACATGGCTCCTAGCCTCACACACATAAGGCTACTTTCTGTCGCTAACACTAAAACTAAAACTGGAACTGAATAATATAAAAACAAAATATAAATGTTTTTATCAAACTGAAACTGAGTAAAAACTATTAAATCAAGTCTGAAAACTAATGGAAAATAAACTGTATTTCAAATAAAATCCAAAAAGTAATAGAAATAAAATCTCATAGAAAATCACAAAACTATAATAACCTTGGTACACACCAGGCACTCATTTACACTGGGCTTGTCAAACTATTAACACCAAGGGTTAAACTGAGGGATGTTTAGGTGGTGGAACTGTCTCCAACATTGGTTGTTTTTCATTTCTAGTCTTTACTGTATGCAGTCCTTCTCCCATTCTAAAGTGGACGAACCCTCCTAATTTAACCCTCGGCTAGCTAGCATCTTCAGTGATATCAGGCTACATCATAATGGAGTATCAGTATAAAGACGGTATCAACCACAAAAAAACAGTCAGAGGCAAACGGTGAACTAAAGTCTCTGAGCAACAATCTACACAATTATAGCAAGCAGCTTGAAAAGGAGTGTTTGAACCATCACACACAGTGCACAGTCAGTGAAGACACACAAGTTGGGAATGGACTGCCTAAATTCAAAATACAGACTAAATTCACTAACAGGGGAAATATGTTATTGAGCTGCATGAGCGCATGATTATGACGAGACCAGGTAGTATTTATAACATATACACCAATCAAAGTTCTTCAGAAATATAACAATAAAACAAACACTGTTTCTAGAGCATGGCATCTGATTCTCCCTGCAAGGCTTTCTTCTGGTTGTCCTTTTTTATACGATGGAAAGCGATGATCAGGACCAGGGCTAGGGAGGAAGTGACATCACCCATCAACAACTGTCAACAAATATTGGAAACCCAGAACTAAAATCATTGCATTAGATACTTGATTAGTCTGTCCAAAAATAACAAAAACAATCAATGTCAAGGTTGTACCATTCCTCACTCTTCTCTTAAAGTGCGGTAGATAGCAACAACACCAGTGAACAACAGCGCCTGTTACTCACCGATGAATCCGACAGTTCCAGCCAGGATTCCAACGGTGGTGGGCATTCCTAACACCCCTGCATGAACGGCCGGCTCGGTGAAACAGTGTTATTGGACTGTGTTTGTTACATGTTTGTGCTGGTGTTGTTGGACAGTGTTGTTACATGTTAATGCTTGTGTTATTGGACTGTGTTTGTTACATGTTTGTGCTGGTGTTGTTGGACAGTGCTACATGTTAATGCTTGTATTATTGGACTGTGTTTGTTACATGTTTGTGCTGGTGTTGTTGAACAGTGTTACATGTTAATGCTTGTATTATTGGATTGTGTTTGTTACATGTTTGTGCTGGTGTTGTTGGACTGTTACATGTTTATGCTGGTGTTATTTGACTGTGTTTGTTTCATGCTTATGCTGGTATTATTGGACTGTGTTACATGTTTGTGCTGGTGTTATTTGACTGTTTGTTACATGTTTATTATGGTGGTATTTTCTCTGTGTTACATGTTTCTGCTGGTGTTGTTGGACTGTGTTGCATGTTTATGCTGGTGTTGTTGGACTGTGTTACATGTTCGTCTGGGTTTTGCTGTCATTGTAAATAAGAATTTGTTCTTAACTTACTTGCCTGCCCTTGTAATTGGCGGTCTGGTGATGTGTGTTGCATGGGCAGGGAGATTAGAAGGTCAGATGGTCTTGAGAAACTGTGGTTACACACACACACACACGCACACACACAATGACCTGCACACATTTGTGTTTTGTGACAGTAACGACATCACTTCTGTCTGTCTCTCTCTGGCGGTGTGTTTGGGACTGTTGTTTTGGAATGCGTTGCCTGGTTTCGAGAGCAGAGAGGACCCAGACGTAAACAATAGAACATGTCTGATGCTTAGATGCCTAAACTCCACTCTGCCTCTCTGTCTAAACACACACACACACACACACACATATATTCTAGTCCTGTTTATACCTGGTTCTAACATGAGTCTTATGTCCTGATCTTGTACACATTCTGATTGTGTCCACATTTTTAGACAATCAAAAGACACATTGTGATCTGATCTATCTTACAAGTGTAGAGGGATCTGGACAGAGAAACCATTTAAATCATAATTATTCCAACCTCTAAAATCATAGACAGGTGGCACCATTAACTGATTACATCAATATGGGCCTTACAATAAATCATTATTTTGAAAGAATAGCTGTGAAATAATTAGCAGAGAGAAAGAGACTTTCATTCTCCTAGCACCTTTAAGAAAACACTATATATGTGTATATAACACTTAAATACCACCTATAAGTTTTCCTCATCAGAAGTATTTTCACAAGCTGTTTTTCTGCAGTGATAACCAGAGTAGGTTACACCATCACTCACCTGTGGAATCATGCATATATCAGAATGAACTGTCAGAAACATACACATGCATATAGACCACTTTCTCAACCCAAAGCACACAATTTTACTCAAAAGCAGTAAGTCCAGATAGCCTTTATTCAGATATACATTTTCCCCACTCCTCTGTCCATTGCTGTGTTGTACACACCAAGGTTAAAATAGTCAACAAAAACAAAACAAACCAAAAAAAGAAAATGATTTTCGAGCTTCTGAACATGGAGGGTAAATGCTGCCAGTAGATGGCGATGTTTCAAATAGGCATAGCTGGTGCATTGCTATCACTACCAGTATAAGTAGCTAACAGGGAAGAAAGAAAGCCCTGTATGGGATTATTTTGACTACATCGCTGGAAAGGACACAAGCAAATGCATTGCAGTGTCAGAAGCTAATAATAATTGATTGGATTTATATAGTGCTTTTCTACCAACTGAGGAACTCCAAGCGCTTCACATAATCGGGGGAAACACCTCCAATGTATAGCACCCACCTGGGGGATGTATGGTAACCATTTTTGTGACTGAACACTCACCACACATCAGCTATCAGGTGATTAGATGGTCATAATGGAATGGGCCAGGTTGGGATTTTTAATGACCCCAGAGAGTCAGGACAACCGTTTAACATCCCATCCGAAGACAGCACCCTGCACAGGGTAATGTCCCCTTCACTGTGCTGGGGATCTCCTTAGATCAGAGGAAAAAGTGCCCCCTACTGGCCCTCCAACACCTCTTCCAGCAGCATCTGGTCTCCCATCCAGGGACCGACCAGGCTTAGCTTCAGAGAAAATACAACAGTGGGATGCAGGATGGTATGCTGCTGCTGGCTGGCCGCATGTATGGAACAGAGATATAAGGGGAAAACCCAACCAACCATAAAGTTTATCTGTACAGCACCCATAAAGACAGAGTGAGACAGCTATTATTTTATTTTTGTAATTCTGTCAGGATTCGACTGCTATCAAATGAACACACGTGGATAATGTATAGAATTGCCGACAATGAGCTTTAAAACTGCAAATTATTCTCTCTGCCAACAAGTAGGGTGTGAACAGTTAGGGGTTTATTACTACGCCGATAAATGACAATATCCATCCGGACCTTTGCCACCTAGGAAATGTGTGTGACCGGACCATCTCAAGTAGTACTGGACTACCCCTGCTACAGTCCTACCACACATACATGGCTCCTAGCCTCACACACATAAGGCTACTTTCTGTCGCTAACACTAAAACTAAAACTGGAACTGAATAATATAAAAACAAAATATAAATGTTTTTATCAAACTGAAACTGAGTAAAAACTATTAAATCAAGTCTGAAAACTAATGGAAAATAAACTGTATTTCAAATAAAATCCAAAAAGTAATAGAAATAAAATCTCATAGAAAATCACAAAACTATAATAACCTTGGTACACACCAGGCACTCATTTACACTGGGCTTGTCAAACTATTAACACCAAGGGTTAAACTGAGGGATGTTTAGGTGGTGGAACTGTCTCCAACATTGGTTGTTTTTCATTTCTAGTCTTTACTGTATGCAGTCCTTCTCCCATTCTAAAGTGGACGAACCCTCCTAATTTAACCCTCGGCTAGCTAGCATCTTCAGTGATATCAGGCTACATCATAATGGAGTATCAGTATAAAGACAGTATCAACCACAAAAAAACAGTCAGAGGCAAACGGTGAACTAAAGTCTCTGAGCAACAATCTACACAATTATAGCAAGCAGCTTGAAAAGGAGTGTTTGAACCATCACACACAGTGCACAGTCAGTGAAGACACACAAGTTGGGAATGGACTGCCTAAATTCAAAATACAGACTAAATTCACTAACAGGGGAAATATGTTATTGAGCTGCATGAGCGCATGATTATGACGAGACCAGGTAGTATTTATAACATATACACCAATCAAAGTTCTTCAGAAATATAACAATAAAACAAACACTGTTTCTAGAGCATGGCATCTGATTCTCCCTGCAAGGCTTTCTTCTGGTTGTCCTTTTTTATACGATGGAAAGCGATGATCAGGACCAGGGCTAGGGAGGAAGTGACATCACCCATCAACAACTGTCAACAAATATTGGAAACCCAGAACTAAAATCATTGCATTAGATACTTGATTAGTCTGTCCAAAAATAACAAAAACAATCAATGTCAAGGTTGTACCATTCCTCACTCTTCTCTTAAAGTGCGGTAGATAGCAACAACACCAGTGAACAACAGCGCCTGTTACTCACCGATGAATCCGACAGTTCCAGCCAGGATTCCAACGGTGGTGGGCATTCCTAACACCCCTGCATGAACGGCCGGCTCGGTGAAACAGTATCCGAGCTCTGTACAGTTACACACTCGCACTGTAGGGAGAACACACACACCATAGACAAATACACATTGGTAAAAGACACCCGCTCACAGCTACACAGCCTTGTGTGTGATGTGTTATCACACACACACCTAGCTGTAACCACTCACCCTCAATCTTCTGTGTGATGCCCATGCCAGCGTTGTCTTTGATGTTGATGGGGATTAGGAATGTTTTGTCCTCGCTGGGAGATTTCTTCAGGGTCAGTTTAGCAGACGTACCTACAGGAAACCAAGGGAAGAGACACAATCCCACATCAGCACGGGAGGACATTCATATACAGGATCTCTAGGAGATGTAGTCTTGTTTAACAAATGCGTACCGTCCACAGCGCTCAGGTCCCAGTTGGGGGACTTCTTGCCCTGGGCCAGGCTGAATGTGAAAGGCGCTCCGAAGGGGTCTGCGTCTGCGTCCAGGGCCGTCAGGACTATAGGCTGTGGCTTCTTCACACAGATGAAGGCCTGGTTCTCTGTCAGCTTGGGGACATTGTCATTCACATCCAGCAGCCTCACAGACACCTCGCGCTCTGAGGACAGCTCTGGATTGGCTGGGGGTGGAGAGGGGGAGAGATATTATTCATTATGGATATTCTCTAAATTGGACTCAAACTGACAGTGTGTGGATCAAAAACGTATCAGAAATATACACGTGTTCTTCACCTTTTTCGAAGGCGACAACAGTAAAGTGGAATGCCTCTACCGCCTCTCTGTCCAGCACGGCTTTATTCTTTATCTTTATCTCTCCAGTAGCAGGATCAATCTCCAACCAACCCTTAGTGTCTCCCTCCATCTTGAACCTACAATACACACACATGCAGTTAGAGAACAAAACATACACTGTCAGAGCCATAACACACACACACACCATCAGTCTCTCTCATCATGTGATTACAGTATCTCTTTGCCCTCTGGGTCCTTGGCGTCTATTTTGAGCAGCGTAGCTCCCTCCTTGGTGTCCTCTGGCACCGCGACATCCAGAATGTCCATGGCAAACTCTGGAGCCTCATCAACGTCACTGATCGCCACAGAGACGACGGCGGACGATTCAGCGCCGTATTCCAGACCCTTCACCAGGGGCTCTGGGTTACGAGCATCAATCTGTAGCTTATAGGAGGAAGCAGTCTCATAGTTCAGAGGCTGGAGAGAGAGGGGGGAAGGAGGGAGAGGGAGGGGGGAGGATGGAAGGAAGGAAGGAAGGAAGGAAGGAAGGAAGGAAGGAAGGAAGGAAGGAAGGAAAGAAGGAAGGAAGGAAGGATGAAGGGTGAGTGGGGGGAGGAAGGGAGGGTGGAGGGAGGGAGGCAGATGAGGAGGAAGGTAGAGAGAGATCTGTGAGCATTCTGGAGAAAAATGGTAGCGTTTGTGTGGGTTTGTTTCAGGCTGCTGATGGAAGTTTCCCTTAATAATCAATACAACCATAGATCTAGGATCAGCTTACCATCTTTATCATCACCTATCAAAATCTGACCTTCCATAGGTGTCTTCCAGTAAGTTACCTTGGCAACAACAAGCCTGCCCTCCCCATTGTCGTCTGTCTCCATGGCGAAAACTCCATCTTCGTTGCCCGCGGTTATGTGGAACTCAATGCAGGAGCTTCCTGTTCCAGGGTCGTCAGCGTCTGTGGCTTTCACCGTCAGGAGGGTGTGGCCTACAGTTGTGTCTTCAGACAGGTTGTGACTACCATACTACAAAGAGAGAGAGAGCGAGAGAGAGAGAGGGAGAGAGAGTGAGTGAGAGAGCAAGAGAGACAGTATTAAAGGTCACAGGTCAACAATCCAACTAAAGCATCTATAAAACTCAGGTGTCTCAGGTGTGTGTCTCACGTCATTCATCTCGAAGATGGGGAGCTCATTGTTGATGTCGATGACCTTGATGAGGACCATACATTCTGTGCTGAAACCTGACAAAGACACACAACAGTACGTGAGGGCCCATGGAAGCAAACACGTGTCTGTGCTGTTCAAACCTTTAGACCAAGGTCAAGTGTGTGTGTGTGTGTGTGTGCGTGCGTACATGTACCTGGGTCGTTTACTCTGACAGTGAGGTGGTACTCTGTTGCAACTCTGCGTTGGAGCATCTGCTTGGCCTGGATGCGGCCGCTGATGCCATCGATGGTAAAGACGGAGGAAGGGGTTTGGGACACCAGTGAATAGGAGAGCAGTGTGTTGGATGTGTTGATGTCATCAGCATCATGCACCATCAGATCTCCAATTGGGCTGCCTGGAACCCAGAGGAACCAATCACACAGGTTATATGAGTTACTAATAGAATGCTTCAGCTCTGAACACACTACACTGTTTTCCCATGGTCACATACCTTTGATATAACAACTGTCCTAACATCAGTCTCAACACAGTCCTAACATCAGTCACAACACAGTCCTAACATCAAAGTCACAAGATACAAGACTTTTCACACATTTATGGAATGCATATCAGGGTCAATGAAATACACTACATGGACAAAAGTATGTGGACATGTCGAACATCTCATTCCAAAATGGGAAGGTTTTCCACTAGATGTTGGAACATTGCTGTGGGGACTTGCTTCCATTCAGCCACAAGAGCATTAGTGAGGTTGGGCACTGAAGTTGGGCGATTAGGCCTGGCTCGCAGTCAGCATTCCAAGTCATCCCAAAGGTTTTTGATGGGGTTGAGGTCAGGGATCTCGACAAAATCCTTTCTGTATGGACCTCGCTTTGTGCACAGGGGATTTTATTTAACCTTTATTTAACTAGGCAAGTCAGTGCTGAAACAGGAAAAGGCTTGTTCCACAAAGTTGGAAGCACAGAATTGTCTAGAATGTCATTGTATGCTGTAGCGTTAAGATTTCCCTTTACTGGAACTAAGGGGCCTGAACTATGAAAAACAGCCCCAGACCATTATTCCTCCTCTACTAAACTTTACAGTTAGCACTATGCATTCTGTCGGACTTCCAGATGGTGAAGCAAGATTCACTTCAGAGAGCACGTTTCCACTGCTCCAGAGTCCAATGGCGGTGAGCTTTGCACCACTCCAGCTGACGCTTGGCATTGCACATGGTGATCTTAGGCTTGTGTGCGTCTGCTCGGCCATGGAAACCCATTTCATGAAGCTCCCGACGAACAGTTCTTGTGCTGATGTTTCTTCCAGAGGCAGTTTGGAACTCGTTAGTGAGTGTTGCAATCGAGAACAGGTCACTGAGCTCTTCAGTACGGGCCATTCTACTGCCAATGTTTGTCTATGGAGATTGCATGGCGGTGTGCTCGGTTTTATAGACCTGTCAGCAACGAGTGTGGCTGAAATAACCGAATCCAAAAATTTAAAGGGGTGTCCACATACTTTTGGATGTGTAGTGTATCACACATATCCCCAACCTATCACACACACATTCAGTAGTTACCTGTGGGTTCGTTCTCCTGCACTTCAAACACACTGAGTTCCTCATCACAGATTGGAGCGTTATCATTCACGTCTTCCACCACCACCTGCACCTCCAGGGGAGGGTCTACCTCGTTACCATGGATATCCTCAGCAAACACCACCAGGATGTACTGGAAAATACAAACACACACATTTATTTTTATGTGAACAATACAGTGATGGACAGTACTCCATTAAATAATACTGCTTGCGACCAGAGTGTGTGATAGTGATTGTGATGAGGAGGTCTAGCTGGTTACCATGGCCTTGTCCTCTCTGTCCAGCTCCTCAGTCAGCAGAATGTCTCCTTCCTCTGTGACATTGAAGGGGAACGTCAGCTCCCGCTCTTTCTGTACCAGCCTGTAGAGGGCACTGGGATCATTAGACTGGACCTGCAGGGAGACACACAGACAGTCAGACAGACAGACACTGGGATCATTAGACTGGACCTGCAGGGAGACAGACAGACACTGGGATCATTAGACTGGACCTGTAGGGAGACAGTCAGATAGACAGACACTGGGATCATTAGACTGGACCTGCAGGGAGACAGACAGAGAGTCAGACAGTCAGACAGACAGTCAGACAGACAGTCAGACAGACAGTCAGAGAGACAGTCAGAGAGACAGTCAGAGAGACAGTCAGAGAGACAGTCAGAGAGACAGTCAGA
>CM042416.1:11504152-11784152 GCA_023634145.1 Thymallus thymallus
ACATAAGTATTCAGACCATTTACTTAGTACTTTGTTGAAGCACCTTTGGCAGCTATTACAGCCTTGAGTGTTCTTGGGTATGACGCTACAAGAACATTGAGACTTGTCCCGAAGCCACTCCTGCATTGTCTTGGGTGTGTGCTTAGGGTCGTTGTCCTGTTGGAAGGTGAACCTTCGCCCCAGTTTGTGGTCCTGAGCGCTCTGGAGCAAGCTTTCAAGGATCTCTCTGTACTTTGCTCCGTTCATCTTTCCCTTAATCTTGACTAGTCTCCCAGTCCCTGCCGCTGAAAAACATCCCCACAGCATGATGCTGCCACCACCATGCTTCACCATAGGGATGGTGCCAGGTTTCCTCCAGACGTGATGCTTGGTATTCAGGACAGAGAGATCCATCTTGGTTTCATCAGACCAGAGAATCCTGTTTCTCAAAGTCTGAGAGTCTTTTAATGAAAAGCGGCTTCCGTCTGGCCACTCTACCATAAAGGCCTGATTGGTGGAGTGCTGCAGAGATGGTTGTCCTTCTGCAAGGTTTTCTCATCTCCACAGAGGAATTCTGGAGCTCTTTCAGAGTGACCATCGGGTTCTTTGTCTCCTCCCTGACCAAGGGCCTTCTCCCCTGATTGCTCAGTTTGGCCCGGTGGAGTCTTGGTGGTTCCAAATTTCTTTCATTTAAGAATGATGGAGGCCTCTGTATTCTTGGGGACCTTGCTGCAGACATTTTTTGGTACTTATCCCCAGATCTGTGCCTCGACACAATCCTGTCTCGAAGCTTTAAGGACAATTCCTTTGACTTCATGGCTTGGTTTTTGCTCTGACATTCACTGTCAACTGTGGGACCTTACAGTTGAAGTCGGAAGTTTACATACACTTAGGTTGAAGTAATTAAAACTCATTTTTCAACCACTCCACATATTTCATGTTAACAAACTATAGTTTCGGCAAGTCGGTTAGGACATCTACTTTGTGCATGACACAAGTAATTCTTCCAACAATTGTTTACAGACAGATTATTTCACTTATAATTCACTATATCACAATTCCAAGAAGTTTACATACAATAAGTTGACTGTGCCTTTAAACAGGAAAATTCCAGAAAATGATGTCATGGCTTTAGAAGCTTCTGATAGGCTAATTGACATCATGAGTCAATTGGAGGTGTACCTGTGGGTGTATTTCAAGGCCTACATTCAAACTTAGTGCCTCTTTGCTCGACGTCATGGGAAAATCAAAGGAAATCAGCCAAGACCTCAGAAAAACAAGTTTGGTTCATCCTTGGGAGCAATTTCCAAACGCTTGAAGGTACCACGTTCATCTGTACAAACAATAGTACGCAAGTATAAACACCATGGGACCACGCAGCCGTCATACCGCTCAGGAAGGAGACGCGTTCTGTCTCCTAGAGATGAATGTACTTTGGTGCGAAAAGTGCAAATCAATCCCAGAACAACAGCAAAGGATCTTGTGAAGATGCTGGATGAAACAGGTACAAAAGTATCTATATCCACAGTAAAACGAGTCCTATATCGACATAACCTGAAAGGCCGCTCAGCAAGGAAGAAGCCACTGCTCCAAAATTGCCATAAAAAAGCCAGACTACGGTTTGCAACTGCACATGGAGACAAAGATTGTACTTTTTGGAGAAATGTCCTCTGGTCTGATGAAACAAAAATAGAACTGTTTGGTCATAATGACCATTGTTATGTTTGGAGAAAAAAGGGGGAGGCTTGCAAGCCGAAGAACACCATCCCAACTGTGAAGCACGGGGGTGGCAGCATCATGTTGTGGGGGTGCTTTTCTGCAGGAGGGACTGGTGCACTTCACAAAATAGATGTCATCATGAGGAAGGAAAATTATCTGGATATATTGAAGCAACATCTCAAGACATCAGCCAGGAAGTTAAAGCTTGGTCGCACATCGGTCTTCCAAATGGACGATGACCCCAAGCATACTTCCAAAGTTGTGGCAAAAATGCTTAAGGACAACAAAGTCAAGGTATTGGAGTGGCCATCACAAAGCCCTGACCTCAATCCTATAGAACATTTGTGGGCAGAACTGAAAAAGCGTGTGCGAGCAAGGAGGCCTACAAACCTGACTCAGTTACACCAGTTCTGTCAGGAGAATTTTGGAATGGGCCAAAATTCATCCAACTTATTGTGGGAAGCTTGTGGAAGGCTACCCGAAACGTTTGACCCAAGTTAAACAAGTTAAAGGCAATGCTACCAAATACTAATTGAGTGTATTTAAACTTCTGACCCACTGGGAATGTGATGAAAGAAATAAAAGCTGAAATAAATCATTCTCTCTACTATTATTCTGACATTTCACATTCTTAAAACAAAGTAGTGATCCTAACTAATTGTTACAAGGATGAAATGTCAGAAATTGTGAAAAACTGAGTTTAAATGTTTTGGCTAAGGTATATGTAAACTTCCGACTTCAACTTTATATAAACAGGTGTGTGCCTTTACAAATAATATCCAATGAATTGAATTTACCACAGATGGACTCCAATCAAGTTGTTGAAACATCTCAAGGATGATCAAAGAAAACAGGATGCACCTGAGCTCAATTTCAAGTCTCATAGCAATGGGTCTGAATACTTATGTAAATAAGGTATTTCTGTTTTTTATTTGTAATAAATTTGCAAACATTTCTAAAAACCTTTTTTCGCTTTGTCATTACGGGGTATTGTGTGTAGATATTTAATCAATTTTAGAATAAGGCTTTAATGTGACAAATGTGGAAAAATGGAAGGGGTTTGAATACTTTTAGGGGACCAAAATTATTGGAACATATTCACTTATGTGTATTCAAGTAGTAAAAAATTATGTATTTGGTCCCATATTCATAGCAAGCAATGATTACATCAAGCTTGTGACTCTACACATTTGTTGGATGCATTTGCTGTTTGTTTTGGTTGTTTCTAATGATTTAGTGCCCAATAGAAGTTAATGGTAAATAATGCATTGTGTCATTTTGGAGTCACTCATTGTAAAGAATATAATATGTCTGTAAACACTTATACATTAATGTGGAGGCTGTATGATATTTGTGCGTCTAACTGTCTGAACTTTAACCTCAAATCCAAACTTTTGCAGTATAGAGCCAAAATAATAAAAAAAATCCTTCACTGTCCCAATAATTACGGAGGACCCTATCTCATATTAACTTAGCCAATTGGTTCCTAGTCTTAGTGATGCTAACTATGTTAACTGTGTTGTTGCAGGCTGTGGTGATTTGATGGTGGCAGTGTTTGACTTTGCTCACAGTATGTGTGCCCTGAGACTGACTGAGCAGCAGATGGCTCTCTTCAGCTCACTGGTGCTCATTAACCCAGGTAAGACACACAAATGCACACATATTCTGTAAAATTATACTGCAGATAATTTTAGTACAGTAAAGTCATAGATTAGTAAATCATAGAACAGTAAAGTCATAGAACAGTAAAGTCATAGATCAGCAAAGTCATAGAACAGTAAAGTCATAGAACAGTAAAGTCATAGATCAGCAAAGTCATAGAACAGTAAAGTCATAGAACAGTAAAGTCATAGAACAGTAAAGTCATAGAACAGTAAAGTCATAGATCAGCAAAGTCATAGAACAGTAAAGTCATAGAACAGTAAAGTCATAGAACAGTAAAGTCATAGAACATAATAAGCTGATTAATATAATAAAATAATATATTTTATCTATTTTAATATTTTTCCTGTGTGTGTGTAGATCGCCCCTGTCTTGAGGATAGAGGCAGAGTACATAGAGTGAGGAGAGACTTGGAGGAATGCCTCAGCCACATGCTACACAGAGACAACCAGGAGAGCCTTCTGCACAAGGTAACACACACACACACACACACACACACACACACACACACACACACACACACACACACACACCCACACACACACACACACACAGACACACACACAAACACAAACACACACTCATGCATTCACGTTTGAGAGAGTAGTGAGTGGAGAGTGCTTACCCTCTATGACGTCACTGGATACAGTGTGTAGAACTGTCATTGACTAGCTGTGTGTTGTCCCCAGCTCTACCAGAAGGTGTCAGTGTTGCAGTATCTGTGCAGTCTGCATGTGGAGAAGCTGCACTGGTTCAACCAGCGCTACCCGCTCACCGTCCACTCTGTCTTCCCTCCTCTATACAAGGAGCTGTTCTCCTCCGACCTGCCTTCTGTGAACTCCCTCTGAACTCCCTCTGAACTGCATGTTGACATAACTAGACGAAGAAACATGCATACAGTAGTAGACAGACAGACACACACACACACAGACAGACAGACAGACAGACAGACAGAGACACACACACAGAGACACACAGACACAGAGACACACACACACAGAGAGACAGACACACAGACACAGACACACGTGTACACATTGATAACATAATTACTTTTAATTCTTCACTTGTTTAATAAATATATTTTTGTAATTTCAGAGAACATCAATGATCTCAGTAGCCTATTATTGATTGGACATTGAAGCTATTTTTATGCAAAAAAATGTTTTATAGGTTGTGGTTTTGTTTTTCCTTTTTGAGAGTGTTATCTGAGTGTACTTCGTCCTTGAGATTATGTATGTTATTTTGACTCAGGGCGGCTGATGTGACTGTTATACCAGTTGCTAGCTGGTATAAAATGACCATATTTAGATGATCACTATGCAATCTTATGTGTGTTTTCTAAGTTGTTTTTAAATGTGTGACTTTACAGAGTTGGCTAACCCATCAGATTGAGTAACTGAGCTATAGCCCATGGGCCCCACTGTTCAGGACCCAAACACACACAGTCAAGTATATAGCTAGTTTTCTCAATGAACTGTGTGTGCATCGAATTTGACCAACTCTGCTGTATGTCTCTATCGTAATGAACTTTAAAAGAGGCTGTGTGTTGCATTAAAAACAGAGCCAGAAATCCTAGACAGGCAGAAATGTAAATATGAATAATCTGGAACATATAACACTGGGTAATATTGCTGTAGGCCTATGTAGGCATTTGAATGACAAACTTTGGGCATGACTGTTATTGTAAACGTGTCAGATTTCACAAACATTACCTGTGTGTTGCTTTAACATGCTCTCTGTTAGTTTATGTCTCCTAAGTGTTACCATGGTGATTCCCATGGAAAAGACTTCCAATAAACTTCTGGTATGATTAAAAAAGTGACTGGTGTTTCCGTATTGTCTGTTTTCCCAATGTAAAAAAAATAGGAGTTTAATTGCATACCAGGAAAGGAAAGAGTTCAGTGCATGCAGCTGCACACTGGTTGAATTTATGTTTTAATGACACATCCATGACAACACCCACACAGACATTCTTGCTTTAAGCTGTCCTCAACGGTGCGTGTGTGTTTGATTCATAGACTATCCAATGAGTTGAGTGTGTTCAACCTACATCTGTTTGTATTTGTGTGAGAGAGAGTGTGGTGAAAACAAAGTAGACACCAGCACACTGCTGAATTGCACATTGAGTGCAATGTCCAGGCTTGAATCATAACTTCCTCATTTTTAAGTTTCAAATGTAACTTTGACATTATTGAGAGAGTCAAAAGTCTACTTAGGTGGAAGATTCACCCCTTGATGAACTGCGGAGGCATTCAGGCTTCATGACTTTACCTTCGGTACCTCGTAGCTGAAAGTAGATGTGGGAACAAAACACCACTTAACTGTGTGGGAGAGTGGCAGTGGCTGATACTCAGCTGAGCTTTGGTGTTTGTGTGTGCATGGGAAGACTTTGTTTGGTCTACGTGTCTGTTTGTGTGAACTGAAGAATGTTGTTTACTGAGCTCCCGAGGAGAAGTGACTAAGACCCGAGTGAGTTGTTAGGACATGACTAAGACAACCACTCTAAGACCTGGGTGAGCTGTTAGGACATGACTAAGACAACCACTCTAAGACCTGGGTGAGTTGTTAGGACATGACTAAGACAACCACTCTCTCTTTCCGCAATACAACCACACACGCCTCGAATCCGGTCAGAGGGAGTAGGATCAGATGAAGAGGGCTAAGATATGTTGGGTATGAACGTCATCTCTAAGACAGGGATCTTCAATTCCTGGTCCTGGAGAGCTATGTGGGTGCAGGCTTTTGTTCTAGCCCAGCACTAAAATACGTGACCTTGATTATAGGTGTGTTAGTGCTGGGCTGGAAATGAAGCCTGCGCACACTGCATGTGCCACTGTCTAATCTATCATCTTCCATCTCTTCCCATGGCCCTTGGCCTCCCCCTTGCCCCAGTCCCAGACTGTAACAGTGAGAGGGAGAGTTACTTGCGCTCTCCCTCTGTGATGTGCTCTCTTGTCTTTCCTGGGGAATGTGTGTTCTGTTCCAGCACAAACACACATTTCTGACTTACTGGTTCTTCTATACATCTCCTCAGAACAAAAAGTCTCAGTAAAATCTAGCATACAAACTCTGTACCCACCAAAGTACTAATTCTGTTAAAGCACTGTCTGAAGATTATCCCTAGATTGTCCCTTGAGTTTTAGTCATATAAGCAATCTTCCTCCTCTTCTTCATTCTGCTTTTCCTGATAAGTTCTAAAGCTGAAAAACACTGCTCTGGGACATTGTGTTAGTGTGTCAACCATGAAGGGTAGGAGGGATTGAGGGAGAGAGGGAAAAGAAGGGGTGAAAGGGTTAGGCAAGGTGGAGTCACAGTCTGTGGATTTACAACGGAATCCTTCAGTGTACCGTGAGTTAACCCTGCACTGGGTTAACCCTGTACTGAGTTAACTCACTTTGTGTATTCTGCATGCACACAGTAGCTATGTTTCCATTAACTTGTCCTGTGATTTTTTGTAGACATTTAGAAAGTTTGCATAGAAAATAGATGCAACAATTACCCGCTAGGGCAATAGCGTGCAACTGTAGCCCGCAATTCGGGGTGTTCCTGCATGTGGGCATTTCTGAATCTGCCAGAAGCCATGGATTACAGGCAACATCTGCACTGAGCTAAAGGGTAGAGCTGACGCTTTCAAGGAGCGGGTCCCGCTATGCCCTCCGACGAACCATCAAACAGGCAAAGCGTCAATACAGGACTAAGATTGATTCGTACTACACTGGCTCTGACGCTCGTCGGATGTGGCAGGGCATGCAAACTATTATGGACTACAAAGGGAAGCCAAGCCGCGAGCTGCCCAGACAAGCTAAATTACTTCTATGCGCGCTTCGAGGCAAGCAACACTGAAGCATGCATGAGAGCACCAGCTGTTCAGGAAGACTGTGTGATCACGCTCTCCGTAGCCGATGTGAGTAAGACCTTTAAACATTCAGGTCAACATTCAGTGCCGCAGGGCTAGACGGATTACCAGGACATGTACTCAGAGCATGCACTGACCAACTGGTAAGTGTCTTCACTGACATTTGTTGTTCATTGACTGCAGCTCAGTGTTCAACAACATAGTGCCCTCAAAGCTCATCACTAAGCTAAGGAGCCTGGGATTAAACACCTCCCTCTGCAACTGGATCGTGGACTTCCTGACAGGCCGCCCCCAGGTGGTAAGGGTAGGCAACAACACATCTGCCCCGCTGATCCTGAACACGGGGCACCTCAGGGGTGTGTGCTTAGTCCCCTCCTGTACTCCCTGTTCACCCACAACTGTGTGACCAGCACGATTCCAACACCATCATCACTCAGCGTGATCAAGACAAAGGAGATGATTGTGGACTACAGACAAAGGAGGGCCGAGCACGCCCCCATTCACATCGACAGGGATGTAGTGGAGCAGGTTGAGAGCTTCAAGTTCCTTGGTGTCCACATAACCAACAAACTATCATGGTCCAAACACACCAAGACAGTTGTGAAGAGGCCACGACAATGCCTATTCCCCCTCAGGAGACTGAAAAGATTTGGCATGGGTCCTCAGATCCTCAAAAGGTTCCACAGCGGCACCATCGAGACCATCCTGACTGGTTGCATCACCACCTGGTATGGCAACTGCTCGGCATCCGACCGCAAGGCACTACAGAGGGTAGTGCGTATGGCCCAGTACATCACTGGGGCCAAGATTCCTGCCATCTAGGACCTCTATACCAGGCGGTGTCAGAGGAAGGCCCTAAAAATGGTCAAAGACTCTAGACACCTTAGTCATAGACTGTTCTCTCTGCTACCACACGGCAAGCGGTGCCAGAGCACCAAGTCCAAGTTCAAAAGGACCCTTAACAGCTTCTAACCCAAATCCAGACTGCTAAACAATCAAATGGCTACCCGGACTATTTTGTATTGACTCCCCAAGTAGCTGAAGCTACTTGCTGTTTATTAACTATGCATAGTCACTTTACCCCTACCTACATGTACATATTACCTCAATTACCTCAACTAACCTGTACCCCCACACATTGACTCTGTACCGGTACCCCCTGTATGTATTGTGTTACTTTTACTTTAGTTTATTTAGTAAATATTTTCTTAACTTATTTTTCTTAAAACTGCATTGTTGGTTAAGTGCTTGTAAGTAAGCATTTCACTGTAAGGTCTACACCTTTTGTGTTCAGCACATTTTGTGCCCGACAGGCGGTGGCAAAGGACACTACCTGTGTGCACTAGCTATAGCTAGCTACCGTTGTCGCCCCTGCCTCTTCTTCTTCTGTGGGGTTTATCGGTGGTTGGCACCCAACACTATGGTAGATTTCCGCCACCTCACCTACTGTACTGGAGTGCCCCTGCCTCCTGCCTATGTACTGGAGTCAGCTTAAAAATTGACCAATAGAAGTATAAAGGGGTTCCTGCAGATGCAGGAATGCCCACATGCAGGAAAGCCACAAATTGCGGGCTGCATTTGCACCCTTCTCTTCTAGGGTGCGTTTCCATCTAACTATCTTGTGTTGATAAAAACTGCTGGACGTAATGACGTCACACCTAAGAAAAGTGTTTCCATTACCCATTTAGGCAAATTGTGCATTAACAAATTGGCCCTCCCAACTATCTGTTTCATGTCTCAGGTAGCCCGCAAAAGCCAGCATGGATAGAATGCAAGAATTCACTCATATTTGTCATATTCTAATAATGATCATGTGCCAACGCATCGCCACCGTCCGTGCCATGGTGAAACTTGCATTGCAAATAATTGGATGGTGAAAAATGCATCCAGCCAACCAGAAATGCAAATCGAAGCAATTGAGCTATTCTCGAAAGTCAGGACAAAGATTCTACAAAGAAACATTATTTTTATAGTTGAAAAATAAATGTAACAGGCAGTAGGCTCCTTTGTTTCATCACAAAACTGTAGAGCAACCGCTGTCTGGTGAAGTCCACAAAGCATATTGCATGTAACAAACAGTTAAATGACCTAAAACAACTATTGATTTAGAACCATAGAGAGTTATTGCAAGTTGCAACGAAAACAGGAGCTGACTCCACTATTCCAGCACCATTTCAACATGATCAAATCACCTCTGCTTAGTCTAATATACTGACAACTAAAACACACCAAGATGAAACAATTCAAGTTGTTTCTGTCAATGACATTTGGCTCTGGATGTGTTTGGTGTGAAGACAAATCCAAGCTTCCTTGACACTTTTTTGGGTGAGCCAGGACCATTGACAGTTGAGCTCACTCAGTTTAGCGCCACACTGATTTGCTATTATTTTATACTTGTTTTATCAAGGGAGGCCTAATGCTCGCTGGCTACCCATGCATTCGACGGTACACTTTACAGAGGCGCTGTTTCACACGCTCCGATGCTTTCTCCAGTGTGATACATTCAGCCTCTAGAGAATTGAAGGATTTTTTAAATGTTTATTATTGGTTTATTTTGGGGGGGAAGCCTGGCTTCCATCCATGAATACACTCCACTGCTGACTCATGGCGGAAAACATCCCTCCTTCTTTTCCCTCCAATCACAAAAAAACATAGGCCTACATGTATTTATGCCCTCTCACGGCTCTCACACACTCATTATCTGTTTCATACCACACCAAAAGGACATTGATTTGACGCTCCAGCTGTCGTTTGTCGAGTCGTTTCCTGAACTTGACGTGGCTTTGGAACGACTTTGCGAAACACAGTGAAAGAAAGTGGTAGGGCGAAACCGAGAGTGGAAACAGTCCTGTGAAAGGGGACAAGAACAACGGACAGTACCGTGTCAGTACTCGAAATGGGTTGGTATTGGGATCTAGCCTGCTCGTGTTTATTAGTGCTGGTGTGCGCGTCCGCAGCATCTGAAGGTTTGTAGCCTACAAGGTTTTTTATTGGCATGTAATATTCTCTTCCTTCCTTCCTTGTTGTATGACCTGGTATGTGTATGTGTTTATGGCTCCCCTTCTGTTCGTACATGTTCTGTTAGAAGTGAAGACAAACATTATTTGTTGGACGTGATACATTCCATTCATCCAGTTCAGTTTGGAACAACTTTGTCCAAGTCTACTAACAGTATAACTATTATTCTAGGCGGAACAAACATCTAGACTAGATAATTCACACCATGTTAATTAAAGGTGCGATATGCAGAAGTTGCTCCAAAATTTCCTGGTTGCTAAAATTCTAATTTCAGTTTGTGACAAAACAAGAAATGTATAGTGTAGAGAATCCTTGTACCATCTAAACTGCTATAAAATAAATGTTCAATAACCCAAAATATTTGTATTTTCAGCTGTTTGAAGCTGGTATACAAAATCAAAAGCAAAAATGTAACTTAAGAATAATAGAAATAGTGCACATAGAACATATCTTCTGCTTCTTAGACTTTCTTTCTATGTGAATAACAGATCTTTAAGTCACATTTCTATGTGAATTGGTTCACTCAGAGTTACATATTAGCTTTAAGTGTTCTGATTTCATGCTCTCCAAAAATCTAGGTGGTAGATAACAGTAGTAACATTACATGGTCATAGTGCCATGGCTCTGTGTGACTGTCTTTCTGCATTACTGTCTTTCTGCGTGACTGTCTCTCTGTGTGACTGTCTCTCTGTGTGACTGTCTCTCTGTGTGCCTGTCTCTGTGTTTTTATGTCTGTGTTTACATTCTCTCATCCCTTCCACAGATAAGCCTGACATGTTACAGAGAGAGGTCTCCTTTGACCTAGAGGAGCTCCTGCAAGGTTAGTGTATACTGTATATATACGTGTGTGTGTGTTTCAATACCCTCACAGTGCTGTGTGTATATCTGTCTTCCAGGGGCAAGTCAGCTGGAAACTGATATGACCCAGAGGGAGGTGGACTTTGGGGGACTCTGGGAACCCATAGGTGAGTGTGTTCTAACTAACTAACTAACCCATAGGTGAGTGTGTATTGTTCAAACCATGACTAACTGTAACCCATAGTTGAGTGTGTTCTAACTGTAACCCATAGGTGAGTGTGTTCTGACCATAACTAACTGTAACCCATAGGTGTGTGTTCTAACTGTGTAACCTATAGGTGAGTGTGTTCTAACTGTAACCCATAGGTTAGTGTGTGTTTTGTTCTATCCAGCCCATTTACGTATCTATCAGTGTTAATGAAAGAAAGGAGATCAGAGAAGGAAAGTATTCCAAAGTATTTGGGACACATCCTCTCCTATGTCCATGTGTCCCAAACCATTCTGCCATGTAGTTAATACAGTCTAGGCACATGACATGTTATTAGTGTATGGCTGTCAGTACTAACCCCGGTCTGTCACTGTGTAGAGTTTCCTGACATGGAGCAGAGAGAGGTCCGCCATGAACATCTGAAGCCTTACCTGCTCAAAGTCCTCAAGGAGAGAGGTGGGTGGTGATGCCCCCCTGCTGCTATACTTCATATCACACAACCAATGGAGTATGGCATGTGTTATTTATCCTGTGTGAGGGGTACAGTAACATAAGTGTGTGTGTGTGTGTTCCCAGCGGGCTCCAGGAGAGAGGACTTAGACATGACCCAGAGTGAGGTCACCCTGAATCTGGACACAGACTTTACACCTGGAGGTCTGCCAATGGCTGGGCCTCGCTCGTTTGGGGATTCCCGCCCCAGTGTCCTCTTCCCCCCCGGCCAGCCCTCCCCTGACAACCTCCAGGCCATCTGTCTCCATAGCAGCCGTCGTCCCCGGTATCCTGCCTACTCCCTCCCCCAGAGTGGCTTCGGCTACCTTCATCGTCAAGCTGACGCCGTAAACCGGGTAGAGTCTTGGTACAGCGCATGTTGCCGTGGGAACAAGACACAGCAGGTCCAGGAAGTGACGCTGTGCTGCGTTACACAGGCGGTGAGTGTTTCTGTGGCAACATTGGATTCTGTCCTGTTCCATTCTGTCCTGTCGTGTAATGTTCAGTTCCATTTTGGTACGTTTACTCCTAGTTTACCAACAGAACTGTCTTCTACGTGTACAGATGCAGTAGTGATGAGGTCAGAGGATGCCTAGGGAAGGTGAGACTCAGGAGAAGGAAAGCCCAGACAGACTTGGCTTCTGATTAAGGCAGCCCCCCTCACCTCTCTGATTCAGAGGGGTTGGGTTAAATGCGGAAGACACATTTCAGTTGAATGCATTCAGTTGTACAACTGACTAGTATCCCCCTTTCCCTTTCTATCTGTATAGCTATGTAGCTGTGTAGAGGGGAAGGCATTTATGAGTCAGGCACTTGAAGGCTAAAGCTGTACCGTCAACATTTTAGGACTTCATCTATCTCTATTTTTCATGTGTGAATTGATGTGTTTGTTTATGTTGCCTACAGTGGGAGCAGACCCTGTCCACGTTCTGTACTGATGAGTTCTCAGTGAAGACAAGACACTACCACTGCTGCAAGAAAGAGGCCGGGGCCAGGCTGAGCTGTTTCCATAGCCAAACCCCAAACCCCAACTACCTGCCGACCACACAGGAGGCAGGCTCCTCCCCCATACCTGAACCTGGCTTCACCTTTAACCCCAAAACCTGTCACAAGTAAGGAGAGAGAGAGGTTTACTTTAGGTTTAGGGTAGGGCTGTTATGGTGACGGTATTACCGCCACACTGGCGGTTACGAGTCATGACCACAGTCAAATTCCACGAGTCATGGTAATTCGGCTTCTCCAAAACTGCGCTCTGATGGTGCTGATGGTCATTAATAGCCTACCAAACTTGCTAACTGCCAGTTGCTAATGGGCTGGTACTCAACACTCTATTGTCCCTCATCACCCTGACATCAATGCAAATATAATCGAAAATCTTATCAAACACTTCATGAATGCTCATGTTGCGCAACATTTCTATAGGCTATGCAATTAAGTGAGATAACAAGAGTTTTGACGGCCTCTATTAAAAAGAGGAGGATCCCATCAGCTTTCTATAGGCTAGGCCTAATATATTTATTTCTCAACTTTCCTAATATTAAGCACATTGCTTCTCTTTACAACAGGAGTATAGCCTACCTGGCTGGCATGAAAATGAACCATGGGAAAAGCGTTCTCCATTTGCTATTAAAGTGCATAGATGACATGTATTTTTTCCCCCAAATTTCACACGTATATGTAAAGACAAGATTGGGTGACATTATCACTTGTTAATGATGCATGTGCAGTAAGGCAAGAAACAACTTTTTAAAATCATAGTCGCACACGTCATCTAGCCTAGCTCATATGTTTTGATAAGGTTTGTATCATAACTACCATGGCCAAATAACTCCAAACGCAGCCTACAGCCCTAGAACCCCCTGGAACACAGTAAGAGAGCACATACCCTACAGAGAGTAGTGAAACGTGTTCTTATAAACCCAGTCGTGTGAAAATAGAGATTTGACTAGCCCCTATTTAAAAGAGGATCCCAGCTTTCTTGTGCGGTTATATTTATGTCTCAATTCTTAAAATGAAGCACATTAATCCGCTTTAGAACTGGTGTATCCTAGCTGGCAGACACAGGCAGTGTGTGTTTCATATTTGGGGAAGATAATTTTCACTATAAAAATGCACCTTTATAACATCCATATAATGCTGTTCCTACTATGAGTAGATTGGAGAGTCATAATTTAGGCTAATAATATAACAGCGGCCTACCCCGGCCAAACCTGGACAGCCAATTGTGCGCCGCCCTATGGGACTCCCAATCTCGGCCGGATGTGATACAGCCTGGATTCGAACCAGGGACTGTAGTGACGCCTCTTGCACTGAGATGCATTGCCTTAGACTGCTGCGCCACTCGGGAGACCTGGTGCTCTCTGCTGGTGCCAATAACATAGGCTATACTCTTGTGCGATTTTTAAAACAATTCACAACAAAAACATTTTTTTAAAGAAGTTAAATATCCTCTGTGGCTTTAGTAGCCTATTTTGAATTATTTTAATGTATTTCTGTATAGACAGGAGTTGGCTAATTAGGCTATATAATTTTGGCAATTTAATTCAATTTACTTAAGGAAAAGCTTCCCCTAGCCTTATGGACATAACTGCATGTAACCTCCATTCACTATAAGAGTGCAGGCTACGGATGACATGTTTTTTTGTTGTGGGCCATTATAACCAAAAGTAATTTCACACATATTAGTAGCCTATATGTAAAGACCAGATTGAATTGAGAATAGTCTGTTGGGTGAGAATATTATCCACTGCTTGTCAAATTGTGATTGAGAGTGTGTGCAGCGCAAGAAACAGAGCAGAGCCCATGCCTGTCATGTGACTTTTTTCAAATCATCATTAGTCGCATCATGCAGCCTTAGAATGTATTAAACATCAAAACATATAGCCTAACATTTGAATCACAACTAAAGTTGCATAAATAACTAAATTAAGCATAAAGGAGGACCTGTTTCTTTGTTAACCACTCAACACAGAATAGCTGCATGTGCACACTCCCTCAAATCCTTTGGAGAAAATATCCTTTCTATTTTATTCAACTTTGTTCAATTGTGTTCTTCATACTATAATAAAATAATGCTCCAAAGGCCTGCATCAGTGGCTTGTAGGCTCTGCGTGGAAGCCAGGAGACCCTAAATGTGTTTATGTAGGCCTAATTAACTGTCAATTACCGTGAGACTGGCAGTTATCTGTATGACAATCACTGGCTAACAAAATGTCATGACACTACAGCCCTAGTTTAGGGTTAATGTTAGGTTCAAATTTACATTTGTTATGGCAACTAATGACTAAATGTATTGTGTCCTTTCCTCCCAGGTCCCAGCCCGGTCCGCGTGCTGTCAGAGGGCAGAAGTCCCCCCAAGCTACTCGCAGAGACTCTGACATCAGCTTCCCCCCTGGACGCCCCACTTCTGACAACATCGGATTGGTCTGCCGCCTACGCAAGCACCGCCCCGTCTACACCCCAAAGTGCCTGCCACGTACAGGCTATGGCTGGCTGGCCCGTCAATCAAAGGCCATGAACCGGCTGGAGAGAGGGTTCAAACACTGCTGTAATGGACAGGAGGACGTGCTAGCCTGTGCTGAGGGAAAGGTAAGGAGCAGGGTCTGTGTGTGTGTGTGTGTGTGTGTGTGTGTGTGTGTGTGTGTGTGTGTGTGTGTACCTGCATTTGTCAATGTGGAAAAAATAAGGATCCCATTCTTATGTTATTGCGGGTGTAGCAAAATTCTTGTGTTTCTAGCGCCAACAGTTCAGTAATATCTAACAAGTAATATTTCACAACATATACCCAATACACACAAATCTAAGTAAAGCAATGGAATTAAGAATATATAAATATATGGACGAGCAATGTCAGAGCAGCGTAGACTAAGATACAGTAGAATAGTTTAGAATACAGTATATACAGATAGGTACTTTATTGATCCCCGAGGGGAAATTTCTTTGTCAAACAGCTACGAAAAAAACACAGGGCAGGTGCAAAATGCCAGAACGAAAATACACAAAAGACAGATACATGATACATAGAGCGGCAGTATGACAAAGTGGCATAAGAGATGAGTAATGCAAAATATGCTAACATTATTTAATGTGACTAGTGTTCCATTTATTAAAGTGGCCAGTGATTTCTAGTCTATGTCTATAGGCAGCAGCAGCCACTAATGTGCTAATGATGGCTATTTAACAGTCGGCTGGCCTTGAGATAGAAGCTGTTTTTCAGTCTCTCGGTCCCAGCTTTGATGCACCTGTACTGACCTCGCCTTCTGGATGATAGCGGGGTGAACAGGCAGTGGCTCGGGTGGTTGTTGTCCTTGATGATCTTTTTGGCCTTCCTGTGACATCAGGTGCTGTAGTTGTCCTGGTGGGCAGGTAGTTTGCCCCCGGTAATTTAGTTTGCAGGCGGTGCAGTTGCCATACCAGGCGGTGATACAACCAGATAGGATGCTCTCAATTTGCATCTATAAGAGTTTGAGGGTTTATGGTGCCAAGACAAATTTCTTCAGCCTCCTGAGTTTGAAGAGGCTCTGTTGCACCTTCTTCACTACACTGTGTCGGTGGACCATTTCAGTTTGTCAGTGTTGTGTATGCCGAGGAACTTGAAGCTTTCCACCTTCTCCACTGTGGTCCCATCGATGTGGATAGGGGGGTGCTAACTCTGCTGTTTCCTGAAGTCCACGATCATCTCCTTTGTTATGTTGACATTGAGTGAGAGGTTATTTTCCTGGCACACCACTCCCAGAGCCCTCACCTCCTCCCTGTAGGCTGTCTCGTCATTGTTGATAATCAAGCCTACTACTGTTGTGTTGTCTGCAAACTTGATGATTGAGTTGGAGGCGTACTTGGCCACGCAGTCATGGGTGAACAGGGAGTACAGGAGTGGGCTGAGCATGCACTTTGTGGGGCCCCAGTATTGAGGATCAGCAAAGTGGAGGTGTTGTTTCACCACCTTAATGATGAGCTTGGAGGGTACTATGGTGTTGAATGCTGAGCTATAGTCAAAGAACAGCATTCTTACATACCTACACTGAAGAAGGCTGCTAAGTGAAACATCTGTATAAACTTTTTTTAGCTATCTTTTTGTGTGCAGATCTAAACATTTTTTTGCAGGCATTAAGATTCTCCCCTGGAATTCAGAGTGCAGAACAAGCTTAGATGTACAGTATGAGTGTTGATCAAATCACGTGTTTATATCATTCTCTTAGTGGCGTGAGGTGCTTGACAGGTTCTGTGGGGAAGAGCAGAAGGCGAGGCCTCACAACTCCTCCTGTTGTGAAGTGGGAGAGGGTGAGAAGAGGTACACCTGTTTCTCTTCCCGTGCCCCTCACCCAGCCTATGAACAAGAGCTCCACTCTGCCTCTGCCACACCACAGACCCCCACCCTCGGACACATCTGTGAAACACACAATATCATCAGGAAGAAGTAAGGGTGTGTGTGTGTGTGTGTGTTTGTTTTAATCTGACCTTATCCTCCTCAGTCACATTTTTATGCTGCCCAGACTGATTTTCTATCTTTCTGGGTGACAGAACCAGAGCTTTCAGAAAGGGGACATTTCACTGTAGTAGATGGTGACTGTAGCTATTTTTCCATCCAATTGGCGACAGATTTTACATATGCACATTTTCCCATCAGTGGGGTTTCCACCAAACTGACTTGTTGCTGATTTTTGTAGATTCACACTAAATGTATTTTTTCGCTTAAGATTTCACATACCGAATTAAAATCTAAAGTTCAATGTGTTTCCAGCACATTTCCAACTTTTTTTTTTTTTTCACAAAACGGTTGCGCTAAATAGCAAATGTGCCTACTCTGGTCTTGGCACATGCGCTCTAGCCAACAACTAGCAGATACAGTGTGGGTAAACTAGTCTAGATGATGAGATTATTATGGATAACAACGAGAATATATATATTTTTCAAATGGCAGTCAAGCATCGATCACCATGTCGCCACAATAAGACCCTCTATTTATTGGAAAGGAGCATCAAACTCTTCACCGTGCACTTTTACCACCCTCAGAAGTTAATCATAATTGATTTAATCTGTAGCCTAATAAACTGAATAGTTTCCTGAGTCGTAGTGGACTACACACCATATGACCACAGGTTTTCTTCGATATGATGGTTATTATATCAATATTTGTTTTGTTTAAAAACTGTGGACGGAAACGTGATTAATGACGTTAAAGTTCCAGAGTTGCATTCTATCAAAGACCAAACGTTTAAAAACAATAGTATACAATCCCTTTCACAAATAGATTATTACAGCAGCTAGTTTGATCCAAGGACGTTTGTACATTTCTGTGTAACAAGGCCTGTTGACTGATTTAGTTTGATTATGAAGTAAAACAAAGATGTAGCATACTGAGAGGATTTTGCAATCCGCTCTCAGGTTCCCTGTGGCTCTCCCTATCCAGAACTTAGCTGTCCAATGCTGTCACCTGCCAGCAGATCAGAGAACTGCATGTGTTCAGGAAAAGGTGAGTTCAACACTTAATAACCCTCCTGTGTTGGTTTCATGTTAATTAATTATGTGTTCCCGGTCCAAAATGACCGCCCCATTATAGCTGATTTATAAATCCATAATAATACATATTATCACCTAATGTTGTGTTAGATCTTTTTATCAACTTAAGTTCTTGTCAGAGTTTAACAAGGACATTTGTTTTGAAACCATTTCACATTTGTAAATAGTGGCAGGCCCTCCACCCACTTGTGCCAAACCTCTCTGATCACTGCCAGCTTGTCTTGTTGACGGCGGCCTGGTCTTGAGTGACATAGTGGCACGAAAAATTGCCCGATCCGACTCTGCATCCCATAAACTGGTAGTAGATTTGTTTCTAGATCTGTACACACCTGACAAAATCAAGAGACCCACGTATGCTTGGACGTCTGTCCGGTCTACCTGCTTCCAGTTGTCTTTGTAAACGCGTCTCCCCTCCAAGTTGGTCATGTTTATCACTACAGTTTTGATTGACTCAGGAAGCAGTATTTTATGTCATCAACCCGGGATATGGCGTATCTCGTTGGCCCTGGGGTCATCCTGATAACATTTTCAACCGACTGCCGACCTCTCCTCTAAGGTGGGGATGAAGACCAGGACAAATTCCCATTCTTTGACCGGAATGTAACAACATACTCAGCAGGGCCCTCTTCCTCATCACTGGATTGTTACACATCGGTTGTCTCTTAGTCTGGATCATATTCTGTGTTGTCTTCAACTTCTGACACTTCCTCCTCTAATGCATCTTCACTGTCAGTTTCCTGGCCTCTCTCCTCCTCACCAGTGTCTTGATCAAAGATATGATCAAGAGTATCACATACAGTATATCGTTTGGTCATTGTGCTGCACAGAATGAATTGTGAGCAAGGCCTCAAAAAAGCTTTATATACCAGAGCTGCGAGAAAAGTTATATATATTATTGAAACAATGTTGCGATTGTGAGAATGCCAACAGGTGTGGTTCCCGTGGGGGAAAGATTCTATTGGGGAAAGGTTCCCGTGAAGGTTGTCATGGAAGCCAAGAAGGGGAGTGAGGTGTGTGTGTGTATGTGTGCACTCAAACACACATACATGTGGGGTCTGGGAGAGAAAGTGTGTCCATCTGATGAATGGGCAAGTGCCTGAACTCAATTTTATACACTAATTGTAATCTCACCCATTCATTTCTAATGACCGGTCATTTTTGACTGGGAACACCACAGGTGTACATAAGTTAAATAAAACACCCAAAATGTAATGAAAATCATCAACATTTATTTTGTGTGTTCAGATGACCTGTGTGGACAAAGTCATGGAACCTTATGAAAATCAGATTAAATTAACTACATTTTTCAGAGAGAGAACACAACAGAAGGGTTTTAATAATACAGGTTCACACAGACAACACAATATCTCATATTAACCAGGTTGTCCCATTGGGATAAAATGAACATGATTGGTCATCAACTGTCTACAGGAACTTAGACTTAGATTTATGTTAGTTATTAACTATTTTATGTTTATATTGTAGCTCTAAGCATATTGCAGGCTTTTTGATATTGTTGTTTTCATAACTTCTCTCTTTGACTGTGAACCCAGCTAGTGACGCTGGCGGAGAGCCGCTGTTCTCCAGCCAAGCCCTCCTCTGTCTCCCGGAAGTGCTGCCCTCCCTCCTCCCAGGACGCCCCTAAGTGCCTCTCCAGCCTGCTCATGAATTCCATCACCAAGGCAACCAAGTCCCCACACCTCATAAAGAGGAAATGCCCCCTCATCTGATTTTTTTTTACTCTGATGGCAGTGGGCCAATCCAAATTGGCGGTCAGGGGATTTGTTGCAGTAGTCAATAGATGACCATGCTAGAAAGGATAACATTTGCTAATGCAGAACTGTTGAGCAAGTGCATGATTTAGTCAAACAGAGGTTAAGGTGGGGGTAAGAGTAAGCATAATGCAAGGGTTTGTGGATAAATAACAATTTATAGTCAGAAAGTGCCATTTATTTCATATTCTCTAGCATGGCCAGATGACAACCAATTAATGTATGCTATCCGAGTGCACATAATATGCCAGTATTACTGTCAGTTTATGTCATTAAGAGAGTGTTATAATGTTAGAACACCTGGAGAGCTGATATATCTGCTTTACAAATCATCAAATCACCATTTATATAACCACTTATTTTTATACTCATGTTCTATTTTTCATATAGCTCCAGAACTGCTAGTCCAATTATCCTATTTCTAATATTTGAAATAAATCTTTATATTTTCAAAATGTTTCCTGTGCCATGTCTTAATCATTTTGGAGTGAAGCACTTCCAGTTATTGTAATTTGTAGTTATCTGACACATCTACAACATTGAAAAAGGTCAAATTATTATTTGAATAAACTGTGAAATGTTGATAGAAGTTAATTTTATGTTATAGTGACTGTGTGACTAACATTTATCCACCAAGTTAGTGCAGTAGAACTTGCATTAATAGAGACACAGTCCTTACTAGCTGGCACAGCCACAAAGTATAGCCCAAATCCCGGCAGATGGTGATATTGAGTCGTTTCATCTTACCGTCCAAAGGCATTGTATGAAGCCGTTTATATACAGTCGTGGCCAAAAGTTTTGAGAATGACAAGTATTGGTCTCCACAAAGTTTGCGCCTTCAGTGTTCTTAGATCTTTATGTCAGTAGTTACTATGGTACACTGAAGTATAATTACAAGTATTCAATAAGTGTCAAAGGCTTTCATTAACAATGACATTAAGTTTATGCAAAGAGTCAATATTTGCAGTGTTGACCCTTCTTTTTCAAGACCTCTGCAATCCTCCCTGGCATGCTGTCAATTAACTTCTGGGCCACATCCTGACTGATGACAGGCCATTCTTGCATAATCAATGCCTGGAAAAGGCATTGGTCGTCACCAAACTGTTCTTTGATGGTTGGGAGAAGTTGCTCTCGGAGGATGTGTTGGTACAATTCTTTATTCATGGCTGTGTTCATCGGCAAAATTGTGAGTGAGCCCACTCCTTTGGCTGAGAAGCAACCTCACACATGAATGGTCTGAGGATGCTTTACTGTTGGCATGACACAGGACTGATGTTGGCTCCAACCTTGTCTTCTCAGGACAAAGTGTTTTCCGGATGGCCCAAACAATTGGAATGGGGATTCATCAGAGAAAATGACTCTACCCCAGTCCTCAGCAGTCAAATCCCTGTACCTTTTGCAGAATATCAGTCTGTCCCTGATGTTTTTCCTGGAGAGAAGTGGCTTCTTTGCTGCCCTTCTTGACACCAGGCCATCCTCCAAAAGTCTTCGCCTCACTGTGCGTGCAGATGCACTCACACCTGCCTGCTGCCATTCCTGAGCAAGCTCTGCACTGGTGGTGCCCCGATCCCGCAGCTGAATCAACTTTAGGAGACTGTCCTGGCGCTTGCTGGACTTTCTTGGGCGCCCTGACGCCTTCTTCACAACAATTGAACCTCTCTCCTTTAAGTTCTTGATGATTTGATAAATGGTTGATTTAGGTGCAATCTTACCAGCAGCAATATCCTTGCCTGTGAAGTCCTTTTTGTGCAAAGCAATGATGACAGCACGTGTTTCCTTGCAGGTAACCATGGCTGACATAGGAAGAACAATGATTTCAAGCACCACCCTCCTTTTAAAGCTTCCAGTCTGTTATTCTGACTCAATCAGCATGACAGGGTGATCTCCAGCCTTGTCCTCGTCAACACTCTTACCTGTGTTAACGAGACAATCACTGACATGATGGCAGCTGGTCCTTTTGTGGCAGGGCTGAAATGCAGTGGAAATGTTTTTGGGGGATTAAGTTCATTTTCATGGCAAAGAGGGACTTTGCAATTAATTGCAATTCATCTGATCACTCTTCATGACATTCTGGAGTATATGCAAATTGCATCATCAACACTGAGGCAGCAAACTTTGTGGAGACCAATACTTGTCATTCTCAAAACTTTTGGCCACGACTCCAGAATGTCATGAAGAGTGATCAGATGAATGTCCCTCTTTGCCATGAAAACGAACTTAATCCCCCAAAAACATTTCCACTGCATTTCAGCCCTGCCACAAAAGGACTTGTCATTCTCAAAACTTTTGGCCACGACTGTACACTTGTATCCCCAGTGGACAGATTCGTACACGAAACATTCTCCATTCCGGCTGCAAAGGCATCGGTCTCCTCATTAATTTGATTTAATGGCGAGAAGGCAGAAAAAATCGGGGAAAATATGTGCTTACACTATTTTCCACCACCAATGTTTCCAATTTCAATAGCTCCTTGGTCATGTGACCTACTGGAATCAAACAAGGTTCAGAATGTCCACTGATTGCCCTTCTATATTGCAGACACTTTAGTGTGTGCATTTTCATCTTACACGATTTTACATGAATCTTTCAAAATCTAGGGGGATACACAGTCATAAACCCGTCTATTTCTACAATTTATCTTGTTAAAATTATCTTTTAAACCTAACCGTAACCACACTGCTAACCGTATGCCTAACCTTAAATTAAGACCAAAAAGCCAATTTTGGTTTTGATACATTTTTACGATACAGTCAATTTTGACTTTGCCGCTGGCCCATCTACTAGCTAACGTTGGCGGATACCGATACCAAATATTTGTGTTCCTATACCAGCCAAACCAAAATGGCGACCGCCGTTCCAGATGATTCGGGATCGACTGCTCCGACAGGTATCTATAATAAACTAATTTACGTTTCTTCTGCGATCTAATCAACGTAGCTACCTATTCAACTGAATATGGTTATTTTGTCTGAATTCAACTGATTCAATGTATCCTCCCTGAGCTAGCTAACGTTATCACAGTTGTCTGTTAGCCAGTTTGCTAACGTCAACAATCGGATCAGATGGATTGCGATATAACTAGCTAGGTATCTAGCGTTACCAGCTAACGCTGCAAGTTTGAAACTGGGTCTTATACTTTATGGTGTTGCTAGTAGTACGGGCTCGATGGGATATCCTTACACCCGAGAATCACATATAGCTAGCTAATGTTAGCTAACTCGCTCCGGAATAGGGCAAATTCTCTCCAACTCCAGCAATTCGAACTAACAACTACAGTAGTTGGCTAACTTACTGCCTCTGTTAGATATGTTCAATGCTCGAAACCAGTGGGCCTTTGTGTTTATATTTTGTAATACCTGCCGCATCTCGTAGTAGGACAAAACACCTGTTGATTGTTGTTAGCTAGCTCACCAGCTAACTAACGTTAGCCAACCCAAGAAACTTAAGACCAGTCAGTAAGCAAATCAAACTGTATTCGTCACATGCGCCGAATACAACCTTAACGTGAAATGCTTACTTACAAGCCCTTAATCAAAAATGCAGTTCAATAAATAATAATAATACAATTAGATCCCCATAATAATGTTGTGGTCACGTCTGTTAACACAGTAATGTTTTACTGCAACTTTTGGTCTCATGACAACAGGCAGTCACCCACATCCAATCAATTAAGTTAACTAACGTTAGTTTAGGGTGTAATGGATACATATGTTTTTTTTCTCCCATGGGAGATAATAAGCAATAGTCAGAGTAATGTAGGCCTATGTGGTTGAGGAAGAACAACCTGTTATGTCATAATTCCAGCACATTTACAGAGAACTTCACTGGAAGTCACAGAGAAAAGGAGGAATTCACGGGTAGTCCTGACTAGAGCTGGACAGAAATCCATAATAAATTCCCTGAATTGATGCAAGAACGATAAGTTTATAACAATGTGCACCACAGTTATTTTTTTTTTAAACTACTACTACTAGTTTGATGGTTGTATCCATCAATTGTCCCATTAACAATCACCCATATTAGCTGACTTATTTCATTTCAAACATCACATTTTTCTAGTATAGGCTACTTATCATAATGAATGATATCAGCAAAATGCCTACAATAAGTGATTAGTGTTGATAATTTTTGGTTTATCGCCCTAGTCCTGATGGATTGGTTTTTGGTTGTGGTCACATTATTTAGTTATCCAGAATCAGTTGATATCAGAGGTTATGCTGTGAACAGTGATGCTGGGTCAGGACAGGAGACTTTTCCTCCGTCTTTCTAAACCTGTTATAGTATATAGGCTCTTATCAGCTTTACTAGTGTGTTCGTTACAGTGGCTCATCCCTTGGAAATGTAGTAGCTAGCCAGTTTGAGTCATGTCATGAGAATAGATATGTATTTTTTGTCCCGCAATAACAAGCCTGATTGCTTTATGGGGATCTAATTCTAAATACAGGGCTGCGAATTAAGCCAATAAACACACATACAAACACAAATTATACAGGGTGTTCTCACTCAAGTTTACATACACCTTAGCCAAATACATTTAAACTCAGTTTTTCACAATTCCTGAAGTTTTAGTCCTAGTAAAAAATCCCTGTCTTAGGTCAGTTAGGATCACCACTTTATTTTAAGAATGTAAAATGTCAGAATAATAGTAGAGAGAATGAAGCCACCAGACATACTGCTCGTTCTGAGTGATTTCCTGAAAGACAGGAATGTCAGTGTTCTGCCGTGGCCAGCGAAGAGCCCGGATCTCAATCTCATTGAGCACGTCTGGGACCTGTTGGATCGGAGGGTGAGGAATGGGGCCATTTACCCCCCCAGAAATGTCCGGGAACTTGCAGGTACCTTGGTGGAAGAATCTTTCAGCATCTCACTGCAAAAACTGGCAAATCTGGTGCAGTCCGTGAGGAGGAGATGCACTGCAGTACTTAATGCAGCTGGTGGCCACACCAGATACTGACTTACTTTTGACCCCCCTTTTGTTCAGGGACACATTATTCAATTTCTGTTAGTCACATGTCTGTGGAACTTGTTCAGTTTGTCTCAGTTGTTGAATCACACATATACATACAGTTGAAGTCGGAAGTTTACATACACTTAGGCTGAAGTCATTAAAACTAATTTTTCAACCACTCCACAGATTTCATGTTAACAAACTATAGTTTTGGCAAGTCTGTTAGGACATCTACTTTGTGCATGACAAGTAATTCTTCCAACAATTGTTTACAGACAGATTATTTCACTTATAATTCACTATATCACAATTCCAGTGGGTCAGAAGTTTACAGACACTAAGTTGACTATGCCTTTAAACAGCTTGGAAAATTCCAGTAAATGATGTCATGGCTTTAGAAGCTTCTGATTGGCTAATTTACATAATTTGAGTCAATTGGAGGTGTACCTGTGGAGGTATTTCAAGGCCTACCTTCAAACTCATTGCCTCTGCTCGACATCATGGGAAAATCAAAAGAAATTAGCCAAGACCTCCACAAGTCTGGTTCATCCTTGGGAGCAATTTCCAAATGCCTGAAGGTACCACGTTCATCTGTACAAACAATAGTACGTAAGTATAAACACCATGGGACCACGCAGCCGTCATACCGCTCAGGAAGGAGACGCGTTCTGTCTCCTAGAGATGAACGTACTTTGGTGCGGAAAGTGCAACTCAATCCCAGAACAACAGCAAAGGACCTTGTGAAGATGTTGGAGGAAACAGCTACAAAAGTATCTATATCCACAGTAAAACGAGTCCTATATCGTAACCTGAAAGGCCGCTCAGAAGCCACTGCTCCAAAACTGCCATAAAAAAGCCAGACTACGGTTTGCAACTGCACATGGGGACAAAGATCGTACTTTTTGTAAAAATGTCCTCTGGTCTGATGAAACAAAAATAGAACTGTTTGGCCATAATTACCATCATTATGTTTGGAAGAAAAAGGGGGAGGCTTGCAAGCCGAAGAACACCATCCCAACCGTGAAGCACGGGGTTGGCAGCATCATGTTTTGGGGGTGCTTTGCTGCAGGAGGGACTGGTGCACTTAACAAAATAGATGGTATCATGAGGAAGGAAAATTGTGGGTATATTGACGCAACATCTCAAGACATCAGTCAGGAAGTTAAAGCTTGGTCGCAAATGGGTCTTCCAAATGGACAATGACCCCAAACATACTTCCAAAGTTGTGGCAAAATGGCTTAAGGACAACAAAGTCAAGGTATTGGAGTGGCCATCACAAAGCCCTGACCTCAATCCTATAGAACATTTGTTGGCAGAACTGAAAAAGCGTGTGCCAGCAAGGAGGCCTACAAACCTGACTCCATTACGCCAAAGTTCACCTAACTTATTGTGGGAAGCTTGTGGAAGGCTACCTCAAACGTTTGACCCAAGTTAAACAATTTAAAGGCAATGCTACCAAATACTAATTGAGTGTATGTAAACGTCTGACCTACTGGGAATGTGATTAAATAAATAAAAGCTGAAATAAATCATTCTCTCTACTATTATTCTGACATTTCACATTCCTAAAATAAAGTGGTGATTCTAGCTGACTTATGACAGAGTTTTTACTAGGATTAAATGTCAGGAATTGTGAAAAACTGAGTTTAAATGTATTTGGCTAAGGTGAATGTAAACTTCCGACTTCAACTGTGTATATATACATATACAGTGTATATATAAGTTCATAAATTGGGGCAATAATCAGCACATTTACTCTGTCAGACAAAAATAGGGGAGTGTCCCATATTATTGCTGTACATTCATGCTACAGGACAGGCTGCTAACAGCCAACATGTGTTGTGAACTGAACTGAGATGTGTTTAGCACACATGCACCCTCATTGTAACTGGACATTTTTGGACACAATGTCGAACTGGGATGTTATTGAAATCCTACTGTAAAAACAAGCATTTTTCTAGATCTCTGTAGGCTATGGTACATATAGGCTAATTTAGAGGTGAGCAATGTGATTGAAACCTAATTCGGTTGTATGCATGCCTTGTTCATGTGTAACTGGTTGTGCTGGTTCTGTATCTTACTCCAGACATTAGGACTCAGTTCTGGAGGAGAGCCTTGCAGAGAGGTACCTGCATGGGGTTGCAGTGTGTGTTTTTGTGTGAGAGAGCGGCTGAGCGTGTGCTTCGGTGTCTTTCAGGCGTTACAGGACCTTGTGGCATTTGAGCAAGCAAAGGGCGAGTGGACAGAATAGAGGCTTGGTTAACTGCTGCTTTCTATTGTGTGTGTGCCTGCAATGCATTACGCAGTGAAATGGCTAACCAAGACAAGATGCTTATGGAGTTTGCTCAAGCAGTGTGCATTGGTTTAATTGATTGATTTGATCCATCTCACAATCTGAATAGGCCTAGCCTAATATCTCAGACAAATAGCACATAAGGCTGTTTCCTGTTTCGCTATCAGTATCCCACCATTCCATCACTCGGATGTATATATTTTCAGTAGGTCTCCCTCCTCTTGCCTCTCACTGTCCTCAACATAACTCTGACCTGCCCACACTATTACAAGAACAGCAGACACGTTTTTTTCCAAAATGTTTTGTAATATCACTGTTGAAATTCAGAAATAGCAGTTGCTATTGGTTACAGGCCTGAAGTTCTCATGGAGTCGGCGAGAAGACAAATCTCACACATGAACACAATTTTAGAGTGCCAATCCTTTTGTGAGGAGCACATTTTCAAGCATTGTCATGACGATGTGAAAACATTGAGAAAATTCCAGACATATTTTGCTTCTGGGTTTTTCTATGTTGACATGTTTGTCACACAAATCAGCAATGTTTTACAATAGGCTATGGGCTGTTATCTCTTGGGCTGGTTAAAGTTGGGGCTGGGCCTGAGTTCTGCAGGGTCGAATTTAATCTTAAATATGATTGATAATGAGCACATCCAAAAAGGAAGATTGCAAATCGGTGAGTCACAGGTAAAGTCCCAAAGCTAAGTTTGGGTGATGGAAAAAGTTTTGTCATTGCCTGTTGTAGAGGACCCAGTGGTCTAGAAACACTATCAGACTGGGGTTATGTCTGGCAGAGACCGACGTGTGTCGATGCCAGGAGTTCTTGTAATTCCCTCTCGCCACCCTGGTATTTCCCTCTATCCGGTTTTCCCCATTAAACCTAATACCAGACTATGTCCACTCATCACTCTGTGTGTCTGTCTTTCTGTGTGTGTGTGTGTGTGGTGTGTTATGCAGCGAGTGGTCAGTTAACTTGTTGCCCTGCCGCTGTTCTATGCTCTCTCTCACAGTATCTGCTTACAGTGTCTGCTGTAATACTATACTGTCTGGAGATGGATCTAAGTGCAGAGGCACTAAGTAACAGATAGACAGTCAGTAACGGTAGTAACTGCAAGCTACAACATTAGGTGTTTTTAGAATTTGGTGAAAATGTCATACAAATACAGTGCATCCTGAGCAGTGACTGAAGTGTAGGGGTTCCCCTAGATTGTTTTAGGCTTGAGGAAGATGCCCCACCACAACAGCATCCAGGCCTGGGCAGGCTGACATGGAAGGCAAAGGCCCCACCACAACAGCATCCAGGCCACAAAAAACAAGTGAATGATGAGTCTGTTGGAGCTGTCTCACAAACTAATTTATTTAGAATAGCTTACAAATTGTGAATTGATATAATAGTCAACATCAATCGGATTAAACAAATTATTATTTAGACTATTGAACTGTAAAAATCCTTAATATACAATCTGATAAAATAAATGATTATTTATAACACTCTTTATAACAAGGGACACCAGCATGTTCACCCACAGAGTAGCGAAATGCGCTGGACAACGGAGGTTTGTAGTCTGTCCATCCTTTGCCCTGATAATGTTTTTGGTCAGGTCTGCTGGCTCACCTTTATCATTTGGCCTGAAATCAAGCGAAAAACTGCCAAACAGGCGAAGACGTGTCAGCCAAAGCTAAATCTGAAAAAAACTAAGGCAGGCTATACTATAGTTACTAAGTGAAATTGTTACTTTTTGAAACTGATGGTAAGTAGCCTAAAGAATGTCGCAAATGCGCTTTTCCAGATGATGAAATAACAATAGCCTACATTTGATACGGCTATAATATCTACTAATATAACTGGCATTTGAGTATTTTCATGGACATGAGAATCGTAGGCCTACCAATTTGAAAATCCTTCTGTAGCGAAACTAGATAAAAAAAAAAAAAAAACGCCTTGTTTTGAGCAATGATTTAATGGAATTGTTTGTGGCTTTTGAAACCATTTTAAATAAGAACAATGCCATTATCCACCAAATCACAGTTCTGGTAGAACCAATGTCCTTTTATATTGCCTTCTTCCCGCCAATTGACCCCTCCGTGCTGTGCTCGATGTACTGTATATCAACAATGTTTGGATGGGACTCCAGCTCTGTGATATTAGCTAAGCTCTGTCGTAACTGTTAGATTCTAAGAGGACAGAGTTGTGCTTGGACACATATCATGGAACATGGAGGAGGAGCCTGACCAGAATAAGCCCATCACTCTACTCTCTAATATGTTCTCTTTCTCTTTCTATCTCTCTCTCTAGGGTCCAGTGGGTCTCGGAAAATGACATCTCCAGAGGTAAGCCAGACAGACACCATCCCTGACTCATAGAACCATTAATTACAGTACTCTGTTGATGAAACTGTGTTTCCTCTAGCTTTAGGGAACAGGTGTGTGTGTATTTACACAACATGTATAGACCCCGGGGAGTCTGTCTGTCTGTCTGTCTAGGGAGAGGACACAGGCTATGTGGTAAGGGAGGGTGAACTGGTTTTGATGGTTTCTGTGTATCAATGGCAGATGTTTACCTTTAAGCTGTGTGTCATAAAACCAAACAATGGAGAGAACAGGATGACACTGAATTAATGGGTCTAACACGCACAACTCTACAGTAAATGTCTTACTTTCTTAATAGCCTTTATTTCTCCCTATGATCTCTGTCTCTCTCTTCCTGTCTCTCTCTCTTTTTCTTCCTGTCTCTCTTTCTCTCTCTCTCTCTCAGATGCCTGGATCCAGTCAGAGTATGAAGAAGACCATTGGACACAGAGGAGTTGAGACTAACACTGGAGAGACCACCTATAAGAAGGTCAGTATGAGGTCAACACACACAAACAAACCCACCATTTCATGGTGAGATAATTCCCCATAGCCTGAAACCCTTCCCCGTCCACAACTAATGATGACTCACAGAATGTAATGTACACAAGCATTTGAGAGTCAGATTAATTATATAATGACAATTCCTCAGACACAATTAATTTATCAATTTCTCTTGAAAACCCTCCATTTATCTCTTCCACTTCCCCATCCAGACCACGTCTTCAGCCCTAAAAGGAGCCATCCAGCTGGGCATCACTCACACTGTGGGAAGCTTGAGTCAGAAGGCTGAGAGGGACGTTCTCATGCAGGACTTTGTGGTGGTCGAGAGCATCTTCTTCCCCAGGTTAGACGTGTGTGTCTGTATCACTAACGTAGCACACATACTCGCAGCCCCTTCAGGGTGGGGGAGCCCACAAGCTCTGTCAGGTTGGATGGGGAGCGTCGCTGCACAGCTATTTACAGGTCTCTCCAGAGATGTTTGATCGGGTTCAAATCTGGGCTCTGCATGGACCACTCAAGGATATTCAGACTTGTCCCGAAGCCACTCCTGCATTGTCTTGGGTGTGTGCTTAGGGTCATGTCCTGTTGGAAGGTGAACCATCGCCCCAGTCTGAGGTCCTGAGCGCTCTGGAGCAGGTTTTTGCTCCGTTCATCTTTCCTTCCATCCTGACTAGTCTCCCAGTCCCTGCCGTGGAAAAACATCCCCACAGCATGATTCTGCCACACCATGCTTCACCGTAGGGATGGTGCCAGGTTTCTTCCAGATGTGTCGCTTGCCATTCAGGCCAGAGTTCAATCTTGGTTTCATCAGACCAGATAATCTTGTTTCTCATGGCCTGAGAGTCTTTAGGTGCCTTTTGTCAAACTCCAAGCAGGCTGAAATGTGCCTTTTACTAAGGAGTGGCTTCCGTCTGGCCAGTCTACCATAAAGGCCTGATTGGTGGAGTTCTGCAGAGATGGTTGTCCTTCTGGAAGATTCTCCACATAGGAACTCTGGAGCTCTGTCAGAGTGACCATTTGGGTTCTGGGTCTCCTCCCTGACTAAGGCCCTTGTCCCCTGATTGCTCAGTTTGGCCGGGTGGCCAGCTCTAGGAAGGTTCCAAACTTCTTCTGTTTAAGAATGTTGGAGGCCACTGTTTCCTTCGACCTCATGGCTTGGTTTTTACTCTGACATGCACTTTCAACTGTGGGACCTTATACAGACAGGTGTGTGCATTTCCAAATCATGTCCAATCAATTGAATTTACCACAGGTGGACTCCAATCAAGTTGTAGAAATATTTCAAGGATGATCCATCTAAACAGGATGCAACTGAGCTCAGTCTCATAGCAAAATGGCTGAATACTTATGTACATTTCTAAACCGGTTTTCGCTTTGTCATTATGAGGTATTGTGTGTAGAGTGATGAGGAAAAAAAGTAAAGGGGTCTGAATACTTTCCGAATGCACTGTATATATTTTTGGAGGGGGTCCCCCTCAGAGGTCGGGCCCCCCAGATAGTCTATGAACACGTCATAAACCATGAAAGAAATGTTTATAGTTACAGGAAACTAAAACATTTTCTCTCAGCTTCATGGCAGAATGTCTAAAATAGCATGAGATTAGAACAATTTCCAGTTTTCTAGCTAAACTGCAGAATACCTCTGGTCTGTGTGTCCATCTTGCATCTATGATTGAGAGAAGTCTTCCTGTATTCAGCGCTCATTAAGACCTGTCTCTCTCTCTCTCTCTGTCTCAGTGAGGGCAGTAACCTGACCCCTGCCCACCACTATAGTGATTTCAGGTTTAAGACCTACGCCCCCATCGCCTTCCGCTACTTTAGAGAACTATTTGGCATCCGGCCAGACGATTACCTGGTAAGTAGACTACAAAGATTCACTTAATTGAATCTGGTTGATTTGGTGTTGTCTGGTTGATTTGGTTTTGTCTGGTTGAGGTTCTCTATGGTCAGGATGGTTGATTGGTTGTAGTTCTGTGGTAAGGATGCTAACTAACTCCTCTCCTACAGTACTCTCTGTGTAACGATGGCCTGATAGAGCTGTCTAACTCCGGGGCCAGCGGCTCTCTCTTCTATGTGTCCAGTGATGATGAGTTCATTATCAAGACGGTGCAGCACAAAGAGGCTGAGTTTCTCCAGAAGCTATTACCAGGATACTTCATGGTGAGATATTGAGGGAGGAGGGGGAGGATTCTTCATAGATAGATATATAGATAGATAGATAGATAGGTACTTTATTGATCCCAGAGGGGGAAATTTCTTTGTCAAGCAGCTACAACAAAACACAGGGCAGGTGCAAAATGCCACAACGAAGGTACACAAAAGACAGATACACGATACATGATACATAGAGCGGCAGTATGAAAAAGTATAGAAATACAAGATATCTGGAGTGCAAAAAAAGCTATTAAAAGACATTGCATAGTATGGGTGGTTGGCTGAATATGTACACTATACATTGGTGGATGTTGGATGGTTAACTATACTATACAGGTCGATGGCAGATAAATACTTCAGTAGCTAAAAATGCGTATGATATGAGCGAGGGTAATAATAGTTTACTTAATAGACAGACTGGCCAAATGAACAGGTAAGTGAATATTTTGCCTGGTTAAATTAGCTGTACAGGTAAATATACAGTTATATTTACAGATAAGTGAATACTTGCATGGTTACATAAACTGTACAGGTAGATGACAGGAAGAGAAACTTAAATAGCTAAATGTGTGTATGATATAATTTGGGGTAATAATAGTAATTCCCTTAAAATACAGTCTTTAGTGCGCAGGGTTGAATTACAGATAACTGGTGAGATACTGAAGGAGGAGGGGGAGGATACGTCATGGTGAGATATTGAGGGAGAGGATACTTCATGGTGAGATATTGAGGGGGAGGATACTTCATGGTGAGATATTGAAGGAGGTGGTAATTCATGGAGAGATCTTGAAGGAGGAGGGGAGGATACTTCATGGAGAGATATTGAAGGAGGAGGGGAGGATACTTAATTGAGAGATATTGAAGGAGGGGGAGGATACTTCATGGTGATATATTGAGGGAGGAGGGGGAGGACACTTCATGGTGAAGGAGGTGGTAATTCATGGAGAGATTCTGAAGGAGGGGGAGGATACTTCATGGAGAGATATTGAAGCAGGGGGAGGATACTTCATGGAGAGATATTGAAGGAGGGGGGGGGGGGGTACTTCATGGAGAGATATTGAAGCAGGGGGGGATACTTAATGGAGAGATATTGAAGGAGGAGAAGGAAGATACTTCATGGCCTGTGTTTTAGTGTTTATATAATACCTAACTGTCTCTGGTGGCCTGTGTGTTTTAGTGTTTATATAATACCTAAGTGTCTTGTCTTTTCCACCCCCCCCAAACTCTCCTCACCTCTCCATCCAACCCCTCTTTCCCTCCCCTCTCTATAGAACCTGAATCAGAACAAGCGGACCCTGCTCCCTAAGTTCTACGGTCTATACTGCATCCAGGCGGGAGGGAAGAACATCCGCCTGGTGGTGATGAACAACCTGCTGCCCCGCGTGGTCCACATGCACCTCAAGTACGACATGAAGGGTTCCACCTATAAGAGACAGGCCTCAGCCAAGGAGAGGGAGAAGACTTTTCCCACCTTTAAAGACCTGGACTTCATCCAGGACCTGCCTGATGGAATGCTGCTGGAGCCGGACAACTACAACGCCCTTAGCAAGACCATCCAGAGAGACTGTCTGGTGAGAGGGATGGATGGATGGATGGAGGGAGGGAGGGAGGGATGGATGGTGGGTGTGTTCTGTGTGTGTGTTTGGGTCTACTGTATAGTAGCTCTTATGCGTTTGTGTGTCCTGCAGCTCCTGCAGAGTTTTAAGATCATGGACTACAGTCTGCTGGTGGGGATCCATAACCTGGAGCAGGCTAGTAGGGAGCGGGAACGAGGGGGGGGACAGGTGGGGGACAGTGGGGGGTCAGAGGGGGCAGTGACCCCGGACCAGCGCCGTCCCCAGGCCCAGAAGAGTCTATACTGCACAGCCATGGAGTCTATACAGGGAGAGGCTCGCGGGAAGGGAGCCCTGGATTCTGAGGACCAGTGAGTCAATCAATACTGCCACACAATATTACCTTGGGAAAAGTGCAAACTTTCATGTAAATCATGATTTGTTGGTGTGGTGTATGATGTCATTTCAGTATGGGCGGGATCCCAGCCAGGAACTCTAAAGGAGAGAGGTTACTGGTCTTTATCGGTATCATCGACATTCTGCAGTCCTACAGGTAGGTGCTTGTGTTTCTTTGTATGTGTGTGCGTTATTGTGTACAGACTACATACAATTTCACATAGTTAATATAATGATACAGTACTCCAAAATTATTGGCACAGTGATACATTTTTAGTTTGAAATAATACAATGACCCAATATGGATGAAAAATACCCTCAAAATAAAGCTGACAGTCTGCACTTTAAACTCATAGTCACTATCATTTCTTATCCAAAGTGCTGGAGGACAGAGCCAAAACAACAACAAATGTGTCACTGTCCCAATACTTTAAGCTCACTGTATATACCATTAGCAGATGCTTTTATCCAAAGCGACTTAGTCATGCATGGGTAGTTATATTTTACATTTGGATGGTCCCTGGAGCCGAAACAACTCTCCTAGCACCATTCTTTACCAACTGAGACTGTTTTTCAGGTTCATCAAGAAGTTGGAACACTCGTGGAAGGCCCTCGTCCATGATGGGGTAAGATCCTACACACACACACACATACACACACTATACCTGTAGTACATTATGAAAGATGCCACAGATGCAGATGTCACGTCTGCCACTGCTTATGTCAGGCCTATGTCAGGTTATAAGTGGTTTATTCCTTTTCCTCTGTAGGATACAGTGTCGGTGCACAGACCAGGCTTCTACGCTGAGCGCTTCCAACAATTCATGTGTAACACAGTGTTCAAGAAGATCCCATGTAAGACTGCTGTGTGCATTTTCTGTTTCAATATTTACTTTAATATATGACGGGCTGTCGTTATTTATTGTTATTTTGTGTGTCCCCCACCCCTCAGTGAAGCTCTCCCCATCTAAGAAGTCTCGTGGTGGGGGTCCGGGGGGTCTGAGGAGAGGTCCTACCCTGGGAGGCCCCAACCCCCTCTCCCACGCTGCTGGACAGTCTGTGGTGGACTCCCGACTCGTCTACCAAACCCACTTCAACAGGGCTGATGCAGAGGGAGACAGCAGTGAGTGAACAGTTAACACAAACATTGATTGTATGTTTGATCAGATGTAGACCAGAGCTGCATCAAGTGCTATGGACAAGGGGTTAGGGGTGGACTTGGCCATTAGTTCCCCTCTTTACTCCCTCTTTCTGTTCAGGCATGCAGTCAGGCAGGCCAGACCTTGTGCCAAGGACCCCTCCACTGGCGGGAGGGTCATGGGATGCAGACGCCAACCTCTCCACGTCCTCATTAGGAAGCACAGGACTCGCCACCTCCTCTCCTCCGCTACGGTAACACATCCCTTCATCTCCTCTCTTCCCCTCTCCTCCACAAAGTAAGTCCTCCTCTTCAAGTCACCCAGTTCTCATGTCTCTTTCTCGTTCTCTTTCTGTGTCTCTCTCGCTTTCTCTCTCGCTCTCGCTTTCTCTCTCGCTTTCTCTCTCGCTTTCTCTCTCGCTCTCGCTTTCTCTCTCGCTCTCTCTCTCTCGCTCTCTCTCTCTCGCTCTCTCTCTCGCGCTCTCACTCTCTGTCTCTCTCGCTCTGTCTCTCGCTCTCGCTGTGTCTGTCTCTCTCTTGCTCTCTGTGTCTCTCTCTCGCTCTGTGTCTCTCTCTCGCTCTGTGTCTCTCTCGCTCTGTGTCTCTCTCGCTCTGTGTCTCTCTCGCTCTCTGTCGCTCTCGCTCTCTCGCTCTCTGTCGCTCTCTCGCTCTCTGTCTCTCTCGCTCTCTGTCTCTCTCGCTCTATGTCTCTCTCGCTCTATGTCTCTCTCGCTCTATGTCTCGCTCGCTCTCTGTCTCGCTCGCTCTCTGTCTCTCTCGCTCTCTGTCTCTCTCGCTCTCTGTCTCTCTCGCTCTCTGTCTCTCTCGCTCTCTGTCTCTCTCGCTCTCTGTCTCTCTCGCTCTCTGTCTCTCTCGCTCTATGTCTCGCTCTATGTCTCTCTCTCTCTCGCTCTCTGTCTCTCACTCTCTCTGTCTCTGTCTCTCTCTCTGTCTCTGTCTCTCTCTCTCGCTCTCTGTGTATTTCGCTCTCTGTGTCTCTCGCTCTTGCTCTCTGTGTCTCTCGCTCTCGCTCTCTGTGTCTCTCGCTCTCGCTCTCTGTGTCTCTCGCTCTCGCTCTCTGTGTCTCTCGCTCTCGCTCTCTGTGTCTCTCGCTCTCGCTCTCTCTGTCTCTCGCTCTCGCTCTCTCTGTCTCTCGCTCTCGCTCTCTGTATCTCGCTCTCGCTCTCTGTATCTCGCGCTCGCTCTCTGTATCTCGCGCTCTCGCTCTCTATCTCGCGCTCTCGCTCTCTGTATCTCGCGCTCTCGCTCTCTGTATCTCGCGCTCTCGCTCTCTGTATCTCGCGCTCTCGCTCTCTGTATCTCGCGCTCTCGCTCTCTGTATCTCGCGCTCTCGCTCTCTGTGTCTCTCGCTCTCTCTCGCTCTCTGTGTCTCTCGCTCTCTCTCGCTCTCTGTGTCTCTCGCTCTCTCTCGCTCTCTGTGTCTCTCGCTCTCTGTGTCTCTCGCTCTCTCGCTCTCTGTGTCTCTCGCTCTCTCGCTCTCTCTCTCTCGCTCTCTGTCTCTCTCGCTCTCGCTCTCTGTCTCTCGCGCTCTCTGTCTCTCGCGCTCTCTGTCTCTCGCGCTCTCTGTCTCTCGCTCTCGCGCTCTCTGTCTCTCGCTCTCGCGCTCTGTGTCTCTCGCTCTCGCGCTCTCTGTGTCTCTCGCTCTCGCGCTCTCTGTGTCTCTCGCTCTCTGTGTCTCTCTCTCTCTCGCTCTCTGTGTCTCTCTCTCTCTCTCTCGCTCTCTGTGTCTCTCGCTCTCGCGCTCTCTGTGTCTCTCTCGCTCTCACGCTCTCTCTAGGTCAGTAGGGGTTGAGGTGCATAGAGCAGTAACAAGCTCAGACCAAGACCACGGTGCCTCCCACAGGTACACAAAGGAATTACACCACTGACTCACATGTATTCCCCCTTACATGAACACACACACAATGTGCGCACACACACACCCTTATCAGTCTTCTCTCTCTGTCCGTCTTTCAGTATGGGGGCGGAAGTGGAAGCGTCAGGTGATCAGTCAGGTAATGAAGATGCCATCTCACTATCAGACATCGTCCCAGAGACCAACATCTGCTTTGTAAGTCTGGCCCAATCCTCTTGCTCCTCTTAAGATCTTCACTATGGTGTTTCCCATAGCTCACTGGCCTCTCTCCATGTCTGTCCCCCACAGTAACAACTGATCTGGAGTCATCTGCGGAAAAGGTGATTCTGGAACCAAGAATGTGGGCGGAAGAGGGAGAGGAGAGTGGTCTTGCATCCTCCATCCTCACTTCTTTCGATCCATCCCTGTGTGCATTCCTTCTTGTGGACAGTCTAAGTGGGTTCAGTTTTCAGTGACTCAGAGCATAATATCTCATATTATCATTGTACATCTCTCCACCCCCTCAATCTCCACACAGTCAGGAGATGGGACGGATAGATGGGACGGATACAGGAGAATCATCTCTATATATATATATATATATATATATATATATATATATATAGTGTTTTTATACTTTTACTGCTAAGGACAGAACATGTGATTTCATCACACAGGGCTTCTATTCTTTTAGATTATGAATGGATACAGTAGCTGAGAGCGGGAATGTACAGGCCAGAGCTATAGGTAGGCTATACACCACAGGAGGTTGATGGCACCTTAATTGGGGAGGACGGGCTCGTGGTAATGAGTGGTATGGTATCAAATACATCAAACACATGGTTTGTTGCCATTCCATTTGCACCGTTCCAGCTATTATTATGAGCCGTCCTCCCCTCAGCAGCCTCCACTGCTATACACAGTGTTGTATATGTGTCTATGGGGAGGCTCTGTCACTCTGTCTCCATGGTTATCCTGGAATCTTCCTGTCTGATGAGACCACTATAGTGATCAAGGTTTAAAGAGGAGAGAAAGACTAAAGCAAGAACATAATAATGGCCGACACCTCCATGCCCTTAGAATAGAGCAGGGTTCCCCAACTGGCGGCCTGCGGGCAATTTGTTTTTTAATTATTTTTTTTATTGTTGGACATAAAATAAGGTAAAAAAACACCAGCAAATCAGTTCCAAAATTTTTTAATTTGATAAATCTGTTCCAAAGTATTCCTACGCATAATAGAGATATACATGTAATTTGTAAACTCTGTTTGAAATTGTTTTCGTCAAATATTATCTGCTTGGGCTTCTTGCGGTCAATTTGCAGTCTAAAAATTATCTGTAATTTTGGGGCGGCAGGTAGCCGAGAAAAATCTGTCGTTCTTCCCATGAACAAGGCAGTTAACCCACTGTTCCTAGGCCGTCATTGTAAATAAGAATTTGTTCTTAACGAAATTCCCTTATTAAATATAGGTACAATTTTTTTTAAAAATCAGCTCAAGAAAAAAACATCCCACGGCTGAATCTAGTTGATGATCCCTTGAATGGACGCTCACCACACCAGAGAGGAGCAGTAACAGAAGGACAGGACAGTGAAATCCCCACACTAACACTAGCTGCCTCTCACTCAGTCTTCCCTTTTATATCGGTGCCTTTGTGTCTGTCTGGTGCTAGTCTTGCTGAGCTGAGAGCCGTGTTTCTGTGTTTCTCATGTTTTTGTTTCTTTAATGTCCCGTTACACACACATTCAAACTGTTGTTTGAGTCTGTTTTTTTTATATTCTCACTGCCAATCAAAAGTATATTTGAAAGAAAATTGACCAATCAACCGACAGAGTTGTAAGGAATGAGCCAATCAAAATTAAGAGCGAGCGTTTAATGCACAATCTACACTCATGCCTTTTTCGGCCTTTGTATGGCAGTTCACAGTTCCATCACATTCATTCACACCCAGTCATTTAGACTGTTTTGTACACCTAAAGATTATATTAAGTGTTCTTCAAGCAATGGTAATTCTACTACTGTCATTCAAGCACTTTGATAATTTTATGTACAATGACCTGACTTTCATTAATAAGCAACAAGGGATTTCTGCTGGTTACAGAAATACCTGCTCCACCCCACTGAGTATGAGACAGACCACATTATGTGTTTAACTTTGTTTGCGTGTATGTAGTTACACCTCTTGAACATTAACGTTTATATAAACATTATGGTTTTGTTATTTTTTTCCCCCATTTGCTCAGTCATTGTGTAGAATATTAACATAAGTTCCGGGTGGCAGCTCATACTATTTATCCTGTAGTAGGATATTTCAGACACAGGGATACTTATCACTGCCTAGTGGTTATGCTAGATCTTGTATTTCACACCAACACAGTGTGGTTTAAAGGGCCTCCGTGGCCTAATTGTGAGGACACATATTTTCTAAGTAGATGGGAGTGCACATGTGGTCCAAAGCAGAGAGGGAGATGAGGGAGGGATGGACAGACTGACAAACGGGCATACCAGCCTGTGGTAGAAATGATTCATGTTCATCGATGCACCATGGGACAATAGAGAACGTTTAAAGGGGAGGGGGGAGTACAAGGACACAGCCATGCCCAGAAGAAACTAGAGGCTGGAAGTGGAGCTATTTCTGATCAACTGTCATGACAAATTGGAAAAGCAATCAAAATGATATGGACTTGATCATGGATGAACACACTGCATATGGAAACTACATGGAGACCTATACTTCAGAACTTTATTTTGATGAACTTGATGTTTTCCTAACAAGATCTGTGTTGAATGACCCTTCAACCAGAGTTGCAGCGCTCACAGTTTGAGAGGAGCTTTCCTGCATGATAGACATTTTAAAGCACACAGGAAGGAAAGGCACAACAGATAGTGGTATTGGTTCCACAATGAGTTATTTACACAAATAATTGAATTACTACATGGTTTGATTATTTTCAAGTTCTTGCGTTCATTACTTTTCCTTCATAAACCACCCTCTTTGTAAAAAGCTCCTGGTATTCCTGGTTTTCCAACCATGGCCTTCCATTAAAGGTTGTTCTCTTTTGAATATTTTTATCCTTTGACCCTGATAACCCTGCTCAGCTTCCCCATCATTTCAAAGAGCTCAGTTCAAAGTCTTGCATTGTTAGTGAGAACAGTTGGCCACCAAAGAAAACACTCCAAGCCCCAAGTTTTGAATCACATTTTTGATAGATGGTATTGTGTCTTATTATAACAAGGGCCTTAGTGCGACAAAAGGTTCTGGATTTAAATCCATGAACACTGATCATGACTTTTAGTGTATGCTTAACTTCACATACCAACATCTGACAGTCTCAGAACAAAGTTGTTTTAAAGCATGTGTGGTTCTGTGTAGATGCTGGATTAAACCTGTTGCAGTGTCCGGTGACATGACTGGACCTCGGCACAACAGACACATCACCCTTTGGTGCTCAAAGGGCGGTACACTTGCAACACAGACACTACAGAACATATGAACTAATGCAATATGTACAAGTCTGCCATCATAAAGTTTCAAGAATTGTATTTATTATATTTGTATTATTATTATGACCTTGTAGCCTGAAATTATTCCTAAATTGTACATGTACTGTAGATTATTGTATGTATAATAATGTATTCTTCTGACAGGAAATGTCAGATACTTAAGTAGTGTATTGGATATAGGAGGGGATTATTTGACAATTTAACTTTTTATATTTCATGTTTGATTTTTATTGTGATACATTCTCCATCATTATTATGGGGCAATGATCTCCCATGCTTTTCTACGTTGAATGTTTCACACAGCCTCCGAGCCAACGTTGCTGGTTACCATCTGTGCTTCAATTACTCTCTTTACTCTGCCTGTATAAAATGTGTATATGTACATAGGAGTCACGGAAATGCCTTCTCATTCTGCCTGTTCCTTCTACCATCTTTCAGTAATGTGGTGGTGATGTTTGTCATATTGTCTCTCTGATTTTAGAATTAAACTTATTTTCTAATTGTTGGTTCTTGTCCTTGTTCCTGAACACTACTGTAGATCCACAAAGAAACTGCATTTCCCATCGACCATAAGTTCTGGTGACGTAGACATCAACGCAAAGATTACTTTATTTGTGAGTGGGAGAGTCTTGTCCATGACATGGTATTTTACAGTATATTGACATTTAGGTTTTTGTTTGCAGTAGAGGCAAAGAAGGCCCCAAAAGCCTGTCCTCCCCAATTAAGGTGCCACCAACCTCCTGTGATGTATGAATGCTCCCGAGTGGTGCAGTGGTCTAAGGCACTGTATCTCAGTGCAAGAGGCGTCACTACAGTCCCTGGTTCAAATCCAGGCTGTATCACATCTGGCCGTGATTGGGAGTCCCATAAATGACTTGCCTAGTTAAATAAAGCTTAAATTAAACAAAATAATAAGAATAATTTAAGTCATGGTAAACAAATTTATGCACAGTTATTTTGGGGTCGAAGAACTGCATTTCCCATCGACCATCCGTTCTGGTGACGTAGCCAGCAACGCAAAGATTCCAAGATGGGGCTCGAAAGTACAATGGTCTGGTAAGGGAAAGAAACAATATAAATTGTCATCATATATATTATTCTTTAAAGTTAGTAAGAGGGAGAGTTTGTTTAGTTTAATGTGCACGTGCATCTGTGTAATTTTTTTATCCTGAAATTGACGCTAACATGAGTTTTATGTAAACACTGGTCGGGCCAGCAATCCTAGCCATTTCCCTGAGTCATTTTTGGCTTGCTAATGCTAACTTTGTAATAACATGCAACGGTTCTGATTGCAATAAAACACTTCCGAGAATCTAGAGTAGTTTAATTAGCTATCAATATGTTACCTGACAAGTTGTTTCAAGTGAGTACGTGAGGGATTTTGCAAATGTAGCAAGCATTTCATCCCTAAACTGATAACGTTAACTAGCTAGTATTAATTGTTATTTTGTGAACGAGGGGAACAAGGCAGTGGTTTAGACATTGTTTTACCAAGGTTCAGTAAACGATGACCTCAGTCTTTGTTTCTGCCTACTGTAAGTTGATCTGGATAAAATCTTCCTATTTTAATATCAACAACATTCGTTAGCTAGGCACCAATATGTCCCCTACCATCATTCTGTCTAGGGATTAGCAGCATGGGAGAAGGGGGTAAAATGGAGAATCCTCGTCCTGGTTTGGTAAAAGGAAGGATTGGCAACATGTACATATGTTGCCAATTATATGAAGTACACACTTAAAGATGCACTTTTGCCGATATCGCTCCGCCATTTCCTGGTTGCTAAAAATATAAAAGTTCTCATAATTTCAGTTTCTGACAAAAAAGCAAGTATAGTGTAGAGAATCATTGTACCATCTAAACAACTGTGAAATATATTTTCCATAACCACAAATATTGTATTTTCAGCTGGTGTAAAAAAACGATAGTAAAATACTCACTTTCAATTAGAATTACATATAACTCACATTTCTATGTGAATTTGGTCTGGTCGACCAAAAAGTTACATATGGCAGCATTAACTGACTTATGCAATAGTGTTCTAAATATAGATCTAATACCAGCCACCTTGTCACTGTGCTCTAGTACAGGGTTTCCCCAAACTTAGTCCTGGTGCACATTTTGTTTTTTGCCCTAGTACTACACAGCAGATTAAAATTACTGACTCATCGAGCTTTGATTGTTTGAATCAGCTGTGTAGTGCCAGACTAAAAAACTAAATGTGCACCCAGGGAGTAAACCCTGCTCTAGTAGGCCTACAACATTTTTTTATTATTTTTATTATTTCACCTTTATTTAACCAGGTAGGCCAGTTGAGAACAAGTTCATTTACAACTGCAACCTGGCCAAGACAAAGCAAAGCAGTGCGACAAAAACAACACAGAGTTACACATGGGATAAACAAACGTTCAGTCAATAATACATGCTTCACTGTGTAACTTATATATGTACTGTATTGTCTGTGTGCCTCAGTGTGGACAACAGTGAGTACATGAGGAATGGAGACTTCCTCCCCACCAGACTTCAGGCCCAGCAAGATGCTGTCAACATTGTGTGTCACTCAAAGACACGCAGCAACCCAGAGAACAATGTGGGCCTCATCACCATGGCCAAGTAAGGAGCTATGTGTGTGTGACGTGTCTTTGTGCTTGTCCTATGGTCCCAACAAAAATGTTCAACATTTAGATATTACAGGATGCCTGGATACTTGTGATTCTTTTTAGTGATTGAGTCTAAGAAATGTCTAGTAATTGTTGTTCTCTGCGCAGTAACTGTGAGGTGCTGACCACGTTGACTGCAGACGCGGGGAGGATACTGTCTAAACTGCATGCTGTCCAGCCCTGTGGAAACATCAGCTTCTGCACAGGCATCAGAGTGGCACATGTATGTATAATACACAATAATACAATACACTTTATTGCACTTCGCTTTTATCATGTCACTACACTGAACCCTGTCTCCTCTCCAAGTTGGCTCTGAAGCACAGACAGGGGAAGAACCACAAGATGCGCATCATTGCCTTCGTGGGCAGCCCAGTGGAGGACCACGAGAAGGATGTGAGTGTCCTATCAATGCAGTTTGTGTGTGTGGCGTGTGTTGATAACTGCATACATGGGCACATCCTGTGTCTTTTAAAAACATGAAAGTGATGTCACCTCTGACATAATTTCCTGTCACATTCTCTCTAGCTTGTGAAAATGGCGAAGCGTCTAAAGAAAGAGAAAGTCAGTGTGGACATCATTAACTTTGGAGAGGAGGTACCAAATATCTTACCTAATATTTCTCTGGTCTCATTATTTATTTATTTATGGCCATCACTGTGTCCTTTACATAAAAAAAACGTATTTGGTCTCCAGGAGGTGAACACAGAGAAGCTGACAGCCTTCATCAACACTCTGAATGGGAAGGAAGGAGCAGGGTCCCACCTTGTGACAGTGCCGCCAGGCCCCAGTTTGGCTGATGCCCTGCTGTCCTCTCCTATCCTTGCTGGGGAGGGAGGTGCCATGCTGGGCCTGGGGTCCAGTGACTTTGAGTTTGGAGTGGACCCCAGCGCAGACCCAGAGCTGGCACTGGTGAGAGGGGGAGGACTAGATGGGTTGATCATTCTCTCTCACTCTTGTTTTTAAGCTGTCTAGTGTTTTCTCTCACTGCTTCTTTTTTTGATGATTTGTATCATATGCTACAATCTTCCTCCTTTTAACTCTTTCTGCCTTCTCCAGGCTCTGAGGGTGTCCATGGAGGAGCAGAGACAGAGGCAGGAGGATGAGACTCGCAGGGCAGCAGTGGTGTCTGCTGCTGAGGCCGGGGTTCCCTCGCCTACCGCTGACGGTGAGACTGATACACAACTCTTCATCTACACCCTGTACACATAACTAGAACCAACCACCTACAAACAAATCACTCAACTACAACTGGCAACCAACCAATGCCCATACACCATTATCTCTCTATGTACTCTGAGCTTCCCTGGAGGGAAACACGGCATATGGGGGACTGAACTGTTAACCCTCTTCCGTTCCAGAGTCAGACGATGCTCTGCTGAAGATGTCAGTCCCCCAGGCTGACACGGCCACGCCCGCTATGCCCGACTTCAGCCGCATGACGGAGGACGAGCAGATCGCCTACGCCCTGCAGATGTCCATGCAGGGTGGAGGTCAGTGACATAAACCTGTTTATAACCAGCCATAGCCAGTTATAACGTGGCATAGTCCGTCCGTAACATCTCTGTCCTGTCATACCCAGCAGAGTTTGGTGCAGAGTCAATGGACATGGACACAGGAGCCCCTGTGGAATCAGAGGGTGCTAAGGTACGGCCAACTCTCACACACCACTGAGATGAAAGTGTACATGTGTAGCAGACATCCCGCTTGTTACACCTGCTCCAAAGGCTCTTATGTTTTCTAGCATATGTTAATCTCTCTGCCCTGCCTTCCTCTTCTCTCTGCAGGGTGAGGAGGACTATGATGTGATGCAGGACCCAGAGTTTCTCCAGAGCGTCCTGGAGAACCTACCGGGTGTCGACCCCAACAACGAGGCTATCCGTAACGCCATGGGCTCCCTGGCCTCACAGACAGGATCCAAACCTGACAGCAAGAAAGACAAAGCCGATGAGAAGAAGAAATGAACATTGATACACTAAACAGAATAGATACCCTGGCATTGACCTGTTGACAATGGCTCCTTTAATATAATAGTTGTGCAAACTGTAACCTCAAATGACCTCTAGCTTTTTTTGTATCACCATACTCAAAAGGTTGATGAACAGGGCATTTTGTTTCTTTATCTTTGTTGTGTCAAGGTTAATGATGCATGTTGCCTTTAAAAAAAAAAAAAGTTTGTACTAAAGTGGGACCTTATATAAACCCAAGGACATTCAGTAAGTGTACATTGTGTACTGATTATAATAAATACATTTACGTAATTCAAGAACACCTTGGCTGGTTGTTGTGGAATTTTGTGCCAATGTTGACATGCTGTTCACATACTCTTTCCGTAGAGGGGATTGACTACTACACAACAGATGTGGTGGAATATGGACATGACTTTCAGTATAAAAATATCAGATAAACATTGATTTTATTGCTAACTATCCCCGTGTAACTAGGTCTTTCTGAAAAGCTATGCTTTGTGAAACATAACATACACTGTCTAAATTTTGTCCCTGCAGGACCACAAATGCATGCTCTTCGTTCTGAAGGACATTGGCCATAAAGGTTATTTGATTGTACCACTGTAAAATGACAAATGTCCTCAAACAATTTCAGAAAATGATAGCCAACACTCGCAAGAATAAGGCAATATCATTTAAAACTTATGTACATAAGTGTGGAAAACAGCTGGCAAATTGAATACACATCAGCTTCCAAAGTTGACCACTATGAACCTGGCAGGAAGTATAGTCCCCGTCGTCTCTGATGACGAATAATTCATGCGTCAAAAAGGAAAGTCGTGAGCCCAAGAGCCAGGTAAACAAACCAAACATTTCCTTCACAGATTTAAAAATCAATTAAAACTAGATATACATTTCTGTCTGTCACAGATACTCTTATGAACCACTGCTTCATATGAATGTCCTGGAATAATTTCCAAATGTAAGGTTTTAATACCTGAAAAGCAGGCGTTAAAATGCTTCCTTGCGCTGACGACGTAGAAAATTCTAGCTGGCTAAGTAATGTTAGCTACGCTAGCTGGTCGGAGCAATGCTCGTAGGGCACGTAGCTAGTTAGTGTATGTGTGTCTAGGTGGTCGACAGTTCAGTGTGGTAGCTAGCTACATAGCTAAATAAACGTATCCAGATCAAATAGTGATTAAATACACATTCTGTTTTCTCGCAAACTCAGCGAGAATAGCTATCTAGCTAATACAGCTGCACTGCAAGAAGCATGTGCAACAAGAAAATTAAATGCTGTCTGAACTAGGCCTAGGTATCGGTCTTGCTAACATTAGCTGTCTTTGCTGTACTAGCTTGCTAGCTCAGTAGCCAGTTCACACTAGGGAAGTTGGGGAACTTCCAAATAAATTCGTTGCTTCTAACTGCTAACTCATTCAACAAGTTCGCCAGGTTTGAGGTTTATTGGGTTCTAGTCATTTACTTACATAGCTACCTGAAATATAGGCTATTCAACGTTGCAATTCAACATTATGATGATGCACGTTCGAAACAGGAAGTCACATCTACATTGTCATGAATTATCATCATTCATAGTATTTGGTCCTGCCTCAGGGGCTTTGGTTGGGTTGAGGACAACACAGTGTTAATTTCTCACTCCTGTGTGTTCGTCCTGCAGGTTTCGTAATCCGGGAATGGGGGACATGAAAACCCCAGATTTCGACGACTTGTTAGCAGCCTTTGACATTCCAGACATCGATGCCAAAGAGGCCATCCAGTCTGCGCCGGAAGAGGGTGGGGAGGGATCAGGGAAGGCCGGGGGCAGTGAGTTGGGGGCGGGTGGTCCCTCGCCAAGACCTTCTAGCCCCACTGACTCCCCTCACAACCCCCAGAGTGAGCCTCCAGTGGTCAGTGTGATTGTTAAGAACAGGGTGAGGCCTGACTCCTATGAGGAGACTGAGGGGTCAGATGAAGAGGATGGGGACAGCCCTGGGGGCAGTGAACCAGACCCTGAGGTGGAGACTGGGATGGCAGTCAATTCACGACGGGCTCCTAGGATGCCTGGTCTGGTCTCCTCAGAACCTCTCCTCCAGAATGGGTTTGAGGGGTCCAGAACCACGCTGGAGCCCAGTGTGAGAGGCCAGGGGCCGGGCCAGGCCAACGGGGAGCTCTGGTCAACCTGCTCCCCTCCCACTGCGAGTGAAGGACGGGGCAGAAGTGGGGGCGCGGGGGACTCGTCCAGCACAACCAAACATACAGTTAATATTCTCAACAGACTGAAACCTCTCCACTCCCCTCACACCTCTGCTTGTCCTATAACCTCCTCCTCCTCTTCCTCCTCCTCCTCCTCCTCATCATCATCGTCATCTTCCCTCTCTGTCAACCCACACCTTTCTCCTCCCTCCATCCATCCTGAGGACACTCCGCACCCTCCCGGGCTTCTCTCCTCCCCCCCTCCCTCCAACGTAAGCCTGAGAGTGGGGATGAGGCGCATCATGGACTCGGATGAGGACGACTCTGAACCAGATTTGGGAAGCCCGCTAGTGATCCAAGAGAGCCCAGATTCTCCCATGTGCTCCCCTCCTAAATTTCCACGCAGACACCGCCAAGTGTCCTCTTCAGAGCTGTTCGACTCCCCAACTCCCTCCTCCCCTCCTCTCCTCTCGTGCCCTCCTCCTCTATCCTCCAAACCCCCTCCCTCCATCCCTCAGACATCCTCCAACTCTAAACCCCCCCATCCAGAAGAAGTACCTTCCACCCCCAGGTCTCCCTCCCCTCCTCCTGCCCAGCCCCAGGCCCGTCAGTCCTGGCTGGCTACCGCCCTCAGTAACCCCAGACCCATCTCTAGCCCTGTGATGGAGGAAAGAAACCCGGAACATGTGATTGAGGAGAGGGACTCACCAGAGAGCCCCCCGCCTGACCAGACAGGTTCTGCTATGTCTACTGTGCCCAAGAGGAGCTCCAGCCCTGCACCAGCCTCAGCTTCAACTCCACAGGGGGCTAGAGAGGGAGAGGAGCCCATGGAGAGTGAGCCTAGCCTGGGGAGCAGGTCAGAGAACAGTGAGAAGATGGAGGTTGTGGATGGAAGACAAACAGGAGACATGGAGATGGCTCCGGCCAACGCTGCGACAACACCAATAGCCCCTGTTCGCCCGCTCAAAGTCCGAATCAAAACGGTCAAGACCCCTACAGGCAGCATCACCAGGACAGTGACGCGAGTAGCATCCAAAGGGGCAGGGGTGACCCACTCAAAGGGCGCAGACAGCTCCAAACCCTCCGCAGGGGGTCGTAAGGTCCTCAGCCGGCCCAAGAGGGTGGCATCTCAGCAGCCTCCACAGCAGAAGTCAAAGGGTGGCAGCCTCCTGCCCGTGTCTACACTCCAGGACGCAAGTACCGCCATGTTGATGGCCGCCAGTAAGGCCCAAAACAAGATGGCCGCCGACAGCAACAAGCCCAAAGTGTCGGCGACGGCTGTCAGCATCACAAAGTCAGCAGCCCTCCCCTCTGTCTCTTCCTCCTCCCCCAGATTCAGCCCAGGGGGGGCCAACGTGCGCAGCCTGGGCCAGAAGACCCTGAATGGGGGTGTGTCTGTGTCCCCCTCCCCCCTCCTCCCCCCTCAGGGGGGCAGTAGACCAGCCTCCATAGTGAACAGTACAGGAGCCATCATCTCCAGGAGCCAGTCCAGTCTGGTGGAGGCCTTCAACAAGATCCTCAACAGCAAGAACCTACTGCCCAGCTACAAACCAGACCTCTCTACACCACTGCCACCGGAGTGGGACCTACCTCTGCCTGCACAGGTAACAGACCTAGGTCTATATCAGGGGTATTCAACTCTTACCCTACGAGGTCCGGAGCCTGTTGGTTTTCTGTTCTACCTGATAATGAATTGCACCCATCTGGTGTCCCAGGTCTATATCAGTCCCTGATTAGAGGGAAACAATGAAAAAACGCAGTGGAACTGGCTTTAAGGTCCAGAGTTGAGTTTGAGGGGTCTATATCGGCATGGATTCAGTATTGCACTAGTAGAGGTTGGGTTAAAAGTGGACGTCCAATTTCGGTTAGACCTTGTGTTCAGAGACCAATACATCTCTATGTTTTTAATGTTTTTTTTTATTGCAATTAAAATACTTTATGGCACATTTTGGTCCATGTTGGTACTTCCATATTTCAAATCACTTTAAACATGTATTAAAACAAACAAAATACATGTTTTAAACATGTTTTGTAAATGTTTATCAACACAGCATTATGACAGCATTTTCTAATCAACTGCAGAGGGGATCTTGCTCCAGGTGCAGTGAAATGTTTTACGGGGTCAGCCATAGTGCTACAGCGCCCCTGGAGCAAATTAGGGTTAAGTGCCTCGCTCAAGGGCACATACTAATCCCCAAAGGGGAAATTTGATTGCCAATACATACAACACCAATGAATACACATTGTATCTATAGACATGTCATCAACATAGGTATTGTATTCATGTTGTTCTTCCTTCTTTGCGTCACAGGGCTACCGCTGTCTGGAGTGTGGCGATGCGTTTGCCCTGGAGCGCAGCCTGGCCCGCCACTACGACCGGCGGTCCCTGAGAATCGAGGTGACCTGTAACCACTGTGCCAAGCGGCTGGCCTTCTTCAACAAGTGCAGCCTGCTGCTCCACGCCAGGGAACACAAGGAGAGGGGACTGGTCATGCAGTGTTCCCACCTGGTCATGAGACCTGTCACTGTGGAGCAGATGATAGGACAACAGGACACCACTCCCATCAGTGAGAGAGAGAGAGAGACTGTGCTATTACCTTCATATCTGACCTAGGACTCTATACATAAAGCATTTCAGAGTAGTAGTGTTCTAAATAGATTTCACTTTGAGCTCACTTTGAGATCATAATGAATCATATTATGTAAACAGGGGGGACCTGATCCTAGATCAGCACTCCTACTCTGTTTATCAGTGCCTACCTAACCCTCCTCTCTCTCTTTACCTTTCACTCCCTTCCTCTATCTCCCTCCCCATTCAGGCATGCTCTCTCCCTCCCTCTCCACCTCTTCTGTCCCAGCGTCCTCTGCTCCGGCTGTGACTTCAGCAGTGACCCCTGCGACCCTGAGCCCAGCCCCCCAGCTGCAGCAGCAGCCAATCCTCAGTAAGAAGCCGGCAGAGCCGGTGCTGTACCCCAATAACAAGTGTCCTGAGTGTAAGGTGCAGTTCTGCAGCAAGGCCGAGGTGGCTGCCCACTTCCAGGAGGTCAAACCAGCCCTTAACACTGTGAGTAGAGCAGTGTGTGTGTTTGTGCAGTCTGGACACTGTATGTAACAGCTTGTGTCATGGCTTTAGGAGTACCTGCGTTACTGACCTGTGCTCCCTCCTGTCTCTCTCTCTCCCTCCAGTCCTGTACGGAGTGTTCTCCCCCCATGCTCCTTCCTAACGGCTGCAGTGCCTCAGCTCACGCTCGCATCCACAACCCCCGCCCCCCCTACATCTGCCCAGAGTGTGGGGGTGTGGCCAAGCAGCCATCCTTCCAATCCCATATGGAGGAGGCCTGTCTCCACTTCACACGACGCATCGGATACAGGTGACCTTTAACCCCTCACTCCCTCATTTTGTCAGCCGGTTATTGTCATGCAAAAGACTTCTGGTCTCCCAGTAACTGACCGTTAATTAACATAAACATGTTTAGCATCTCCAGGCCTCTGCATACAAGCCGCTTATGGGCGCCTTTGGAACATCTATATTTAAAAAAGTATAATAAATCAATTTAATATACACCATCACAATAAATCCATTATTCATTTTAGTCAGGTCTAAAGAAACACTATGATATGAAGAAATATATTTCAGAAGAACAAAATATGAGTTGGCCTACTGTAGGCCTATGTTATCTGGCTATACTCCATGCCATAGTCTGTAGGTGTGTTCATTTACTATTTAGCTGACAATATATGCCATTATTCTATATGATTTATAGTAAGAAGAATATAATTTAACTTAGGAAAGTTTTCCCATTACGGAGTGTGTGGATAGGAAGGGGCTATGTTGAACATAAAAGTGATCATTTGAAACAGGTCCTAAATACTAGATTTGGAGTTATTTGACAACTTTAGTGAACGATACAAACATGTCTTAGAAATCAACACATATATGGGCTGCATGGTGAGACTATAGACTATTGATGATTTGAGAAAGTAGCAAAATAAGCTTGTGCTCTGTTCCTTGCCTTAGGCTGCACAGCTGTTCTCTCATCAAGTGATCATAGTTTTACCCATCAGACTATTCTCGATTTAATCTTGTCTTTACTAATATGTCAAATTAGTTTAGATTTAGAATGTCCCATTATCAAATGGGCAGGGGAAAAAGACATGTAATCTGTATGCACTGGAATAGAGAATGGAGGCAGCGTGTTTTCCCCACAGGCCCATTTTGTAGGCTACTTGGGTTTTATAGAGGACCATGTGCTGAATATGAGCAGCTGAGAAATAAATATAAGAACACTTATTTCACTCCTCGCATCAACCACTTGAGGAGCATCCTCTCACTACCCTAAAGGTGATATTTTGCCCAAACTCTGTGTGCCATGAGTTCTCCAACCTTGTTCCTGCAGCAACCCACTGCTTAATTTGAGAAATCAAGTGAAATCTGTTTGGGAACATCCATAGTGACATGTTTTCGCAACAAAACATATTTCACTAAACTGTTGACAAGCCCGTCTGCGGCCTGGAGAAAGGAATAAAGGAGAGAGAGAGGAGATATGAGATATATTCTGTATAGCTGAAGGTCATGTCACCCAATTAATTATGAAAATATAAAACATTCCCTATTACTAGGCTATTCAAAATCAAATACAAATGTACTAATTGTAGGCTAACTGTAAGCTGCCCTGCACTATCAACGAACCAACAGCATCGCCTAGGCCTATTCTCTCCCAGACTCATTGATATACATGTTGGAGTGTAAGGTAACCAGTCTATCCGGTATGCATAATAATACAGCCCACACTCAACGGCGATTACTCAAATGTGTTTAATTTTGGAGTATAGGCTAGATCAATTATGCACCAAAGACATCTTAAATCAGATTTGTTGTATGTTTTTCTACTGTGCGTAATACGCTGTAGGCTATGGGTGTTTTGAATGAATCATCACCTTAGAAAGCGCTGTCCGTTTCATGGTGTTAGGCTTTGAAACAACATCCACAACAACCATGTTTTACACTGTTTCAATCTGTTGAACCTCTTTCTTCAAATTGATCATCACAGTGAGTTTTAAAAGTACGATAGTCCTACTGTTTTAATGATAAGTGTTGGATGTGATTTTCGAATACATTTGCATTGATGTCAAGAGTGGTTAGAGGGACAATAGAGTGCTGAGTACCAGGCAGTTAGTGACCGGATGGTCGTTAGCGACTTGGCTACTACTAACACATGTCCACAGTGCATAAGAGGAGACTACCTTGACTCAACGGTTCCGTGGCATTTTACTGTGGTCATGACTCAAGACTGCCGGTGTGTCAGTAATACGGTCACCGCAACAGCCCTACCACCAACCCATGCTTTAACCATTATGAGGATGAAGACATATCTCTGAATCAGTGTTTATCTACAATGATATGTATCTCTCTCTCTCTCTCTGTCTGCAGGTGTTCTAGTTGTCAGGTGGTGTTTGGAGGGTTAAACTCGGTCAAGTCCCACATCCAGACGGCCCACTGTGAGGTGTTCCATAAGTGTCCCAGCTGCCCCATGGCCTTCAAGTCCTCCCCCAGCGCCCAGAGCCACATCAACACCCAGCATCCCACACTCACTGGAGGACAGGCCAAGTACGCACGCGAGCGAGCACACACACACACACACACACACTGATTTGTGTTCTCTGATTGTATACCCTTCTCTCCTTCTTTACAGGATGATCTACAAGTGTGTGATGTGTGACACTGTATTTACCCAGAAGCCACTGCTGTACGTCCACTTTGACACCCACCTAGTCAAGCAGAAGGTGCACGTGTTCAAGTGTCCTGAGTGCACCAAGCTCTACGCTCAGAGAAGTTCCATGCTGGAGCACATCAAGGTACATCTATGGGTTCACCTCTCACACAGTCCTCCTCAAGACTGGGTTTGGGTCAGTCAGTTTATTAACATTCATAAAATATTCTGTTTTCATGATTTGTAGCTTACCTCTCTTCTATCTGCTCTGTTCCTTTCTCCTTTTCTCTCAGACTACTCACAGAGGCCCCGCGGTCAAACAGGAAGTTCCTGTTGCCATGGCACCCTCCCCCGCCCCCCCCCCCTCGGACGCGGAGTTCGGTGAAGACGGAGAGCTCTGACGGGGAGGAGTGGGGAAGGGAGGAAGAGGAGGAGGAAGAGAGGGATAGAGAGAGCAGTAAGACGAGCCCAGGGTGGAGCTGTGCTCCCTGCCACGCCCGCTACGCCGACAAAGAGGACTACATTACCCATATGGCCGAGCAGCATGGCAAGGTCAGGAACACAGACTGCACAAAAAGACTGCACACAGACAGTTAAATGTTTCATGCAGTAGTGATATACTGTTTGATGTTTGCAGTACACTAGATTGATTCTGAATCGGTTCTAACTGATCAGTGATCCATTGTATCTTCTGACCCTCTAGGTCAGGCCTACTCTACTGCCGGCCCATGGGCCCAGTCCCGCCCAAAATTAACCCCTAACTGGCCTTAAACTAATCACCTAATCGTCACGGGCCCAATCCTCATTTGAGAAAAGTTATGCTTAATACGTCACTTACGTTCTTCCATCAAAATAAGATGAGAGTTTATTTATGCTCAACTTTGAGCTCCCCGGGTGTTTCTCAAGTTAGGATTGGGCCTGATCATATAGGTTATAAAGTCATATCATATATATCGCTAAAGTTCTGGAGCACAGTCACCTCTCACATGAAGGGGAGGGATCCAGGAAATATGCCCTCATTTTTTTTCTTTTCTTTGAAGAACAGATTTTCAGCTGTTTTCCTCAGTAAGCATCATTGTCTTTAGTAGCCTTTCTGTTTTTAAACTGGGGGAGCTGAGGGGACTGTTCACTGTAAGGTGCCTGTGTTTTGTGTAGATCCTGAAGAAGTTCCCGTGTAGTCTGTGTGAGAGCTCCTTCTCCTCCACGTCCAGCCTCAGACGCCACATCAGAGTCAAACACAAGGGCATCAAACGAGCCTTCCACTGCCGGTGAGTATGCACACTGCACCCTACCGCCTACATACTATACCCTACCTCCCACGTCAGAGTCAAGCGAACCTTCCACTGCCGGTGAGTATGCACACTGCACCCTAACCTGTGTATGTGCTTGTGTGTGCAGGTTGTGTACTGAGGGTAAGAGGACGTTCAGCAGTAGACTGGTGTTGGAGAGACATGTCCAGCTGAGACACGGCGTGTCAGCTCTGGACACAAAGGTACAGTTCCACTTTCTATCACTACTACAGCCTTTATTTAGGAAGGCCGGTTATTGATGCTAAATGTCATTAACTTAAATTCTCTTTGTCTGCAGAAGCGAGGGAGGGGTGCGGAGGGAGCAGACAGTTCCTCGGAGCAGGACGGAGGCTCCAACCCTTCGTTCACTGTTTCAGCTGAGGAAGACGGAGGAGAAGGGGTGAAGACTGAGGAGGAAGTGGAGAATGTGACTGAGGGCATCATCCCTGCTAAGAGACCTTGCGTCACCTCCTCGGCCCCCCCTCCCCAGCCAGAGTCTGGGTTCCACTGTGCTCCGTGTGGCTTTACCACCGAGGACCGCGCCGTCTTCCTGGAGCACATCCCCCAGCACCGCTCCGAGGCCCTGGGGGGAGGAGTCAGCCTGCAGTGTCTGCAGTGTGGAGCCTGCTTTGCCTCCGCCCCCTCCCTCTCCCGGCACCGCTTCATCAGCCACCGGGTCCGAGACATGCCCCCTGACAACCACAGCCGCCACGCCCATAAAGACCGCTCCCTGACATCGTTGCCCGGCAACGGCGGTAACCAGGGTGAGGGGAGTCCCAGAGGAGGTTCCCTGCCGGGGTCTCCCTCTTCCTCGTCTCACCCCCCCACGCCGCTGGGGGAGGACGGGGAGGGCAAGGTGGGGTGTAAGGTGTGTGGGAAATGCTTTGACAAGCTGTCGGATCTGAACACACACTTCAGGACTCACGGCATGGCCTTCATCGCCGCACGCAAGACAGACAAACCTGTCTGAAAGACGAAAAGAGACAGGGAGGGAGGGAGAGAGAGGAGATAATGTTTTGGAGGGTAAGAGTATGATAAACTGCTGATATTTTAGTAAGAGAGGGATGTATGGGTAGGAAAGGAAAGCTCTTCACTGTAAACCGTTCTTCAGCAGTGTTCCTGTCATCACTTATCCAACACACCGTTGTTTATTTAATTTGTTCTTATTTACATTTCTGGGACATTTCCCATAACCTGTGTGTGTCAGTGTTTGTCTGATTGATTCAGGTGCTGTACCTGTCTGACTGAGGTCATATTAACATGTTCTTACGGAGTTGTAAACAGCGGAGGCTGTTGAGGGGAGGACGGCTCATAATAATGGCTGGAACAGAGCGAATGGCATCAAACACCTGGAAACCATGTGTCGGATGTAGTTGATACCATTCCAGCTATTACGCTCCAGTCATTACCACAAGACCTTCCTCACCAATTAAGGTGCCACCAACCTCCTTTGGTTGTAAATGAGTTATAAAACACATTGTTTCAGGTTATATTACCAAATAACACTTCCATTCAGAAGTGTACTTTTTAAAATGGAGACAGTCAACCACCAGTCAGTCTACAGTTGAGTTCTATTAGATTTCTGTTGTCCGTCATCCAACAGAGAATGTGACAGGTGTTGAAAGAGACTAGTCAACATGGGCATGTGATTGGCTTATTGATTTGAATGTTCCAGTTTTCTATGGCTCATCCAAGCACAGAATCTCACAGTGGATCGGTGACAGCCACCACTGGCCTCTTCTCTGTGTAGAGCCAGTCCCAGTTCTCATTCTGACGATTGCATTGATTTTCTTATAATTTTGTTCGTAGGCTTTGATTTCAGGGTTTGTGTATGTGCAGGTATTTGTTTTTCATTGTGAGTAAACTCTGGATTGGCTTGAATGTTCTCCATTCTCATCCCCTTCTGTTTAACTATATATTATGATCAGGGATGAGATTGGCTCCACAGAGACGCCAGGCAGAGTATTCCTGTTGTTCTGACCTTGTAACATCAGTAATTCCAGATTAATCACAAAACATCCCATCTCAAGATGACCCTTCTATTACTAAAGTGTGGTTATACTTGACCAGAACTGAACCGAACATTTGAACCATAACCATGTAGATACAAGATAGCTAGTCAGCTATTCTCTCTTTCTCTCTGAGAGGAAGGGAACGAGAGAGAGTTGGATGGCGTAACAGTGAAGCTCCTGGTGTAGCAGGAGAGGCGTGAGGGGTTGAGAACAGTGGTTGTATGCTAAAGAAAAGCATGTAAGGCATGTTGAATTACTGTAAAAAATTATGATTCTTTTTTTTATCCTAAAGATGAGTTGCCCAATCAGCGGTGTTGATAACTGTTATCTCTTTTGAAAAAGCAAGTGAGTGCTTGTCTCCAGCTGGAGTTTCTTCTCAATCTTCAGAGATTACAGTGCTGACGCACAGCCCTCTTTTTCCCCCTGTAACACAATGTTCTGTTTTCTTTCTTGCGTAGAGCGTTTCTAATAAAATACCCAGAGATAAATAAAGTGATTATTATATTCTGAGTCATTTGATTTTCTGTCAGTCGTTGTTTTTTTTTTTAAAACAAACAATCCATAGTGTAAGTGATAGTTAATTTCTAAATGAGAGACGAACTTATCACACAAGTCAGAGTTATACTTAAACTAAATCTTTATTCACTTATTGATAAGGAAAGCAGGTCACACCACACACGCAATCGAATGATGTGAGTGCTCTGCAATAACGATGGCTGCTCAACACAACACTTGACTGTTGGGGTGAGAGCCCCGAGACAAAGAATACAAAGACCTTTTATAGCAAAGAGACACCTCCTTAGTCTACATGACGAACAACAGATGTATGGTATGGGTTACAAGGTGAGACTTCATATGAAAGGAATTAATAATTCACAGCAGACAGCATCTGCTGTAAAGACTGTTCTCATTGTGTGGAGACCAGGGTCTGGCCCCCAAAACAAGGTTCCCCTCATCATTATCCATACCCGATCCATCTCCACTCTGGTACCTCCCAGTACACAAACACAAACTCATGCTATGAATGAATACCAAAGGTATCGTAAATCCACTGTCCGTATTAAGCCCCAGAGGCCCAACTCAGAAGAACACACACAGATGAGTGTTCTAAGAACCCTATTCTATTCCATAAAACAACCATTTGATGCAACAGTATAATAACATACTCTTGTAATTTTGCTCTCACAATAGTAGGTTCATAATCTGTATTATTAAATGAGTCTTCCATTTCCAATCTTGTCATTAATCGGTTGGCACCCATAATCCTCGTCTTATGATCCCAACGCTGAACACAGACTCACACATCATTACATCTTCCAGCATTATCCTACAATAGAGACCCACCATTGCAACAAAGATATAGGAAGATAAATATTTCTTAAACAAATATAATATCTTAAGTGCTTTTACATTCAGTCACAGGTATCTGTATCTGCTTTGATGTGCTCAAGGCCTGCTCTGGCTTAATCTATTATAGGTAAACAAGCAGGATATATTCTTATGACAGAAATACAAGTTATATTTGTTAAATGTGTGAAAATATGCAATTTATATCAACAATCTCTTTTCTTGTTCAACACATGCATGAGTAGTTCCATTTAGAGAGTAATTTCGTGTCAATGGGATGTGTTCCTACTGCTGGACAAACCCCAGCAGTAGGAACAAGGGCTGCATAAAGACTCCAACTCCCAGAGTTCCCAGCATAGATGCTCCTAGTGGAGAAGGCATTACACTGGATTTGACACCACTTGACTTCTGTCTCTCTCTCTCCTGCCTATCCATCTTCATTTCCATTTCTTCCTCATAGTCTAATCAACTCTCTCTCTCTTCCTCTTACCTGACTGCAGGAGCATTCCTTTATCTCTCCCTATCTCCATCTCTCACTCCTGATGTGTTCATAACATCTCGTAAATACTAACATACGACTAGGAAAAATCCACTCGTCAATAATCTCTGAGCTCAGCTTGTTTGCCATTAGCCAATCGGCATTCTCAAGTTCAAAGCACATTCATCCGTTCACCTCTCCCCTCCCACTCTCTCCCTAACTCACTCTCTCTCTCTCTCCCTCCTTCATTCCCTCATCCCTTCATCTCTCCCCTCCCAGTCCCCTCCCTTCCTCTCTCCCTGTCACCTGAGCATTGAGGAAGGTTGCTGGGTGGGTTTGTGGTTGGTTCAGCGAGGCCGTAGGCCACGTGGTCGTAGGCCACACCAAAAGCATTGCCAAGAGCGGCCCATTGCGCCTCTCTTAGCACAACCCTCTGTGCATCGGTTACCATGGCAGCATTGTCAGGACCCAGGGCCTTCAGCTGGCTGGTTGAGAGTGCCTGATCAGAAAACAAGAGAATACAGCGTTATGGGGAGCGCTGGGTTCCAAAGACACCTATTTTTTCCCTTACACTTAGTAATTAGAAAACCTCAGTGGAACACAGTGGAGAGAGAGAGAGATAGGGAAGGAGAGAGTGTACTCACAGCGAGGCGGTCTGGAGGGATGAGAGGAACGCTGGTCAGAGAGTTGACCTGAGCCTCGGTACAGCCCTGTGGTTCTCCAAACACAGTCACAGCACACTGCTTCAGAAGCTCTGTTACTGCCAGGGGGCACTGCACCTGGCCCACCGACTGTACTGCCTCCCTATAGAGATACAGAACACATTATAAAACAAGCACACACTCACGCACACAGTCACACGGTCCATGTCTGACCTGAAGGCGTCAGTGTTGAGCTGACCAGTCTCTTCAGCGTTCAGACCACAGATGAACTGGTCCAGTCCCACCAACTCCACAGCTCCCAGTTCTCCCACTGTCTTATTAATACGCTCCACAAAACCCCTCCACACAGCCTCCCTCTGCCAGGGACCAGACAATATCATCATTAGTCTAATATTTAGTTGTTGTGTGTGAGAGTGCATATATACAGTACCTGTGGTTGTGTCCAGGAGCAGCGGGAAATTAACAGGAAAGTGTCTAGTCACTTACCTGTTCATTTAACCAGACTGTATATTAAGTAAACTATTATTACCCTCACTTATATCATACACACATTTAGCTATTTAAGTATTTCTCTGCCATCGACCTGTATAGTATAGTTAACCATGCAAATATTCCTTATTCATCTATATTAACTTGCAATATTTGTATAATTTTTTTTTCACCTAACAATGTATAGTGTACATATTCAGCCATTCACCCATACTATCCAATGCCTTTTTATAGCTTTTGCACTCCAGACTTCTTGTATTTTTATACTTTCATACTGCCGCACTATGTATCATGTATCGTGTATATGTCTTTTGTGTATTTCGTTCTGGCATTTTGCAGCTGCCCTGTGTTTTTTCGTAGCTGCTTGATGAAGAAATTTCCCCTTGGGAATCAATAAAGTATCTATCTATCTATCTATCTATCTATCTTAAACAAAGCAATTCAGTGTGCTGGGGTTATTGTTGAATAACCTGTTGTTGAACGTCAAGTCGGACTGAAGTAGCAGTAGTAGTAGTAGTAGTAGTTGTAGTGGCAGTAGTAGTAGCAGTAGCAGAAATATCAGTAGCCGTAGTAGCAGTTGTAGCAGTGGCAGTGGTAGTAGCAGTAACAGTAGTAGTACTAGTAGTAGCAGTAGGAGCAGCAGCAGTAGTAGTGGTAGTAGCATTAGCAGTAGTAGCAGTAGGGTAGTAGAAGTAGCGGTAGTAATAGTAGTAGTAGTAGTAGTAGTAGTAGTAGTAGTAGTAGCAGTAGCAGTAGCAGTAGTTGTAGCAGTAGTAGTGATAGTAGCATTAGCAGTAGTAGAAGTAGCGGTAGTAGTAGTAGTAGTAGTAGTACTAGTAGTAGCAGAAGTAGTAGCAGTATCTATCTATCTATCTATCTATCTATCTATCTATCTATCTATCTATCTTAAACAAAGCAATTCAGTGTGCTGGAGTTATTGTTGAATAACCTGTTGTTGAACGTCAAGTCGGACTGAATTAGCAGTAGTAGTAGCAGTATCAGCAGTATCAGTAGTAGTAGTAGTAGTAGTAGTAGTAGTAGTAGTAGTAGTAGTAGTAGTAGTAGTAGTAGTAGTAGCAGTAGTAGTAGCAGAAATAGCAGTAGCCGTAGTAGCAGTTGCAGCAGTAGTAGTAGCAGTGGCAGTGGTAGTAGCAGACCTCTAAATGCTAGGTTTTGCATAGCCATAACTCTGATAAGATTGATCAACCGCTGCAACATCTCAGCAGTCAGTTTGAGCTGATTTTGTGCATCTATCGTGTTTTGCGAGGCCAAACTTTTATCCAACTCTTTCCATTCGCGAAAACTTTCCATATGAACAGATGATGTTTCATGGGCGCTGAGGATGCTTGACATGTTTTTCCAGTCATTAACACCGCTTTTTGCCAGAGCTGACTTTCCCTTACTTCCACAAAAAAGCTTACAACAGAAGCAAAACGCTAGATCCTTGCTTACTGAATAAATAAGCCAGGACCTTTCCAGTCTTTCTCCATTCGTTATCCTCCGACTGTAATGGCACTCCGAGAATGTTCTGTGTGCTTCATCCCTGGGGAAATCAATTCCTTTAACCTGATATGGTCCTCTCTCTGTCAATACGTCTATTAGTGCATGCTTGATTGGTGTTGGCCATTTGCTGGTATCTTTCATATCCTCCTCATCTTGTCCGTGTACCGGTAGTAGCGACACTACATGTTCATCGGCTCTTGTGGCTCCGCCGGTCTCTGGTGGTAGGGGAGGCGCATCATCATCGCTAGCCAGGCAGCTAGCAACGGCGGTAGAGCTGCTCACGTCCGTCTCCGGGGCTCTGGAAGGGCCAGCATCCTCCTTTTTACTCCTACTTGGTCCAGGATCAATATATTTAAAATATATATTATTTTGTTTTTGGAGCGCTTGCTCCTTTGCTAATTTTCTTTTTTTGTACTCACAAAAAGTTACTCACGGATGGATGGATGCCTAATTGTTAAACTAGGTCCTGTAAGGGCTGATATATGTTTAGCTAATGAATATGTTAATCTACAACAAGAGTTATTAAGTGAATGTATTGTGTGATCATAGATCTTTAGAACTGCTGTAGGTTTGGGTAGGGGGGAGCTATGTGGAAGGAATGTGCTAGCTGGGGGTTTTACGATAGAACTGTGTCTTGTAATATGAAGCTTGGACATCTACTGAGAAGACTACTACTTCCGTCAACTGGATTGCGTCACGAGGCTGGGACCAGCCTGCACGCCAACGATAGGCTGAGTAAGTTTAAACCACACTCAGCCTCTACTCCGACAGGTCAGCAAGGAGCGGAAACGATTCTGTCGGAGTATTTAAGGAAGAACAAAGGATAGGGGCGCTTCTCTTCTCTAGGCTATGCGCTTCTATAGCGCTGCTCGCTGATTCTCTCTCGCTCTTCTCATGCGCTGTTTGCCCTGCGTGGTGTCACAGTGAGCCTGTATATACGAACTTCATATTTACCATTTAAGGGTTTGCTAGAATAAAATACATAGATGATTTAAATGGCGTAGTAATCCTTTTGTTCCAATACCAGATTTGAATTGACGCAACCCAACAGTCCTAACACCCCAACAGCTCCAGGTCTATGTTGCCGACGGCATGGCACCCTGGTGAGGCATTAAATAGTCTAATAGCTGCCGGCAGGAAGGACATCCTGTAGCGCTCTATGGCACACCGTGGTGGGATCAGTCTGTGACTGAAGGTGCTACTCTGTATCATAACCATGGCATGCAGAGGGTGGGTGACGTTGTCCATGATGGCCAGCAGTTTGGCCAGGATCCTTCTCTCCGCCACATCCTCTAAATCAAATCAAATGTATTTATAATGCCCTTTTTACATCAGCCGATGTCACAAAGTGCTATACAGAAACCCAGCCTAAAACCCCAAACAGCAAGCAATGCAGATGTAGAAGCACGGTGGCTAGGAAAAACTCCCTAGAAAGGCAAAAACCTAGGAAGAAACCTAGAGAGGAACCAGGCTCTGAGGGGTGGCCAGTCCTCTTCTGGCTGTGCCGGGTGGAGATTATAACAATTCATGGCCATTAAGGCCAGTTCTTTCTCCAAGATGTTCAAATGTTCATAGATGACCATCAGCGTTAAATAATAATCATAATGGTTGTAGAGGTTTCAACAGGTAAATACATCAGGAGTGAATGTCACTTGGCTTTTCATAGCCAGGCATTTAGAGCGCAGGTACGGTGCGATAGAGAGCAGGTGTGGTAGAGAGAGAGCGAGATGAAAACAGCAGGTCTGGGACAAGGTGGCACGTCCAATGAACAGGTCAGGGTTCCATAACCGCAGCCAGAAGAGTTGAAATCGGTGTCATTAGGGCAGGTGGTCCTGAAGCATGGTCCTAAGGTTCAAGTCCTCTGGGAGGGGAGGTAGAGTGGGAGAGAATTAGAGGGAGCATACTTAAATTCACACAAGACACCGGATAATAACATCAGATTTAACAAACTGACCCTGGCCCCCCGGCACATAGACTACTGCAGCATAGATACTGGAGGCTGAGACAGGGGGGTTCAGAAGACACTATGGCCCCCTCCGGCAATACCCCCGACAATACCCCCGGACAGGGCCAACCAGGCAGAATATAACCCCACCCACTCTGCCAAAGCACATCCCCCACACCAATAGAGGGATATCAACAACCACCAATTTACTACACTGAGACAAGGCTGAGTATAGCCCACGAAAGATCCCCTCCACTGCACAAGCCCGAGGGGGCGACAAACCGGACAGGAAGTGACACACCCCTCCTAGGGATGGCATGGAAAGCACCAGTAAGCCAGTGACTCATCCCCCGTAAGAGGGTCAGAGGCAGAGAATCCCAATGGAGAGACGGGAACCGGCCAGGCAGAGACAGCAAGGGTGGTTCGTCGCTCCAGTGCCTTGACATTCACCCTTGCACCCCTGGGCCAGTCTACACTCAATCATAGGACCTACTGAAGAGATAAGTCTTCAGTAAAGACTTAAAGGCCGAGACGGAGTCTGCGTCTCTCACATGGATAGGCAGACCATTCCATAAAAATTGAGCTCTATAGGAGAAATTCAAGGGACAATAAGGAGGCCTGCGTCTTGTGACCGGAGCGTACGTGTAGGTATGTACGGCAGGACCAAATCTGAGAGATAAGTAGGAGCAAGCCCATGTAAAGTTGGTAGGTTAGCAGTAAAACCTTGAAATCAGCCCTAGCCTTAACAGGATGCCAGTGTAGAGAGGCTAGCACGGGAGTAATATGATCAAATGGTTTGTTCTAGTCAAGATTCTAGCAGGCGTGTTTAGCACTAATTGAAGTTTATTTAGTGCTTTATCTGGGTAGCCGGAGAGTAGAGCATTGCACTAATCTAATCTAGAAGTGACAAAAGCATGGATTAGCTTTTGGACAAAAAATGTCTGATTTTTGCAATGTTATGAAGATGGAAAAAAGCTTTCCTTTAATTATTATTGATATGTTCGTTAAATGTTAGATCAGGGTCCAGAGTAACGCCAATGTCCTTCCCAGTTTTTTGGGGGACGACTGTACAACCATCAAGATTAATTGTCAGATCCAAAAGCAGATCTCTTTGTTTCTTGGGAGCTAGAACTAGTGGAGACTAGTACTCCGACGTCCTTGGATAGGTGGAGGGAGTCTGGCATCTAGGAATCTTTGGGTTGTCTGAGAATGTATAGCATGGCTTTTGATGATCCTTGGTTGGGGTCTAAGCAAATTATTTGTTACGATTGCAAACAAAATAAAATGGTGGTCCGATAGTCCAGGATTATGAGGAAAAACATTTAGATCCACAATATTTATTCCACGGGACAGAACTAGATCCAGGGTATGACTGTGGCAATGAGTAGGTCCGGAGACATGTTGGTCAAAACCCACAGTCAATGATGGCGCCGAATGCCTTTTGTAGTGGATCTGTGGACTTTTCCACGTGAATGTTAAAGTCACCAAAAATTTGAATATTATCTGCCATGACTACAAGGTCTGATAGAAATTCAGAGAACTCAGTAAGGAACTCTGTATAAGGCCAAGGAGGACTGTAAACAGTAGCTATAAAAAGTGATTGAGTAGGCTGGTAAATTGAAATTTGATATCGTAAATGTTAGCAACAGGATGCGCAGGGGATATGGTCACTAGTGTAACCAGGAGGAGAGGCCTCATTTAACACAGTAAATTCATCAGGCTTAAGCCATGTTTCAGTCAGGCCAATCACATCAAGATTATGATCAGTGATTAGTTCATTGACTATAACTGCCTTGGAAGTGAGGGATCTAACATTAAGTAACCCTATTTTAAGAAGTGAGATATCACAACCTCTTTCAATAAGGTTGTGATACATGGTATTTCATTCTGTTTAACTGCCAGGCCTCAGGTCCTGTGTGTAGCACACCAATTTCTCTATCCGACCCTTTTTGTCCATTCATCACCATTTCCTGTCGTTGTCTTTAACTCTCTTAATTAACTGATTGTTTTATGCCTCTTTCATATTTCAATATGCCTTGTCTGTTGCTGTTTAGGTTAACTATTATTGTTTTATTTCAATGTAGAGCCCCAAGTCCCGCTCAACACGCCTCAGATAACTCCTTTGTCCCTCCCCCCACACATGCGGAGACCTCACCTGGCTTAACCAGTGTCTCCAGAGATGTAACCTCTCTCTTCATTGCCCAACACCTAGGTTTACCTCCACTGAACTCACATCCTACCATACCCTTGTCTGTACATTAATCTATTCTACCACGCCCAGAAATCTGCTCCTTTTATTCCCTGTACCCAACGCACTAGACGACCAGTTCTTAAAGCCTTTAGCCGTGCCCTAATCCTACTCCTCCTCTGTTCCTCTGGTGATGTAGAGGTAAACCCAGGTCCTGTAGCCCCCAGCACTACACCTATTCCCCAGGCGATCTCATTTGTTGACTTCTGTAACCGTAAAAGCCTTGGTTTCATGCATGTTAACATTAGAAGCCTCCTCCCTAAGTTTGATTTATTCACTGCTTTAGCACACTCCGCCAACCCGGATGTCCTAGCTGTGTCTGAATCCTGGCTCAGGAAGGCCACCAAAAATGTCCATCCCCAACTACAATATTTCCCATCAAGATAGAACTGCCAAAGGTGGCGGAGTTGCAATCTACTGCAGAGATAACCTGCAGAGTTCTGTCATACTGTCCAGGTCTGTGCCCAAACAGTTTGTCGCTTCTACTCTTAAAAATCCACCTTTCCAGAAAGAAGTCTCTCACCGTTGCCGCCTGTTACAGACCCCCCTCAGCCCCCAGCTGTGCCCTGGACTCCATATGTGAATTGATTGCCCCCCATCTATCTTCAGAGTTTGTACTGTTAGGTGACTTAAACTGGGATATGCTTAACACCCCGGCTGTCCTTCAATACAAGATAGATGCCCTCAATCTCACACAAATTATCAAGGAACCCACCAGGTACAACCCAAAATCCGTAAACATGGGTACCATCATTGAGATCATCCTGACTAACTTGCCCTCCAAATACACCACCCCTTATCACTGTCAAACGCTTCCTAAAACACTTTTGCGAGCAGGCCTTTCTATTCGACCTGGCCCAGGTATCCTGGAAGGATATTGACCTCATCCCGTCAGTAGAGGACGCCTGGTTGTTCTTTAAAAGTGCTTTCCTCTCCATCCTAAATAAGCATGCCCCTTTCAAAAAACGTAGAACTAAGAACAGATATAGCCCTTGGTTCACCCCAGACTTGACTGCACTAGACCAACACAAAAACATCCTGTGGCGCACTGCATTAGCATCGAATAGCCCCCGCAATATGCAACTATTCAGGGAAGTCAGGAACAAATACACACAGTCAGTTAGAAAAGCAAAGGCCAGCTTTTTCAAACAGAAATTTGCATCCTGTAGTACTAATTCCAAAACGTTCTGGGACACTGTAATGTCCATGGAGAATAAGAGCATCTCCTCCCAGTTGCCCACTGGATTGAGGCTAGGAAACACTGTCACCACCGATAAATCCACGATTATCGAAAATTTCATTTTGCTACGGCTGGCCATGCTTTCCACCTGGCTACCCCTACCCCGGCCAACAGCTCTGTACCCCCGGCAGCAACCCAAATACAGACAGCTGATGTTCTGAAAGAGCTGCTAAATCTGGACCCCTACAAATCTGCTGGGCTAGACAATCTGGACCCTCTCTTTCTAAAATTATCAGCTAAAATTGTTGCAACACCTATCACTAGCCTGTTCAACCTCTCTTTCGTATCGTCTGAGATCCCTAGAGATCTCCTGCCCTGCCTTTCTAAAGTCTTCGAAAGCCAAGTTAACAAACAGATGACCACTTCGAATCCCACCGTACCTTCTCTGCTATGCAATCTGGTTTCCGAGCTGGTCATGGGTGCACCTCAGCTACGCTCAAGGTACTGAACGATATCATAACCGCCATCGATAGAAGACAGTACTGTGCAGCCGTCTTCATCGACCTGGCCAAGGCTTTCGACTCTGTCAATCACTGCATTCTTATTGGTAGACTCAACAGCCTTGGTTTCTCAAGTGACTGCCTTGCCTGGTTCTCCAACTACTTCTCAGAGTTCAGTGTGTCAAATCGGAGGGCCTATTGTCCGATCCTCTGGCAGTTTCTATGTGGGTGCCTCAGGGTTCAATTCTTGGGCCAACCTTTTTCTCTATATACATCAACAATGTCGCTCTCGCTGCTGGTGACTCTCTGATCCATCTCTACGCAGACGACACCATTCTGTATACATCTGGCCCCTCTTTGGAAACTGTGCTAACTAACCTTCAAACAAGCTTCAATGCCATACAACACTCCTTCCGTGGTCTCCAACTGCTCTTAAATGCTAGTAAAACTAAATGCATGCTTTTCTATCGAACGCTGCCCGCATCCGCCCACCGGACTATCATCACTACTCTCGACGGGTCCGACTTAGAATAAGTGGACTCCTACAAATACCTAGGCGTCTGGTTAGACTGTAAACTCAACTTCCAGACTCACATTAACCATCTCCAATCCAAAATTAAATCCAGAATCGGCTTCCTATTTCGCAAACAAAGCCTCCTTCACTCATGCTGCCAAACATGCCCTTGTAAAACTGACTATCCTACCGATCCTTGACTTCGGCGATGTCATTTACAAATTAGCCTCCAACACTCTGCTCAGCAAATTGGATGTAATCCATCCGTTTTGTTACCAAAGCCCCATATACTACCCACCACTGCGACCTGTATGCTCTCGTTGGCTGGCCCTCATTATATATTCGTTGCCAAACTCACTGGCTCCAGGTCATCTATAAGTCTTTATTAGGTAAATCCCCGCCATATCTCATCTCGCTGGTCACCATAGCAACACTGGTCACCCCCAAAGCAAACACCTCCTTTGGCCGCCATTCCTTCCAGTTCTCTGCTGCCAATGACTGGAACGAATTGCAAAAATCATTGAAGCTAGAGGTTCCTATCTCCCTCACTAACTTTAAGCATCACCTGTCAAAGCTGCTTATCGATCACTGCACCTGTACATAGCCCTTCTGTAAATAGCCCACCCTACTACCTCATCCCCATATTTATTTTATTCTTTTCACTAATCTTGCACTCCAGTATCTCTATTTGCACATCACTGCACACCCTTCATTCCAGTGTTAATGCTAATCTGTAATTTATCTCACCACTATGGTCTATTTATTGTCCTACCTTCCTAACCTTACTGCATTTTGCACTACATTTGCACTCTGTATATAGATTTTATATTGTGTTATTGACTGTACGTTTGTTTACTGTGTAACTCTGTGTTGTTGTTTTTGTCGCACTGCTTTGCTTTGTCTTGGCCAGGTCGCAGTTGCAAATGAGAACTTGTTCTCAACTGACCTACCTGGTTAAATAAATAAGGAATGGAGGTGGTCTTTATTCCAGTGAGATTACTAAGGCGAACACCACCATGTTTAGGTTTGCGCAACCTAGATCGAGGCACAGACACAGTCTCAATGGGGGTAACTGAGCTGACTACACTGACTATGCTGGTGGCAGACTCAACTAAACTGTCAGGCTGGCTAACAGCCTGCAGCCTGGCCTGCACCCTATTTCATAGTGGAGCTAGAGGAGTTAGAGCCTCGTCTATGTTCATAGATAAAATGAGAGCACTCCTCCAGCTAGGATGGAGTCCATCACTCTTCAGCAGGCCAGGCTTGGTCCTGTTTATGGGTGAGTCCCAGAAAGAGGGCCAATTGTCTACAAATTCTATCAGAAAACAGTTGTCAACCAGCGATTGAGTTGTGAGACTCTGCTGTAGAGCTCATCACTCCCCCTAACTGGGAGGGGGCCAGAGACAATTACTCGATGCCGACACATCTTTCTAGCTAATTTACACACTGAAGCTATGTTGCGCTTGGTGACCTCTGACTGTTTCATTCTAACATCGTTGGTGCCGACGTGGATAACAATATCCCTATACTCTCGCCAGATTTTAGCCTTTACGTCGGTAGCCCTGCCCTCTGGTAAACAGTGTATAATCGCTGGATGATTCTTATTACGTCTAATATTGCGGGTAATGGAGTCGCCAATGACTAGGGTTTTCAATTTGTCAGAGTTAATGGTTGGGGGCTTCGGTGGCTCAGACCCCGTAACTGGTGGAGGAGTGACCTGAAAAGTCTTTGGCTCCGACTCGTTGCTTAATGGAGAGAACCGGTTGAACGTTTCTGTCGGCTGAATGAGCGTCACCGATTGAACATGCCGACTGCATTTCTTTCCAGAAACCCTGCGAAAATTGTCTGGCTGCGGGGACTGTGGTGGGTATTTATACTACTATCTGTACTTACTGGTGGCACAGACGCAATTTCATCCTTTCCTATCTTAAATTACCCTTGCCTAACGATTGCGTCTGAAGCTGGGCTTGCAGCGAGGCTTTCCTCGCCATAAGGCGATAGTTTTCCTGTATGTTATGAATACAGTGACTGCAGTTAACGTCAGATGGCATGGTATTAATAATGTCACTACTTAGCTTCGGCTGGTGGAAGTCTAGTAAGAACTATGTCCAGATAAAGCGTCAGGGGTAAAAAAAAGTTTTTAATGAGGAAAAAATAACTAAGACGTTGGTAATTGTGTTAAATGAAGATGATTGAATGGTTATATAAAAAAGGTAGCCAAGAAGTAACAAACAGCACAGTGACAAATGACACGCTCAAAACTGAAGTTTCTAGAGTGTCGAGGTTAATCCCCAGAACAGATCTAGCCTTCCTTTACAGAACTGGTCTGATATACTGTCTGTTTCTTGTGGGCAGACTACATAAACATAAATCTGACCAATTATGCAAGACTTTAGGTCTGGGTTAACCAAGATTACAGGCCCACAGCCCACACAATGACAGTTGTAGGCGCAGCGTCACTACATTCCACAGTTGTGATTGGTTAAACTTGTATATGGTGATCACTGACACAGTCCTGAGGTCACTATAGTTTACCTTCCCCAGAGAGCCAAACAACCTGGAAAGGAGTGCAGCTAAAGAAATTCAAACATCAGAGGTGACATAACGTGATGGTGAGTCATTGTCAAACACATTTTTGGTCAAACAAGACTCCCTGTGCCCAAATGTTACGGGTGTGATTATAGTAGTTTTACTTTAAATGTTTTGTGGTGTACCTCTTGTACTAGTGTCCCTGTTTTTGCATTCTTCATCCTCTCTCCTCTAATAACAGACACATTTCTGTACTTCCCCCCTCCCCTCCCCCTCCCAACCCTCTTTATAGGTTACACATTCAGGCTATAACCCTGTTTATTTGCCCTTATAGCTCACACAAGTCTGTTATCCACAGCTATCGGCTAACTGTTTCCAAAGTCTCTGGCAATGTAAAAGTGTTTTAGATGAGGGATCTCCAACCCTGTTCCTGGAGAGCTACTGTCATTTAGGTTTTCACTCCGACCTTAATCTAGCACACCTGATTCTAATAATTAGCTGCTTGATAAACTGAATAAGCATTGTGATCCAGTACCTTCTATTTAACTGAACAGTCTGGTGTGGTCGACTTAGGGGGAGATGAAAGTGTGGCTTGATGGACTTCTCTCTCTCTCTCTCTCTCTAAAAAAAACTCTGTCTGGGTACACATTTGAATAGAGGTTAGGTCAGGTGATCCCTTGTAAGTGTTGAAGACGGTTCACCTCTCTCTGAAAATACGATAATATTCATTCTGCTTTACGTAACTGGTCTGGGGTACAAAACTTTTCTCAGAAACAGACAGTATTATTTCTTAGAAACGTTTTGTGGCCCAACCAAATCCTAACCCCAACCAATGAGCATCATTTTTCCAGCTCTTTGCTGTATTCGTTCACAGTCTCTCTCTAGTGATGGTTTTAAACATTTTGAAATCTCACAGTATCAACTTTGCTGTAGCTTTCTGTGTAAAAGTGTAAAAACATTTTCGGGGGGTGACAATGTAAACAGGCTTGGGGTAGAAGGGGTTAAGAAGCCTTTTGGACCTAGACTTGGCACTCTGGTACCGCTTGCAGTGTGGTAGCAGAGAGAACAGTCTATGACTTGGGTGGCTTGAGTCTTTGGCAATTTGTAGTGCCTTCCTCTGATACCGCCTGGTATAAAGGTTCTGGGTGTTAGGAAACTTGGCCCCAGTGATGTACTGAGCCGTACGCACTACCCTCTGTAGAGCCTTGAGGTCGGATGCCGAACTTTCACTGCCAGATACTTTGGAGAACAATGAGCAGACAGCTGTGGATAACATACTATTGTTAGATATCAGGGCAAATTAACAGGGTTATAGCATGACAGGGTAGCCTATAAGGAGGGTTAGGAGTGTCTGACAAGTTTTAATAAAAACAAATATTTATTTTTATTTCACCTTTATTTAACCAGGTAGGCCAGTTGAGAACAAGTTCTCATTTACAACTGCGACCTGGCCAAGATAAAGCAAAGCAGTACAGAGTTACACATGGGATAAACAAACGTACAGTCAATAACACAATAGAAAATCTATGTACAGTGTGTGCAAATGTAGTAAGATTAGGAAGGTAAGGCAATAAATAGGCCATAGTGGCGAAATAATTACAAATTAGCATTAACACTGGAGTGATAGATGTGCAGATGATGTGCAAATAGAGATACTGGGGTGCAAATGAGCAAAAATAATAATATGGGGATGAGGTAGTAGGGTGGGCTATTTACAGATGGGCTGTGTACAGGTGCAGTGATCGGTAAGCTGCTCTGACAGCTGATGCTTAAAGTTATTGAGGGAGATGGTAGTCTCCAGTTTCAAGGATTTTTGCAATTCGTTCCAGTCATTGGCAGCAGAGAACAGGAAGGAATGGCGGCCAAAGGAGGCTTTGGGGATGAAATATACCTGCTGGGCGCATGCTACGGGTGGGTGTTGCTATGGTGACCAGCGAGATGAGATAAGGCAGGGATTTACCTAGCAAAGACTTATAGATGACCTGGAGCCAGGGGGTTTGGCGACGAATATGTAGTCAGGGCCAGCCAACGAGAGCGTATAGGTCACAGTGATGGATAGTATATGGGGCTTTGGTAACAAAACAGATGGCACTGTGATAGACTACATCCAATTTGCTGAGTAGAGTGTTGGAGGCTATTTTGTAAATGACATCGCCGAAGTCAAGGATCGGTAGGATAGTCAGTTTTATGAGAGCATGTTTGGCAGCATGAGTGAAGGAGGCTTTGTTGCGAAATAGGAAGCCGATTCTAGATGAAATTTTGGATGGAGAGTTTAGTCTAACCAGACACCTAGGTATTTGTAGGTCAGACCCGTCGAGAGTAGTGATGATAGTCCGGTGGGCGGGTGCGGGCAGCGTTCGATTGAAAAGCATGCATTTAGTTTTACTAGCATTTAAGAGCAGTTGGAGGCCACGGAAGAGTGTTGCATGGCATTGAAGCTCGTTTGAAGGTCCAAAGAAGGGCCAGATGTATACAGAATGGTGCCGTCTGCGTAGAGGTGGATCAGAGAGTCACCAGCAGCGAGAGCGACATCATTGATATATACAGAGAATAGAGTCGGCCCAAGAATTGAACCCTGTGGCACCCCCATAGAGACTGCCAGAGGTCCGGACAACAGGCCGGACACGCTGAACTCTATCTGAGAAGTAGTTGGTGAACCAGGCGAGGCAGTCATTTGAGAAACCAAGGCTATTGAGTCTGCCGATAAGAATGCAGTGATTGACAGAGTCGAAAGCCTTGGCCAGGTAGATGAAGACGGCTGCACAGTACTGTCTTTTATCGATGGCGGTTATGATATCGTTTAGGACCTTGAGCGTGGCTGAGGTGCACCCATGACCAGCTCGGAAACCAGATTGCATAGCGGTAGGATTCGAAATGGTCGGTGATCTGTTTGTTAACTTGGCTTTTGAAGACTTTAGAAAGGCAGGGCAGGATGGAAATAGGTTTGTAACAGTTTGGGTCTAGAGTGTCTCCCCCTTTGAAGAGGGGGATGACCGCGGCAGCTTTCTAATCTCTAGGAAACTCAGACGATACGAAAGAGAGGTTGAACAGGCTAGTAATAGGGGTTGCAACAATTGCGGTGGATAATTTTAGAAAGAAAGGAGCCAGATTGTATAGCCCAGCAGATTTGTAGGGGTCCAGATTTTGCAGCTCTTTCAAAACATCAGCTATCTGGATTTGGGTGAAGGAGAAGTGGGGGGGGGGGGGGGGGGGGGGGGGGCTTGTGCAAGTTGCTGCGGGGGGTGCAGAACTGTTGGCCAGGGTAGGGGCAGCCAGGTGGAAAGCATGGCCAGCCGTAGCAAAATGCTTATTGAAATTCTTGATTATTGTAGATTTATCGGTGGTGACAGTGTTTCTTAGCCTCAGTGTAGTGGGCAGCTGGAAGGAGGTGCTCTTATTCTCCAGTGTCCCAGAACGTTTTGGAATTAGATCTACAGGATGCACATTTCTGTTTGAAAAAGCTAGCCTTCGCTTTTCTAACTGACTGTGTCAGGCTCTGGCCACAGGGAAGCCTTTGGCTCCTCTATTTAGCCATGGTCAGAGCCTGACAGAGCTAGTATTTCTATGTCTGTGGTGTTTTGTGTTGGGTCCCCAATTAGAGGCAGCTGCTAAGCGTTGTCTCTGATTGGGGATCCTACTTAAGTAGTTATTGTCTTATATGTCAGTCGATGTAGTAGGAGTGTTAGTGCCTGTACTTGTAAGTACTTTGTCTTGTTTTGGTTAGTTCTGCATTTAGTTAACTTATTTAATAAACTAAGATGTCAAACTACAATTACGCTGCGCCTTGGTCTACCTACACACCATGTCGTGACAGACTGTTTATATTGGTTCCTGATTTCCCTGAAAAGTTGCATATCGCGGGGGCTATTCGATGCTAGGATGTTTTTGTGCTGGTCAAGGGCAGTCAAGTCTGGAGTGAACCAAGGGCTATATCTGTTCTTGGTTCTACATTTTTTGAATGCTTATTTAAGATGGTGAGGATAGCACTTTTAAAGAACAACCAGGCATCCTCTACTGACTGGGTTGTGGTCAATATCCTTCCAGGATACCCGGGCCAGATCGATTAGAAAGGCCTGTTCGCTGAAGTGTTTAAGGGAGCGTTTGACAGTGATAAGGGGTACCCATTACAGACGCAGGCAATGAGGCTGTGATCTCTGAGATCCTGGTTGAAGACAGCGTAGGTGTATTTGGAGGGCAAGTTAGTCAGGATGACTAATAATTTGTGTGAGATTGAGGGCATCTGTCTTAGATTGTAGGACGGCCGGGGTGTTAAGCATTTCCCAGTTTAGGTCACCTAACAGTATGAAACTCAAAGATAGATGGGGGGCAATCAATTCACATATGGTGTCCAGGGCACAGCTGGGGGCTGAGGGGGGTATGTAACAAGCGGCAACAGTGAGACTTATTTCTGGAAAAGTGGATTTTTAAAAGTAGAAGCTCAAACTGTTTGGGCACAGATCTGGATAGTATGACAGAACTCTGCAGGCTATCTCTGCAGTAGATTGCAACTCCGCCTCCTTTGGCAGTTCTATCTTGACAGGAAATGTTGTAGTTGGGGATGAAAATGTAAGAATTTTTGGTGGCCTTCCTAAGCCAGGATTCAGACACGGCTAGGATATCAGGGTTGGCGGAGTGTGCCAAAGCAGTGAATAAATCAAACTATGGAGGAGGCTTCTGATGTTAACATGCATGAAACCAAGGCTTTTATAAAACTATACAATTATTAAATAAACCTCCAGGGAATAATGAAATAAGCAGCAATGCAACTGAACCAGTTTCCCCTTGTATAATAGTTTTTTACTACTGCATATTAAGAGGAGCATCTTCAAACATGTCAAGCAAATAAGCTCTGAAAACACATATGTCAAAAGCAAAACCACCCTCTGTGTCACGAAAACATTCCTGACACTCTAACGTTACAACTCCATCTCCAGCTAGGTAGCTAAACAATCTGTGCAGGAGAAGAAGAATACTGCTGCTACCTCTCCTTCCAACCATGGTGCGAGAAGAGAAGAGCAACCCCCCTCCCGCATGCCCCACTCTCAGCCTCCCCCCTCCCACACACACCCCACACAATATGATATACCAGACTGTTCAGTTAAATAGAAGGTTCTGGATCACAATGCTGTCCCTCTCCGACACCAGTCTGAAACATGAAACACTATATGTGTTTCATGCACTGCCAAGATTCCTGGTCCGCTAGCTAAGCTGAACAGGAAGTTGAAAATGCAGAAACCACATCAGCAAGCACAATCACAAATAAGCATGTTTCTTTTATAAATCACAAATTGTCATGCAAAATCTAGGTTATTCAACAACTAACCCAATGATTTTTAATGCGTTCATTTCCAGACATTTTTAGATGGGTACTTTATTGATCCCCGGGGGGGAAATTTCATTGTCAAGCAGCTACACAAAAACACAGGGCAGGTGCAAAATGCCACAACGAAAGTACACAAAAGACAGATACACGGTACATGATACATAGAGCGGCAGTATGAAAAAGTATAGAAATACAAGATATCTGGAGTGCAAAAAAAAATAAAAGCTATAAAAAAGACATAGCATAGTATGGGTGGTTGGCTGAATATGTACACTAATAAACAGGTAAGTGAATATTTTGCATGGTTAAATTAGCTGTACAGTTAGGTATACAGTTATATTTACAAATAAGTGAATACTTGCATGGTTACACAAACTGTACAGGTAAATGACAAGAAGAGATACTTTAATAGCTAAATGTGTGTATGATATCATTTGGGGTAATAATAGTAATTCCCTTAAAATACAGTCCTTAGTGCGCAGGGTTTAATTACAACTGCACGTATTGCACATTCGATATACTAAAAGCAATGAGAAAAGGTGCAACTGGCAGGATACTAATATGCATTCCTGAGTGAATGCCTACGTAAGTTAAGTCCAATAATTACTTACAATATTGCATGTGATATGATATAACAACTGTACATGAGTATGTATATACAGACCTGTATGAATAAATAGGTCCTGAGTGGATGAGTGCTGACGGACCAGAGTTACTCACCGATGGATGCATAATTGTTAAACTAGGTCCTAGCACCCCAACAGTTCCAGATCTATGTTGCCGACGGCACGGCACCCCGGTGAGGCATTATATAGTCTAATAGCCGCCGGCAGGAAGGACCTCCTGTAGCGCTCTCTGGCACACCGTGGTGGGATCAGTCTGTGACTGAAAGTGCTCCTCTGCGTCATAACCATAGCGTGCAGAGGGTGGGTGACGTTGTCCATGATGGCCAGCAGTTTGGCCAGGATCCATCTCTCCGCCACCTCCTCTAGAGTGTCAAGGCTCATCCCCAGGACAGAGCTAGCCTTCCTGATCAGCTTATTTACCCGAGAAGCATCACCGGCTTTGATGTTTGCTCCCCAGCACACCACTGGAAAAAAGATGGCACTGACCACCACAGACTGGTAGAAGGTATGCAGTAGTTTACTGCACACGTTGAAGGACCTGAGCCTCCTCAGAAAGTAGAGTCGGCTCTGGCCCTTTTTGTACAGGGCCCCGGTGTTACCGGCCCATTTTATATTCATATTTTTTTTGTACTGTATGTCTGTTTAGTTTTGAGTATGCTATTCCAATCTGTGTGTCAGTTTCACAACCAGCTCCTGACAAACTTAAAGGATCAAATCACCTTACACGAACTTGACCAATTACATCTGTGCTTCAGGATGGCATCTAGGAATCTTTGGGTTGTCTGAGAATTTATAGCATGGCTTTTGATGATCCTTGGTTGGGGTCTAAGCAAATTATTTGTTACGATTGCAAACAAAATAAAATGGTGGTCCGATAGTCCAGGATTATGAGGAAAAACATTTAGATCCACAATATTTATTCCACGGGACAGAACTAGATCCAGGGTATGACTGTGGCAATGAGTAGGTCCGGAGACATGTTGGTCAAAACCCACAGTCAATGATTGCGCCGAATGCCTTTTGTAGTGGATCTGTGGACTTTTCCACGTGAATGTTAAAGTCACCAAAAATTTGAATATTATCTGCCATGACTACAAGGTCTGATAGAAATTCAGAGAACTCAGTAAGGAACTCTGTATAAGGCCAAGGAGGACTGTAAACAGTAGCTATAAAAAGTGATTGAGTAGGCTGGTAAATTGAAATTTGATATCGTAAATGTTAGCAACAGGATGCGCAGGGGATATGGTCACTAGTGTAACCAGGAGGAGAGGCCTCATTTAACACAGTAAATTCATCAGGCTTAAGCCATGTTTCAGTCAGGCCAATCACATCAAGATTATGATCAGTGATTAGTTCATTGACTATAACTGCCTTGGAAGTGAGGGATCTAACATTAAGTAACCCTATTTTAAGAAGTGAGATATCACAACCTCTTTCAATAAGGTTGTGATACATGGTATTTCATTCTGTTTAACTGCCAGGCCTCAGGTCCTGTGTGTAGCACCCCAATTTCTCTATCCGACCCTTTTTGTCCATTCATCACCATTTCCTGTCGTTGTCTTTAACTCTCTTAATTAACTGATTGTTTTATGCCTCTTTCATATTTCAATATGCCTTGTCTGTTGCTGTTTAGGTTAACTATTATTGTTTTATTTCAATGTAGAGCCCCAAGTCCCGCTCAACACGCCTCAGATAACTCCTTTGTCCCTCCCCCCACACATGCGGAGACCTCACCTGGCTTAACCAGTGTCTCCAGAGATGTAACCTCTCTCTTCATTGCCCAACACCTAGGTTTACCTCCACTGAACTCACATCCTACCATACCCTTGTCTGTACATTAATCTATTCTACCACGCCCAGAAATCTGCTCCTTTTATTCCCTGTACCCAACGCACTAGACGACCAGTTCTTAAAGCCTTTAGCCGTGCCCTAATCCTACTCCTCCTCTGTTCCTCTGGTGATGTAGAGGTAAACCCAGGTCCTGTAGCCCCCAGCACTACACCTATTCCCCAGGCGATCTCATTTGTTGACTTCTGTAACCGTAAAAGCCTTGGTTTCATGCATGTTAACATTAGAAGCCTCCTCCCTAAGTTTGATTTATTCACTGCTTTAGCACACTCCGCCAACCCGGATGTCCTAGCTGTGTCTGAATCCTGGCTCAGGAAGGCCACCAAAAATGTCCATCCCCAACTACAATATTTCCCATCAAGATAGAACTGCCAAAGGTGGCGGAGTTGCAATCTACTGCAGAGATAACCTGCAGAGTTCTGTCATACTGTCCAGGTCTGTGCCCAAACAGTTTGTCGCTTCTACTCTTAAAAATCCACCTTTCCAGAAAGAAGTCTCTCACCGTTGCCGCCTGTTACAGACCCCCCTCAGCCCCCAGCTGTGCCCTGGACTCCATATGTGAATTGATTGCCCCCCATCTATCTTCAGAGTTTGTACTGTTAGGTGACTTAAACTGGGATATGCTTAACACCCCGGCTGTCCTTCAATACAAGATAGATGCCCTCAATCTCACACAAATTATCAAGGAACCCACCAGGTACAACCCAAAATCCGTAAACATGGGTACCATCATTGAGATCATCCTGACTAACTTGCCCTCCAAATACACCACCCCTTATCACTGTCAAACGCTTCCTAAAACACTTTTGCGAGCAGGCCTTTCTATTCGACCTGGCCCAGGTATCCTGGAAGGATATTGACCTCATCCCGTCAGTAGAGGACGCCTGGTTGTTCTTTAAAAGTGCTTTCCTCTCCATCCTAAATAAGCATGCCCCTTTCAAAAAACGTAGAACTAAGAACAGATATAGCCCTTGGTTCACCCCAGACTTGACTGCACTAGACCAACACAAAAACATCCTGTGGCGCACTGCATTAGCATCGAATAGCCCCCGCAATATGCAACTATTCAGGGAAGTCAGGAACAAATACACACAGTCAGTTAGAAAAGCAAAGGCCAGCTTTTTCAAACAGAAATTTGCATCCTGTAGTACTAATTCCAAAACGTTCTGGGACACTGTAATGTCCATGGAGAATAAGAGCATCTCCTCCCAGTTGCCCACTGGATTGAGGCTAGGAAACACTGTCACCACCGATAAATCCACGATTATCGAAAATTTCATTTTGCTACGGCTGGCCATGCTTTCCACCTGGCTACCCCTACCCCGGCCAACAGCTCTGTACCCCCGGCAGCAACCCAAATACAGACAGCTGATGTTCTGAAAGAGCTGCTAAATCTGGACCCCTACAAATCTGCTGGGCTAGACAATCTGGACCCTCTCTTTCTAAAATTATCAGCTAAAATTGTTGCAACACCTATCACTAGCCTGTTCAACCTCTCTTTCGTATCGTCTGAGATCCCTAGAGATCTCCTGCCCTGCCTTTCTAAAGTCTTCGAAAGCCAAGTTAACAAACAGATGACCACTTCGAATCCCACCGTACCTTCTCTGCTATGCAATCTGGTTTCCGAGCTGGTCATGGGTGCACCTCAGCTACGCTCAAGGTACTGAACGATATCATAACCGCCATCGATAGAAGACAGTACTGTGCAGCCGTCTTCATCGACCTGGCCAAGGCTTTCGACTCTGTCAATCACTGCATTCTTATTGGTAGACTCAACAGCCTTGGTTTCTCAAGTGACTGCCTTGCCTGGTTCTCCAACTACTTCTCAGAGTTCAGTGTGTCAAATCGGAGGGCCTATTGTCCGATCCTCTGGCAGTTTCTATGTGGGTGCCTCAGGGTTCAATTCTTGGGCCAACCTTTTTCTCTATATACATCAACAATGTCGCTCTCGCTGCTGGTGACTCTCTGATCCATCATTCTGTATACATCTGGCCCCTCTTTGGAAACTGTGCTAACTAACCTTCAAACAAGCTTCAATGCCATACAACACTCCTTCCGTGGTCTCCAACTGCTCTTAAATGCTAGTAAAACTAAATGCATGCTTTTCTATCGAACGCTGCCCGCATCCGCCCACCGGACTATCATCACTACTCTCGACGGGTCCGACTTAGAATAAGTGGACTCCTACAAATACCTAGGCGTCTGGTTAGACTGTAAACTCAACTTCCAGACTCACATTAACCATCTCCAATCCAAAATTAAATCCAGAATCGGCTTCCTATTTCGCAAACAAAGCCTCCTTCACTCATGCTGCCAAACATGCCCTTGTAAAACTGACTATCCTACCGATCCTTGACTTCGGCGATGTCATTTACAAATTAGCCTCCAACACTCTGCTCAGCAAATTGGATGTAATCCATCCGTTTTGTTACCAAAGCCCCATATACTACCCACCACTGCGACCTGTATGCTCTCGTTGGCTGGCCCTCATTATATATTCGTTGCCAAACTCACTGGCTCCAGGTCATCTATAAGTCTTTATTAGGTAAATCCCCGCCATATCTCATCTCGCTGGTCACCATAGCAACACTGGTCACCCCCAAAGCAAACACCTCCTTTGGCCGCCATTCCTTCCAGTTCTCTGCTGCCAATGACTGGAACGAATTGCAAAAATCATTGAAGCTAGAGGTTCCTATCTCCCTCACTAACTTTAAGCATCACCTGTCAAAGCTGCTTATCGATCACTGCACCTGTACATAGCCCTTCTGTAAATAGCCCACCCTACTACCTCATCCCCATATTTATTTTATTCTTTTCACTAATCTTGCACTCCAGTATCTCTATTTGCACATCATTGCACACCCTTCATTCCAGTGTTAATGCTAATCTGTAATTTATCTCACCACTATGGTCTATTTATTGTCCTACCTTCCTAACCTTACTGCATTTTGCACTACATTTGCACTCTGTATATAGATTTTATATTGTGTTATTGACTGTACGTTTGTTTACTGTGTAACTCTGTGTTGTTGTTTTTGTCGCACTGCTTTGCTTTGTCTTGGCCAGGTCGCAGTTGCAAATGAGAACTTGTTCTCAACTGACCTACCTGGTTAAATAAATAAGGAATGGAGGTGGTCTTTATTCCAGTGAGATTACTAAGGCGAACACCACCATGTTTAGGTTTGCGCAACCTAGATCGAGGCACAGACACAGTCTCAATGGGGGTAACTGAGCTGACTACACTGACTATGCTGGTGGCAGACTCAACTAAACTGTCAGGCTGGCTAACAGCCTGCAGCCTGGCCTGCACCCTATTTCATAGTGGAGCTAGAGGAGTTAGAGCCTCGTCTATGTTCATAGATAAAATGAGAGCACTCCTCCAGCTAGGATGGAGTCCATCACTCTTCAGCAGGCCAGGCTTGGTCCTGTTTATGGGTGAGTCCCAGAAAGAGGGCCAATTGTCTACAAATTCTATCAGAAAACAGTTGTCAACCAGCAATTGAGTTGTGAGACTCTGCTGTAGAGCTCATCACTCCCCCTAACTGGGAGGGGGCCAGAGACAATTACTCGATGCCGACACATCTTTCTAGCTAATTTACACACTGAAGCTATGTTGCGCTTGGTGACCTCTGACTGTTTCATTCTAACATCGTTGGTGCCGACGTGGATAACAATATCCCTATACTCTCGCCAGATTTTAGCCTTTACGTCGGTAGCCCTGCCCTCTGGTAAACAGTGTATAATCGCTGGATGATTCTTATTACGTCTAATATTGCGGGTAATGGAGTCGCCAATGACTAGGGTTTTCAATTTGTCAGAGTTAATGGTTGGGGGCTTCGGTGGCTCAGACCCCGTAACTGGTGGAGGAGTGACCTGAAAAGTCTTTGGCTCCGACTCGTTGCTTAATGGAGAGAACCGGTTGAACGTTTCTGTCGGCTGAATGAGCGTCACCGATTGAACATGCCGACTGCATTTCTTTCCAGAAACCCTGCGAAAATTGTCTGGCTGCGGGGACTGTGGTGGGTATTTATACTACTATCTGTACTTACTGGTGGCACAGACGCAATTTCATCCTTTCCTATCTTAAATTACCCTTGCCTAACGATTGCGTCTGAAGCTGGGCTTGCAGCGAGGCTTTCCTCGCCATAAGGCGATAGTTTTCCTGTATGTTATGAATACAGTGACTGCAGTTAACGTCAGATGGCATGGTATTAATAATGTCACTACTTAGCTTCGGCTGGTGGAAGTCTAGTAAGAACTATGTCCAGATAAAGCGTCAGGGGTAAAAAAAAGTTTTTAATGAGGAAAAAATAACTAAGACGTTGGTAATTGTGTTAAATGAAGATGATTGAATGGTTATATAAAAAAGGTAGCCAAGAAGTAACAAACAGCACAGTGACAAATGACACGCTCAAAACTGAAGTTTCTAGAGTGTCGAGGTTAATCCCCAGAACAGATCTAGCCTTCCTTTACAGAACTGGTCTGATATACTGTCTGTTTCTTGTGGGCAGACTACATCAACATAAATCTGACCAATTATGCAAGACTTTAGGTCTGGGTTAACCAAGATTACAGGCCCACAGCCCACACAATGACAGTTGTAGGCGCAGCGTCACTACATTCCACAGTTGTGATTGGTTAAACTTGTATATGGTGATCACTGACACAGTCCTGAGGTCACTATAGTTTACCTTCCCCAGAGAGCCAAACAACCTGGAAAGGAGTGCAGCTAAAGAAATTCAAACATCAGAGGTGACATAACGTGATGGTGAGTCATTGTCAAACACATTTTTGGTCAAACAAGACTCCCTGTGCCCAAATGTTACGGGTGTGATTATAGTAGTTTTACTTTAAATGTTTTGTGGTGTACCTCTTGTACTAGTGTCCCTGTTTTTGCATTCTTCATCCTCTCTCCTCTAATAACAGACACATTTCTGTACTTCCCCCCTCCCCTCCCCCTCCCAACCCTCTTTATAGGTTACACATTCAGGCTATAACCCTGTTTATTTGCCCTTATAGCTCACACAAGTCTGTTATCCACAGCTATCGGCTAACTGTTTCCAAAGTCTCTGGCAATGTAAAAGTGTTTTAGATGAGGGATCTCCAACCCTGTTCCTGGAGAGCTACTGTCATTTAGGTTTTCACTCCGACCTTAATCTAGCACACCTGATTCTAATAATTAGCTGCTTGATAAACTGAATAAGCATTGTGATCCAGTACCTTCTATTTAACTGAACAGTCTGGTGTGGTCGACTTAGGGGGAGATGAAAGTGGGGCTTGATGGACTTCTCTCTCTCTCTCTAAAAAAAACTCTGTCTGGGTACACATTTGAATAGAGGTTAGGTCAGGTGATCCCTTGTAAGTGTTGAAGACGGTTCACCTCTCTCTGAAAATACGATAATATTCATTCTGCTTTACGTAACTGGTCTGGGGTACAAAACTTTTCTCAGAAACAGACAGTATTATTTCTTAGAAACGTTTTGTGGCCCAACCAAATCCTAACCCCAACCAATGAGCATCATTTTTCCAGCTCTTTGCTGTATTCGTTCACAGTCTCTCTCTAGTGATGGTTTTAAACATTTTGAAATCTCACAGTATCAACTTTGCTGTAGCTTTCTGTGTAAAAGTGTAAAAACATTTTCGGGGGGTGACAATGTAAACAGGCTTGGGGTAGAAGGGGTTAAGAAGCCTTTTGGACCTAGACTTGGCACTCTGGTACCGCTTGCAGTGTGGTAGCAGAGAGAACAGTCTATGACTTGGGTGGCTTGAGTCTTTGGCAATTTGTAGTGCCTTCCTCTGATACCGCCTGGTATAAAGGTTCTGGGTGTTAGGAAACTTGGCCCCAGTGATGTACTGAGCCGTACGCACTACCCTCTGTAGAGCCTTGAGGTCGGATGCCGAACTTTCACTGCCAGATACTTTGGAGAACAATGAGCAGACAGCTGTGGATAACATACTACTGTTAGATATCAGGGCAAATTAACAGGGTTATAGCATGACAGGGTAGCCTATAAGGAGGGTTAGGAGTGTCTGACAAGTTTTAATAAAAACAAATATTTATTTTTATTTCACCTTTATTTAACCAGGTAGGCCAGTTGAGAACAAGTTCTCATTTACAACTGCGACCTGGCCAAGATAAAGCAAAGCAGTACAGAGTTACACATGGGATAAACAAACGTACAGTCAATAACACAATAGAAAATCTATGTACAGTGTGTGCAAATGTAGTAAGATTAGGAAGGTAAGGCAATAAATAGGCCATAGTGGCGAAATAATTACAAATTAGCATTAACACTGGAGTGATAGATGTGCAGATGATGTGCAAATAGAGATACTGGGGTGCAAATGAGCAAAAATAATAATATGGGGATGAGGTAGTAGGGTGGGCTATTTACAGATGGGCTGTGTACAGGTGCAGTGATCGGTAAGCTGCTCTGACAGCTGATGCTTAAAGTTATTGAGGGAGATGGTAGTCTCCAGTTTCAAGGATTTTTGCAATTCGTTCCAGTCATTGGCAGCAGAGAACAGGAAGGAATGGCGGCCAAAGGAGGCTTTGGGGATGAAATATACCTGCTGGGCGCATGCTACGGGTGGGTGTTGCTATGGTGACCAGCGAGATGAGATAAGGCAGGGATTTACCTAGCAAAGACTTATAGATGACCTGGAGCCAGGGGGTTTGGCGACGAATATGTAGTCCGGGCCAGCCAACGAGAGCGTATAGGTCACAGTGATGGATAGTATATGGGGCTTTGGTAACAAAACAGATGGCACTGTGATAGACTACATCCAATTTGCTGAGTAGAGTGTTGGAGGCTATTTTGTAAATGACATCGCCGAAGTGAAGGATCGGTAGGATAGTCAGTTTTATGAGAGCATGTTTGGCAGCATGAGTGAAGGAGGCTTTGTTGCGAAATAGGAAGCCGATTCTAGATGAAATTTTGGATGGAGAGTTTAGTCTAACCAGACACCTAGGTATTTGTAGGTCAGACCCGTCGAGAGTAGTGATGATAGTCCGGTGGGCGGGTGCGGGCAGCGTTCGATTGAAAAGCATGCATTTAGTTTTACTAGCATTTAAGAGCAGTTGGAGGCCACGGAAGAGTGTTGCATGGCATTGAAGCTCGTTTGAAGGTCCAAAGAAGGGCCAGATGTATACAGAATGGTGCCGTCTGCGTAGAGGTGGATCAGAGAGTCACCAGCAGCGAGAGCGACATCATTGATATATACAGAGAATAGAGTCAGCCCAAGAATTGAACCCTGTGGCACCCCCATAGAGACTGCCAGAGGTCCGGACAACAGGCCGGACACGCTGAACTCTATCTGAGAAGTAGTTGGTGAACCAGGCGAGGCAGTCATTTGAGAAACCAAGGCTATTGAGTCTGCCGATAAGAATGCAGTGATTGACAGAGTCGAAAGCCTTGGCCAGGTAGATGAAGACGGCTGCACAGTACTGTCTTTTATCGATGGCGGTTATGATATCGTTTAGGACCTTGAGCGTGGCTGAGGTGCACCCATGACCAGCTCGGAAACCAGATTGCATAGCGGTAGGATTCGAAATGGTCGGTGATCTGTTTGTTAACTTGGCTTTTGAAGACTTTAGAAAGGCAGGGCAGGATGGAAATAGGTTTGTAACAGTTTGGGTCTAGAGTGTCTCCCCCTTTGAAGAGGGGGATGACCGCGGCAGCTTTCTAATCTCTAGGAAACTCAGACGATACGAAAGAGAGGTTGAACAGGCTAGTAATAGGGGTTGCAACAATTGCGGTGGATAATTTTAGAAAGAAAGGAGCCAGATTGTATAGCCCAGCAGATTTGTAGGGGTCCAGATTTTGCAGCTCTTTCAAAACATCAGCTATCTGGATTTGGGTGAAGGAGAAGTGGGGGGGGGGGGGGGGGGGGGGGGGGGGGCTTGTGCAAGTTGCTGCGGGGGGTGCAGAACTGTTGGCCAGGGTAGGGGCAGCCAGGTGGAAAGCATGGCCAGCCGTAGCAAAATGCTTATTGAAATTCTTGATTATTGTAGATTTATCGGTGGTGACAGTGTTTCTTAGCCTCAGTGTAGTGGGCAGCTGGAAGGAGGTGCTCTTATTCTCCAGTGTCCCAGAACGTTTTGGAATTAGATCTACAGGATGCACATTTCTGTTTGAAAAAGCTAGCCTTCGCTTTTCTAACTGACTGTGTCAGGCTCTGGCCACAGGGAAGCCTTTGGCTCCTCTATTTAGCCATGGTCAGAGCCTGACAGAGCTAGTATTTCTATGTCTGTGGTGTTTTGTGTTGGGTCCCCAATTAGAGGCAGCTGCTAAGCGTTGTCTCTGATTGGGGATCCTACTTAAGTAGTTATTGTCTTATATGTCAGTCGATGTAGTAGGAGTGTTAGTGCCTGTACTTGTAAGTACTTTGTCTTGTTTTGGTTAGTTCTGCATTTAGTTAACTTATTTAATAAACTAAGATGTCAAACTACAATTACGCTGCGCCTTGGTCTACCTACACACCATGTCGTGACAGACTGTTTATATTGGTTCCTGATTTCCCTGAAAAGTTGCATATCGCGGGGGCTATTCGATGCTAGGATGTTTTTGTGCTGGTCAAGGGCAGTCAAGTCTGGAGTGAACCAAGGGCTATATCTGTTCTTGGTTCTACATTTTTTGAATGCTTATTTAAGATGGTGAGGATAGCACTTTTAAAGAACAACCAGGCATCCTCTACTGACTGGGTTGTGGTCAATATCCTTCCAGGATACCCGGGCCAGATCGATTAGAAAGGCCTGTTCGCTGAAGTGTTTAAGGGAGCGTTTGACAGTGATAAGGGGTACCCATTACAGACGCAGGCAATGAGGCTGTGATCTCTGAGATCCTGGTTGAAGACAGCGTAGGTGTATTTGGAGGGCAAGTTAGTCAGGATGACTAATAATTTGTGTGAGATTGAGGGCATCTGTCTTAGATTGTAGGACGGCCGGGGTGTTAAGCATTTCCCAGTTTAGGTCACCTAACAGTATGAAACTCAAAGATAGATGGGGGGCAATCAATTCACATATGGTGTCCAGGGCACAGCTGGGGGCTGAGGGGGGTATGTAACAAGCGGCAACAGTGAGACTTATTTCTGGAAAAGTGGATTTTTAAAAGTAGAAGCTCAAACTGTTTGGGCACAGATCTGGATAGTATGACAGAACTCTGCAGGCTATCTCTGCAGTAGATTGCAACTCCGCCTCCTTTGGCAGTTCTATCTTGACAGGAAATGTTGTAGTTGGGGATGAAAATGTAAGAATTTTTGGTGGCCTTCCTAAGCCAGGATTCAGACACGGCTAGGATATCAGGGTTGGCGGAGTGTGCCAAAGCAGTGAATAAATCAAACTATGGAGGAGGCTTCTGATGTTAACATGCATGAAACCAAGGCTTTTATAAAACTATACAATTATTAAATAAACCTCCAGGGAATAATGAAATAAGCAGCAATGCAACTGAACCAGTTTCCCCTTGTATAATAGTTTTTTACTACTGCATATTAAGAGGAGCATCTTCAAACATGTCAAGCAAATAAGCTCTGAAAACACATATGTCAAAAGCAAAACCACCCTCTGTGTCACGAAAACATTCCTGACACTCTAACGTTACAACTCCATCTCCAGCTAGGTAGCTAAACAATCTGTGCAGGAGAAGAAGAATACTGCTGCTACCTCTCCTTCCAACCATGGTGCGAGAAGAGAAGAGCAACCCCCCTCCCGCATGCCCCACTCTCAGCCTCCCCCCTCCCACACACACCCCACACAATATGATATACCAGACTGTTCAGTTAAATAGAAGGTTCTGGATCACAATGCTGTCCCTCTCCGACACCAGTCTGAAACATGAAACACTATATGTGTTTCATGCACTGCCAAGATTCCTGGTCCGCTAGCTAAGCTGAACAGGAAGTTGAAAATGCAGAAACCACATCAGCAAGCACAATCACAAATAAGCATGTTTCTTTTATAAATCACAAATTGTCATGCAAAATCTAGGTTATTCAACAACTAACCCAATGATTTTTAATGCGTTCATTTCCAGACATTTTTAGATGGGTACTTTATTGATCCCCGGGGGGGAAATTTCATTGTCAAGCAGCTACACAAAAACACAGGGCAGGTGCAAAATGCCACAACGAAAGTACACAAAAGACAGATACACGGTACATGATACATAGAGCGGCAGTATGAAAAAGTATAGAAATACAAGATATCTGGAGTGCAAAAAAAAATAAAAGCTATAAAAAAGACATAGCATAGTATGGGTGGTTGGCTGAATATGTACACTAATAAACAGGTAAGTGAATATTTTGCATGGTTAAATTAGCTGTACAGTTAGGTATACAGTTATATTTACAAATAAGTGAATACTTGCATGGTTACACAAACTGTACAGGTAAATGACAAGAAGAGATACTTTAATAGCTAAATGTGTGTATGATATCATTTGGGGTAATAATAGTAATTCCCTTAAAATACAGTCCTTAGTGCGCAGGGTTTAATTACAACTGCACGTATTGCACATTCGATATACTAAAAGCAATGAGAAAAGGTGCAACTGGCAGGATACTAATATGCATTCCTGAGTGAATGCCTACGTAAGTTAAGTCCAATAATTACTTACAATATTGCATGTGATATGATATAACAACTGTACATGAGTATGTATATACAGACCTGTATGAATAAATAGGTCCTGAGTGGATGAGTGCTGACGGACCAGAGTTACTCACCGATGGATGCATAATTGTTAAACTAGGTCCTAGCACCCCAACAGTTCCAGATCTATGTTGCCGACGGCACGGCACCCCGGTGAGGCATTATATAGTCTAATAGCCGCCGGCAGGAAGGACCTCCTGTAGCGCTCTCTGGCACACCGTGGTGGGATCAGTCTGTGACTGAAAGTGCTCCTCTGCGTCATAACCATAGCGTGCAGAGGGTGGGTGACGTTGTCCATGATGGCCAGCAGTTTGGCCAGGATCCATCTCTCCGCCACCTCCTCTAGAGTGTCAAGGCTCATCCCCAGGACAGAGCTAGCCTTCCTGATCAGCTTATTTACCCGAGAAGCATCACCGGCTTTGATGTTTGCTCCCCAGCACACCACTGGAAAAAAGATGGCACTGACCACCACAGACTGGTAGAAGGTATGCAGTAGTTTACTGCACACGTTGAAGGACCTGAGCCTCCTCAGAAAGTAGAGTCGGCTCTGGCCCTTTTTGTACAGGGCCCCGGTGTTACCGGCCCATTTTATATTCATATTTTTTTTGTACTGTATGTCTGTTTAGTTTTGAGTATGCTATTCCAATCTGTGTGTCAGTTTCACAACCAGCTCCTGACAAACTTAAAGGATCAAATCACCTTACACGAACTTGACCAATTACATCTGTGCTTCAGGATGGCATCTAGGAATCTTTGGGTTGTCTGAGAATTTATAGCATGGCTTTTGATGATCCTTGGTTGGGGTCTAAGCAAATTATTTGTTACGATTGCAAACAAAATAAAATGGTGGTCCGATAGTCCAGGATTATGAGGAAAAACATTTAGATCCACAATATTTATTCCACGGGACAGAACTAGATCCAGGGTATGACTGTGGCAATGAGTAGGTCCGGAGACATGTTGGTCAAAACCCACAGTCAATGATGGCGCCGAATGCCTTTTGTAGTGGATCTGTGGACTTTTCCACGTGAATGTTAAAGTCACCAAAAATTTGAATATTATCTGCCATGACTACAAGGTCTGATAGAAATTCAGAGAACTCAGTAAGGAACTCTGTATAAGGCCAAGGAGGACTGTAAACAGTAGCTATAAAAAGTGATTGAGTAGGCTGGTAAATTGAAATTTGATATCGTAAATGTTAGCAACAGGATGCGCAGGGGATATGGTCACTAGTGTAACCAGGAGGAGAGGCCTCATTTAACACAGTAAATTCATCAGGCTTAAGCCATGTTTCAGTCAGGCCAATCACATCAAGATTATGATCAGTGATTAGTTCATTGACTATAACTGCCTTGGAAGTGAGGGATCTAACATTAAGTAACCCTATTTTAAGAAGTGAGATATCACAACCTCTTTCAATAAGGTTGTGATACATGGTATTTCATTCTGTTTAACTGCCAGGCCTCAGGTCCTGTGTGTAGCACCCCAATTTCTCTATCCGACCCTTTTTGTCCATTCATCACCATTTCCTGTCGTTGTCTTTAACTCTCTTAATTAACTGATTGTTTTATGCCTCTTTCATATTTCAATATGCCTTGTCTGTTGCTGTTTAGGTTAACTATTATTGTTTTATTTCAATGTAGAGCCCCAAGTCCCGCTCAACACGCCTCAGATAACTCCTTTGTCCCTCCCCCCACACATGCGGAGACCTCACCTGGCTTAACCAGTGTCTCCAGAGATGTAACCTCTCTCTTCATTGCCCAACACCTAGGTTTACCTCCACTGAACTCACATCCTACCATACCCTTGTCTGTACATTAATCTATTCTACCACGCCCAGAAATCTGCTCCTTTTATTCCCTGTACCCAACGCACTAGACGACCAGTTCTTAAAGCCTTTAGCCGTGCCCTAATCCTACTCCTCCTCTGTTCCTCTGGTGATGTAGAGGTAAACCCAGGTCCTGTAGCCCCCAGCACTACACCTATTCCCCAGGCGATCTCATTTGTTGACTTCTGTAACCGTAAAAGCCTTGGTTTCATGCATGTTAACATTAGAAGCCTCCTCCCTAAGTTTGATTTATTCACTGCTTTAGCACACTCCGCCAACCCGGATGTCCTAGCTGTGTCTGAATCCTGGCTCAGGAAGGCCACCAAAAATGTCCATCCCCAACTACAATATTTCCCATCAAGATAGAACTGCCAAAGGTGGCGGAGTTGCAATCTACTGCAGAGATAACCTGCAGAGTTCTGTCATACTGTCCAGGTCTGTGCCCAAACAGTTTGTCGCTTCTACTCTTAAAAATCCACCTTTCCAGAAAGAAGTCTCTCACCGTTGCCGCCTGTTACAGACCCCCCTCAGCCCCCAGCTGTGCCCTGGACTCCATATGTGAATTGATTGCCCCCCATCTATCTTCAGAGTTTGTACTGTTAGGTGACTTAAACTGGGATATGCTTAACACCCCGGCTGTCCTTCAATACAAGATAGATGCCCTCAATCTCACACAAATTATCAAGGAACCCACCAGGTACAACCCAAAATCCGTAAACATGGGTACCATCATTGAGATCATCCTGACTAACTTGCCCTCCAAATACACCACCCCTTATCACTGTCAAACGCTTCCTAAAACACTTTTGCGAGCAGGCCTTTCTATTCGACCTGGCCCAGGTATCCTGGAAGGATATTGACCTCATCCCGTCAGTAGAGGACGCCTGGTTGTTCTTTAAAAGTGCTTTCCTCTCCATCCTAAATAAGCATGCCCCTTTCAAAAAACGTAGAACTAAGAACAGATATAGCCCTTGGTTCACCCCAGACTTGACTGCACTAGACCAACACAAAAACATCCTGTGGCGCACTGCATTAGCATCGAATAGCCCCCGCAATATGCAACTATTCAGGGAAGTCAGGAACAAATACACACAGTCAGTTAGAAAAGCAAAGGCCAGCTTTTTCAAACAGAAATTTGCATCCTGTAGTACTAATTCCAAAACGTTCTGGGACACTGTAATGTCCATGGAGAATAAGAGCATCTCCTCCCAGTTGCCCACTGGATTGAGGCTAGGAAACACTGTCACCACCGATAAATCCACGATTATCGAAAATTTCATTTTGCTACGGCTGGCCATGCTTTCCACCTGGCTACCCCTACCCCGGCCAACAGCTCTGTACCCCCGGCAGCAACCCAAATACAGACAGCTGATGTTCTGAAAGAGCTGCTAAATCTGGACCCCTACAAATCTGCTGGGCTAGACAATCTGGACCCTCTCTTTCTAAAATTATCAGCTAAAATTGTTGCAACACCTATCACTAGCCTGTTCAACCTCTCTTTCGTATCGTCTGAGATCCCTAGAGATCTCCTGCCCTGCCTTTCTAAAGTCTTCGAAAGCCAAGTTAACAAACAGATGACCACTTCGAATCCCACCGTACCTTCTCTGCTATGCAATCTGGTTTCCGAGCTGGTCATGGGTGCACCTCAGCTACGCTCAAGGTACTGAACGATATCATAACCGCCATCGATAGAAGACAGTACTGTGCAGCCGTCTTCATCGACCTGGCCAAGGCTTTCGACTCTGTCAATCACTGCATTCTTATTGGTAGACTCAACAGCCTTGGTTTCTCAAGTGACTGCCTTGCCTGGTTCTCCAACTACTTCTCAGAGTTCAGTGTGTCAAATCGGAGGGCCTATTGTCCGATCCTCTGGCAGTTTCTATGTGGGTGCCTCAGGGTTCAATTCTTGGGCCAACCTTTTTCTCTATATACATCAACAATGTCGCTCTCGCTGCTGGTGACTCTCTGATCCATCTCTACGCAGACGACACCATTCTGTATACATCTGGCCCCTCTTTGGAAACTGTGCTAACTAACCTTCAAACAAGCTTCAATGCCATACAACACTCCTTCCGTGGTCTCCAACTGCTCTTAAATGCTAGTAAAACTAAATGCATGCTTTTCTATCGAACGCTGCCCGCATCCGCCCACCGGACTATCATCACTACTCTCGACAGGTCCGACTTAGAATAAGTGGACTCCTACAAATACCTAGGCGTCTGGTTAGACTGTAAACTCAACTTCCAGACTCACATTAACCATCTCCAATCCAAAATTAAATCCAGAATCGGCTTCCTATTTCGCAAACAAAGCCTCCTTCACTCATGCTGCCAAACATGCCCTTGTAAAACTGACTATCCTACCGATCCTTGACTTCGGCGATGTCATTTACAAATTAGCCTCCAACACTCTGCTCAGCAAATTGGATGTAATCCATCCGTTTTGTTACCAAAGCCCCATATACTACCCACCACTGCGACCTGTATGCTCTCGTTGGCTGGCCCTCATTATATATTCGTTGCCAAACTCACTGGCTCCAGGTCATCTATAAGTCTTTATTAGGTAAATCCCCGCCATATCTCATCTCGCTGGTCACCATAGCAACACTGGTCACCCCCAAAGCAAACACCTCCTTTGGCCGCCATTCCTTCCAGTTCTCTGCTGCCAATGACTGGAACGAATTGCAAAAATCATTGAAGCTAGAGGTTCCTATCTCCCTCACTAACTTTAAGCATCACCTGTCAAAGCTGCTTATCGATCACTGCACCTGTACATAGCCCTTCTGTAAATAGCCCACCCTACTACCTCATCCCCATATTTATTTTATTCTTTTCGCTAATCTTGCACTCCAGTATCTCTATTTGCACATCATTGCACACCCTTCATTCCAGTGTTAATGCTAATCTGTAATTTATCTCACCACTATGGTCTATTTATTGTCCTACCTTCCTAACCTTACTGCATTTTGCACTACATTTGCACTCTGTATATAGATTTTATATTGTGTTATTGACTGTACGTTTGTTTACTGTGTAACTCTGTGTTGTTGTTTTTGTCGCACTGCTTTGCTTTGTCTTGGCCAGGTCGCAGTTGCAAATGAGAACTTGTTCTCAACTGACCTACCTGGTTAAATAAATAAGGAATGGAGGTGGTCTTTATTCCAGTGAGATTACTAAGGCGAACACCACCATGTTTAGGTTTGCGCAACCTAGATCGAGGCACAGACACAGTCTCAATGGGGGTAACTGAGCTGACTACACTGACTATGCTGGTGGCAGACTCAACTAAACTGTCAGGCTGGCTAACAGCCTGCAGCCTGGCCTGCACCCTATTTCATAGTGGAGCTAGAGGAGTTAGAGCCTCGTCTATGTTCATAGATAAAATGAGAGCACTCCTCCAGCTAGGATGGAGTCCATCACTCTTCAGCAGGCCAGGCTTGGTCCTGTTTATGGGTGAGTCCCAGAAAGAGGGCCAATTGTCTACAAATTCTATCAGAAAACAGTTGTCAACCAGCGATTGAGTTGTGAGACTCTGCTGTAGAGCTCATCACTCCCCCTAACTGGGAGGGGGCCAGAGACAATTACTCGATGCCGACACATCTTTCTAGCTAATTTACACACTGAAGCTATGTTGCGCTTGGTGACCTCTGACTGTTTCATTCTAACATCGTTGGTGCCGACGTGGATAACAATATCCCTATACTCTCGCCAGATTTTAGCCTTTACGTCGGTAGCCCTGCCCTCTGGTAAACAGTGTATAATCGCTGGATGATTCTTATTACGTCTAATATTGCGGGTAATGGAGTCGCCAATGACTAGGGTTTTCAATTTGTCAGAGTTAATGGTTGGGGGCTTCGGTGGCTCAGACCCCGTAACTGGTGGAGGAGTGACCTGAAAAGTCTTTGGCTCCGACTCGTTGCTTAATGGAGAGAACCGGTTGAACGTTTCTGTCGGCTGAATGAGCGTCACCGATTGAACATGCCGACTGCATTTCTTTCCAGAAACCCTGCGAAAATTGTCTGGCTGCGGGGACTGTGGTGGGTATTTATACTACTATCTGTACTTACTGGTGGCACAGACGCAATTTCATCCTTTCCTATCTTAAATTACCCTTGCCTAACGATTGCGTCTGAAGCTGGGCTTGCAGCGAGGCTTTCCTCGCCATAAGGCGATAGTTTTCCTGTATGTTATGAATACAGTGACTGCAGTTAACGTCAGATGGCATGGTATTAATAATGTCACTACTTAGCTTCGGCTGGTGGAAGTCTAGTAAGAACTATGTCCAGATAAAGCGTCAGGGGTAAAAAAAAGTTTTTAATGAGGAAAAAATAACTAAGACGTTGGTAATTGTGTTAAATGAAGATGATTGAATGGTTATATAAAAAAGGTAGCCAAGAAGTAACAAACAGCACAGTGACAAATGACACGCTCAAAACTGAAGTTTCTAGAGTGTCGAGGTTAATCCCCAGAACAGATCTAGCCTTCCTTTACAGAACTGGTCTGATATACTGTCTGTTTCTTGTGGGCAGACTACATAAACATAAATCTGACCAATTATGCAAGACTTTAGGTCTGGGTTAACCAAGATTACAGGCCCACAGCCCACACAATGACAGTTGTAGGCGCAGCGTCACTACATTCCACAGTTGTGATTGGTTAAACTTGTATATGGTGATCACTGACACAGTCCTGAGGTCACTATAGTTTACCTTCCCCAGAGAGCCAAACAACCTGGAAAGGAGTGCAGCTAAAGAAATTCAAACATCAGAGGTGACATAACGTGATGGTGAGTCATTGTCAAACACATTTTTGGTCAAACAAGACTCCCTGTGCCCAAATGTTACGGGTGTGATTATAGTAGTTTTACTTTAAATGTTTTGTGGTGTACCTCTTGTACTAGTGTCCCTGTTTTTGCATTCTTCATCCTCTCTCCTCTAATAACAGACACATTTCTGTACTTCCCCCCTCCCCTCCCCCTCCCAACCCTCTTTATAGGTTACACATTCAGGCTATAACCCTGTTTATTTGCCCTTATAGCTCACACAAGTCTGTTATCCACAGCTATCGGCTAACTGTTTCCAAAGTCTCTGGCAATGTAAAAGTGTTTTAGATGAGGGATCTCCAACCCTGTTCCTGGAGAGCTACTGTCATTTAGGTTTTCACTCCGACCTTAATCTAGCACACCTGATTCTAATAATTAGCTGCTTGATAAACTGAATAAGCATTGTGATCCAGTACCTTCTATTTAACTGAACAGTCTGGTGTGGTCGACTTAGGGGGAGATGAAAGTGTGGCTTGATGGACTTCTCTCTCTCTCTCTCTCTCTAAAAAAAACTCTGTCTGGGTACACATTTGAATAGAGGTTAGGTCAGGTGATCCCTTGTAAGTGTTGAAGACGGTTCACCTCTCTCTGAAAATACGATAATATTCATTCTGCTTTACGTAACTGGTCTGGGGTACAAAACTTTTCTCAGAAACAGACAGTATTATTTCTTAGAAACGTTTTGTGGCCCAACCAAATCCTAACCCCAACCAATGAGCATCATTTTTCCAGCTCTTTGCTGTATTCGTTCACAGTCTCTCTCTAGTGATGGTTTTAAACATTTTGAAATCTCACAGTATCAACTTTGCTGTAGCTTTCTGTGTAAAAGTGTAAAAACATTTTCGGGGGGTGACAATGTAAACAGGCTTGGGGTAGAAGGGGTTAAGAAGCCTTTTGGACCTAGACTTGGCACTCTGGTACCGCTTGCAGTGTGGTAGCAGAGAGAACAGTCTATGACTTGGGTGGCTTGAGTCTTTGGCAATTTGTAGTGCCTTCCTCTGATACCGCCTGGTATAAAGGTTCTGGGTGTTAGGAAACTTGGCCCCAGTGATGTACTGAGCCGTACGCACTACCCTCTGTAGAGCCTTGAGGTCGGATGCCGAACTTTCACTGCCAGATACTTTGGAGAACAATGAGCAGACAGCTGTGGATAACATACTACTGTTAGATATCAGGGCAAATTAACAGGGTTATAGCATGACAGGGTAGCCTATAAGGAGGGTTAGGAGTGTCTGACAAGTTTTAATAAAAACAAATATTTATTTTTATTTCACCTTTATTTAACCAGGTAGGCCAGTTGAGAACAAGTTCTCATTTACAACTGCGACCTGGCCAAGATAAAGCAAAGCAGTACAGAGTTACACATGGGATAAACAAACGTACAGTCAATAACACAATAGAAAATCTATGTACAGTGTGTGCAAATGTAGTAAGATTAGGAAGGTAAGGCAATAAATAGGCCATAGTGGCGAAATAATTACAAATTAGCATTAACACTGGAGTGATAGATGTGCAGATGATGTGCAAATAGAGATACTGGGGTGCAAATGAGCAAAAATAATAATATGGGGATGAGGTAGTAGGGTGGGCTATTTACAGATGGGCTGTGTACAGGTGCAGTGATCGGTAAGCTGCTCTGACAGCTGATGCTTAAAGTTATTGAGGGAGATGGTAGTCTCCAGTTTCAAGGATTTTTGCAATTCGTTCCAGTCATTGGCAGCAGAGAACAGGAAGGAATGGCGGCCAAAGGAGGCTTTGGGGATGAAATATACCTGCTGGGCGCATGCTACGGGTGGGTGTTGCTATGGTGACCAGCGAGATGAGATAAGGCAGGGATTTACCTAGCAAAGACTTATAGATGACCTGGAGCCAGGGGGTTTGGCGACGAATATGTAGTCCGGGCCAGCCAACGAGAGCGTATAGGTCACAGTGATGGATAGTATATGGGGCTTTGGTAACAAAACAGATGGCACTGTGATAGACTACATCCAATTTGCTGAGTAGAGTGTTGGAGGCTATTTTGTAAATGACATCGCCGAAGTGAAGGATCGGTAGGATAGTCAGTTTTATGAGAGCATGTTTGGCAGCATGAGTGAAGGAGGCTTTGTTGCGAAATAGGAAGCCGATTCTAGATGAAATTTTGGATGGAGAGTTTAGTCTAACCAGACACCTAGGTATTTGTAGGTCAGACCCGTCGAGAGTAGTGATGATAGTCCGGTGGGCGGGTGCGGGCAGCGTTCGATTGAAAAGCATGCATTTAGTTTTACTAGCATTTAAGAGCAGTTGGAGGCCACGGAAGAGTGTTGCATGGCATTGAAGCTCGTTTGAAGGTCCAAAGAAGGGCCAGATGTATACAGAATGGTGCCGTCTGCGTAGAGGTGGATCAGAGAGTCACCAGCAGCGAGAGCGACATCATTGATATATACAGAGAATAGAGTCGGCCCAAGAATTGAACCCTGTGGCACCCCCATAGAGACTGCCAGAGGTCCGGACAACAGGCCGGACACGCTGAACTCTATCTGAGAAGTAGTTGGTGAACCAGGCGAGGCAGTCATTTGAGAAACCAAGGCTATTGAGTCTGCCGATAAGAATGCAGTGATTGACAGAGTCGAAAGCCTTGGCCAGGTAGATGAAGACGGCTGCACAGTACTGTCTTTTATCGATGGCGGTTATGATATCGTTTAGGACCTTGAGCGTGGCTGAGGTGCACCCATGACCAGCTCGGAAACCAGATTGCATAGCGGTAGGATTCGAAATGGTCGGTGATCTGTTTGTTAACTTGGCTTTTGAAGACTTTAGAAAGGCAGGGCAGGATGGAAATAGGTTTGTAACAGTTTGGGTCTAGAGTGTCTCCCCCTTTGAAGAGGGGGATGACCGCGGCAGCTTTCTAATCTCTAGGAAACTCAGACGATACGAAAGAGAGGTTGAACAGGCTAGTAATAGGGGTTGCAACAATTGCGGTGGATAATTTTAGAAAGAAAGGAGTCAGATTGTATAGCCCAGCAGATTTGTAGGGGTCCAGATTTTGCAGCTCTTTCAAAACATCAGCTATCTGGATTTGGGTGAAGGAGAAGTGGGGGGGGGGGGGGGGGGGCTTGTGCAAGTTGCTGCGGGGGGTGCAGAACTGTTGGCCAGGGTAGGGGCAGCCAGGTGGAAAGCATGGCCAGCCGTAGCAAAATGCTTATTGAAATTCTTGATTATTGTAGATTTATCGGTGGTGACAGTGTTTCTTAGCCTCAGTGTAGTGGGCAGCTGGAAGGAGGTGCTCTTATTCTCCAGTGTCCCAGAACGTTTTGGAATTAGATCTACAGGATGCACATTTCTGTTTGAAAAAGCTAGCCTTCGCTTTTCTAACTGACTGTGTCAGGCTCTGGCCACAGGGAAGCCTTTGGCTCCTCTATTTAGCCATGGTCAGAGCCTGACAGAGCTAGTATTTCTATGTCTGTGGTGTTTTGTGTTGGGTCCCCAATTAGAGGCAGCTGCTAAGCGTTGTCTCTGATTGGGGATCCTACTTAAGTAGTTATTGTCTTATATGTCAGTCGATGTAGTAGGAGTGTTAGTGCCTGTACTTGTAAGTACTTTGTCTTGTTTTGGTTAGTTCTGCATTTAGTTAACTTATTTAATAAACTAAGATGTCAAACTACAATTACGCTGCGCCTTGGTCTACCTACACACCACGTCGTGACAGACTGTTTATATTGGTTCCTGATTTCCCTGAAAAGTTGCATATCGCGGGGGCTATTCGATGCTAGGATGTTTTTGTGCTGGTCAAGGGCAGTCAAGTCTGGAGTGAACCAAGGGCTATATCTGTTCTTGGTTCTACATTTTTTGAATGCTTATTTAAGATGGTGAGGATAGCACTTTTAAAGAACAACCAGGCATCCTCTACTGACTGGGTTGTGGTCAATATCCTTCCAGGATACCCGGGCCAGATCGATTAGAAAGGCCTGTTCGCTGAAGTGTTTAAGGGAGCGTTTGACAGTGATAAGGGGTACCCATTACAGACGCAGGCAATGAGGCTGTGATCTCTGAGATCCTGGTTGAAGACAGCGTAGGTGTATTTGGAGGGCAAGTTAGTCAGGATGACTAATAATTTGTGTGAGATTGAGGGCATCTGTCTTAGATTGTAGGACGGCCGGGGTGTTAAGCATTTCCCAGTTTAGGTCACCTAACAGTATGAAACTCAAAGATAGATGGGGGGCAATCAATTCACATATGGTGTCCAGGGCACAGCTGGGGGCTGAGGGGGGTATGTAACAAGCGGCAACAGTGAGACTTATTTCTGGAAAAGTGGATTTTTAAAAGTAGAAGCTCAAACTGTTTGGGCACAGATCTGGATAGTATGACAGAACTCTGCAGGCTATCTCTGCAGTAGATTGCAACTCCGCCTCCTTTGGCAGTTCTATCTTGACAGGAAATGTTGTAGTTGGGGATGAAAATGTAAGAATTTTTGGTGGCCTTCCTAAGCCAGGATTCAGACACGGCTAGGATATCAGGGTTGGCGGAGTGTGCCAAAGCAGTGAATAAATCAAACTATGGAGGAGGCTTCTGATGTTAACATGCATGAAACCAAGGCTTTTATAAAACTATACAATTATTAAATAAACCTCCAGGGAATAATGAAATAAGCAGCAATGCAACTGAACCAGTTTCCCCTTGTATAATAGTTTTTTACTACTGCATATTAAGAGGAGCATCTTCAAACATGTCAAGCAAATAAGCTCTGAAAACACATATGTCAAAAGCAAAACCACCCTCTGTGTCACGAAAACATTCCTGACACTCTAACGTTACAACTCCATCTCCAGCTAGGTAGCTAAACAATCTGTGCAGGAGAAGAAGAATACTGCTGCTACCTCTCCTTCCAACCATGGTGCGAGAAGAGAAGAGCAACCCCCCTCCCGCATGCCCCACTCTCAGCCTCCCCCCTCCTACACACACCCCACACAATATGATATACCAGACTGTTCAGTTAAATAGAAGGTTCTGGATCACAATGCTGTCCCTCTCCGACACCAGTCTGAAACATGAAACACTATATGTGTTTCATGCACTGCCAAGATTCCTGGTCCGCTAGCTAAGCTGAACAGGAAGTTGAAAATGCAGAAACCACATCAGCAAGCACAATCACAAATAAGCATGTTTCTTTTATAAATCACAAATTGTCATGCAAAATCTAGGTTATTCAACAACTAACCCAATGATTTTTAATGCGTTCATTTCCAGACATTTTTAGATGGGTACTTTATTGATCCCCGGGGGGGAAATTTCATTGTCAAGCAGCTACACAAAAACACAGGGCAGGTGCAAAATGCCACAACGAAAGTACACAAAAGACAGATACATGGTACATGATACATAGAGCGGCAGTATGAAAAAGTATAGAAATACAAGATATCTGGAGTGCAAAAAAAAATAAAAGCTATAAAAAAGACATAGCATAGTATGGGTGGTTGGCTGAATATGTACACTAATAAACAGGTAAGTGAATATTTTGCATGGTTAAATTAGCTGTACAGTTAGGTATACAGTTATATTTACAGATAAGTGAATACTTGCATGGTTACACAAACTGTACAGGTAAATGACAAGAAGAGATACTTTAATAGCTAAATGTGTGTATGATATCATTTGGGGTAATAATAGTAATTCCCTTAAAATACAGTCCTTAGTGCGCAGGGTTTAATTACAACTGCACGTATTGCACATTCGATATACTAAAAGCAATGAGAAAAGGTGCAACTGGCAGGATACTAATATGCATTCCTGAGTGAATGCCTACGTAAGTTAAGTCCAATAATTACTTACAATATTGCATGTGATATGATATAACAACTGTACATGAGTATGTATATACAGACCTGTATGAATAAATAGGTCCTGAGTGGATGAGTGCTGACGGACCAGAGTTACTCACCGATGGATGCATAATTGTTAAACTAGGTCCTAGCACCCCAACAGTTCCAGATCTATGTTGCCGACGGCACGGCACCCCGGTGAGGCATTATATAGTCTAATAGCCGCCGGCAGGAAGGACCTCCTGTAGCGCTCTCTGGCACACCGTGGTGGGATCAGTCTGTGACTGAAAGTGCTCCTCTGCGTCATAACCATAGCGTGCAGAGGGTGGGTGACGTTGTCCATGATGGCCAGCAGTTTGGCCAGGATCCATCTCTCTGCCACCTCCTCTAGAGTGTCAAGGCTCATCCCCAGGACAGAGCTAGCCTTCCTGATCAGCTTATTTACCCGAGAAGCATCACCGGCTTTGATGTTTGCTCCCCAGCACACCACTGCAAAAAAGATGGCACTGACCACCACAGACTGGTAGAAGGTATGCAGTAGTTTACTGCACACGTTGAAGGACCTGAGCCTCCTCAGAAAGTAGAGTCGGCTCTGGCCCTTTTTGTACAGGGCCCCGGTGTTACCGGCCCATTTTATATTCATATTTTTTTTGTACTGTATGTCTGTTTAGTTTTGAGTATGCTATTCCAATCTGTGTGTCAGTTTCACAACCAGCTCCTGACAAACTTAAAGGATCAAATCACCTTACACGAACTTGACCAATTACATCTGTGCTTCAGGGGATTCCCCATTAGCTCCTCCTTCAAAAATGTTTCCCACTTGTGTTTCTGGAAGTGGAAAGTGAGTTTATGATTGCAGTTTATAGAAAGTAGGTTGTGTGTATCAGGTATCTAGCACTGTTCCGTTTAACTCTCTAAAGAATACAAACTTTAGAGACCTCAGCCTATACCAGCTCAACCAATCACAACTGTGTGAGGATCCTAATCACCAAATGTGGGCTGCATGCAGGAATATGATGTCATAGAAATATGATGAAGCATACTGAAAAGTATAGAGTATAGGCTCAGTATATACCACAGAGAGAACATTGTTCTTCCTCAGCTGGGAGCTGGATAAAACACTAAGCACATTATTTCTATGACTTACTGGTTTCCCAACATAAATTATTAAATGATATGACTACATCATTGTGTGGGCTGTAGGCCTGTAATCTTGGTTAACCCAGAACTAAAGTCTTGAGTAATTGGTCAGATGAATGTTTACGTAGTCTGTCCACAAGAAACAGTCAGTTTATCAGACCAGTTCTGTAAAGCAGACTGAATATTATAGTACATCCAGAGAGAGGTGAACCGTCTTCAACACTTACAAAAATCTAATAAAATATTATTGGTCACATACACGTTTCAGTTTGTCAGTGATGTGTACGCCGAGGAACTTGAAGCTTTTCACCTTCTCCACTGCGGTCCCGTCGATATGGATAGGGGCGTGCTCCCTCTATTCAAATCCAACAGAGTTGGAATGAAAAAAATGAGAGAGAGAGAGAGAGAGAAAGAGAGCAATCCATCAAGGCCTGTCAGCCTCCTCAACATGAGGACCAGATACTGTTAACAGTGGAGAGACCAGAGAACAGTGGTTAAAGAGGAGGGAGGGGGACTTACATACAGTAGGCTAACTGTTCCTCTATGTAGGTTGTGGATTAGTAATAGATAACCTGAAACTACGTATTAGGTGTCTGAAACACCCTGTTGGATCAGATTACTGTCAGTCAAACACTACAGTACATGAGGTACTTCTGAGTGAAACTACTGCTACTTTGGAAATCCCCCAAATGGATTTATGTAATGTCAGAGTATTCCCATTTTACAGTTTGATCCACAACTGTCTCATGTCCACAGTTAGGGGCTGATTTGTCTAAAAAGGGAGCTCTACTGAATAAACATAGACAGCTATTAGGATACTAAACTGATGAGGGTCTACGAGAGTGTTTGCTATCAGATTGGGAACGTGTTGTTTTGGAGGGAGTCTTGCTTGGCCAGATGTGTGGATGGAATCAAATTTGCTGGTGACTCACTGTCATGTTTCTGAGCGTATCCATTTCCATAAGGTGTGGAATGCCTTCCGGACGGAAGTTATGAAACAATTGGACAGGAAGGGCCAAATGAAGTGAACGGGAGCACAGGAAAAGTGACCCACACAAGCTAAGGACAACAATGGCTAATACTACTATGGCTGACCCTGTAAGACAACACATTTCACTGCACCTAAAACACCTGCTCTTTCCATGACAGACTGACCAGGTGAAAGCTATGATCCCTTATTGATGTCACCTGTTAAATCCAGTTCAATCAGTGTAGATGAAGGGGAGGAGACAGGTTAAAGAAGGATTTTTAAGCCTTGAGACAATTGATACATGGATTGTGTATGTGTGCCATTCAGAGGGTGAATGGGCAAGCCAAAAGATTTAAGTGCCTTTGAACAAGGTATGGTAGTAGGTGCCAGGCAGACCGGTTTGTGTCAAGAACTGCAACAGTGCATACTTTTAGAGGTATTAACCGATGGATACATCTAAACATAGCTGCAGCACCACCTGAAAAGTCTGAATAAATAAATAAAAAAACAGTCCTGTATTAGCACAGTAATATTAGGTATTAGGTAGCATTCATAATGAAAATAAAGAAAAAGCCATTTGAGACCATGTTGTTGTCATGTCAGAAGACTAACAGTGTGTTATATATCCTGTCAGTATTTCTACACCAGCAGTTCAAACACATGATTCACCACTAGACCCTATCTCCAGCCTCATTTAAACTTCCCCTGCCTTGAAGGTCTAAAACAATCTTAACTGATATTTTAGTTATTTAACAGACACTCTTATCCAGTACAACGTACAGGAGCAATTAGGATTAGGCATCTTGCTCAAGGGCACATAGACATATTTTCCACCTATTCAGCTCGGGGAGTTGAACCAGTGACCTTGCATTTGCTGACCCAATGCTCTTAACCGCTAGGCTACCTTGTCCTTTCATAGCCACAAAGAGAAGTTAAAAAGCTCCTAGGGATAGCAACAAGGTAGCAGTTTGGAATCTGTCCATTTGATCTGCCCTCACGTAGAATATAAACCCCTCGGTAGATCGGATCACAACCTTGTCCACCTCACTCCACTCTACAGGCCTTTGGTCCAACAGCAGCCTGCGACCACTAGGACCATTAGGAGATGGTCTCCGGAGGCGAATGAAGCCCTACAGGACTGCTTTGAAACAACAGACTGGGATGTGCTCTGTGAGGCTCATGGGGAGGACATCGATGGACTTACTGACTGCATAATGGACTATATACATTTTTGTGTAGACAACACTGTACCCACCAGGAAGGTACGCTGTTTCCCAAACAATAAACCCTGGGTCACCAGCGACCTGAAGGCCCTGCTGAATGAGAAGAAGAGGGCCTTCAAGGAGGGGGACAAGGACAAATTGAAATGCGTCCAGAGGGAGCTGAAGTTGCGGATTGCTGAGGGGAAGAGCGGGTATAAGGAGAAGATGGAGGACAAGCTGAGGCAGAGCCAGGTGAGATAGGTATGGAAGGTTATGAGAAATATCACTGGCTGAACCAATTTTTTAACAGGTTCGATAGTGGCCCTGTCCACTTCCCCAGGCCACACACCCTCACGGCTGTCCCACCCCCACTTTGCATACAACACCTCTGTTGAGACAATCAACAGAGGTGTTGTCCCCACCTCCGCCCCCGCTCCCTCTGGACTGATCTGCAACACCTCCCTTTCCCCCCCACCTCTGGACTGATCCTCAACACCCCCTTCCCCTCACCTCCCCACCTGGGCTGGCTTTCACCACCAACCAAGTGAAGAGAGAGCTCGAGAGACTACATCAGTGGAAAGCGGCGGGCCCTGATGACATCAGCCCAAGGGTGCTTAGGGTCTGTGCTGACCAACTGTGTAGAATACTCCAGCGACACTTCAACCTTAGCCTGAGCCTGGAAAGGGTCCCTGTGCTGTGGAAAACATTCTGCCTCGTTCCAGTGCCCAAGAAGGCGCACCCCACTGTCCTGAATGACTTCAGACCTGTAGCGCTAGCATCCCACATCATGAAGACCCTGGAAAGGTTAGTCCTTGCTCACCTCAGACCCCTGGTGTGTACATCACTGGACCCCCTGCAGTTCGCAGATCAGCGCAACATCAGAGTGGATGATTCAATCATCTACCTTCTGCAGAGGGCCTACTCTCACCTGGACAACGCAGGTTGCACTGTGAGGGTTATGTTTTTTGACTTCTCCAGTGTCTTCAACACCATTCAGCCTCTGCTACTGGGTGAGAAGATGAAGAGGATTAAAGTGGAAGCACCCCTAGTCTCCTGGGTCACGGACTACCTGACCGGTAGGCCACAATTTGTGCGACTACAGAGCTGTGTGTCAGAACGGGCAGTGAGCAACACAGGGGCCCCCCAGGGAACGGTCCTGTCCCCCTTCCTGTTCACCCTCTACACCTCAGACATAACTCTGAAACATGCCACCTACAGAAGTTCTTGGATGACTCCACAATTGTAGGGTGCATCAGGGGTGGGCAGGAGGAGGAGTACAGGAGCGCAATCAATAACTTTGTGTTATGGTGTGAGCAGAACCGCCTTCAGCTCAACATCAGCAACACAAAGGAGATGGTGGTGGACTTCAGGAGAACCAAGGCCCAACTGACTGCAGTCTCTATACAGGGGATGGATGTGGAAATGGTTGGGTCATACAAGTTCCTGGGAGTCCATATGGACAACAGGCTGGAATGGGATGGTAACACCGGGGCCCTGTACAAAAAGGGCCAGAGCCGCCTCTACTTTCTGAGGAGGCTCAGGTCCTTCAACGTGTACAGTAAACTGCTGCATACCTTCTACCAGTCTGTGGTGGCCAGTGCCATCTTTTTTGCAGTGGTGTGCTGGGGAGCCAACATAAAAGCTGGTGATGCTTCTCGGGTTAATAAGCTGATCAGGAAGGCTATCTCTGTTCTGGGGATTAGCCTTGACACTCTAGAGGAGGTGGCGGAGAGATGGATGCCATGGTTATGACGCAGAGGACGCAGTCTGTCACCTTCAGTCACAGACTGATCCCACTACGGTGTGCCAGAGAGCGCTACAGGAGGTCCTTCCTGCCGGCGGCTATTAGACTATTTAATGCCTCACCGGGGTGCCGTGCCGTCGGCAACATAGACCTGGAACTGTTGGGGTGTTAGGACCTAGTTTAACAAATATGCATCCATCCGTGAGTAACTCTGGTCTGTAATCACTCATTCACTCAGGACTTATTTATTCAGTTAGGTCTGTATATACATACTCATGTACAGTTGTTATATCATATCACATGCAATATTGTAAGTAATTCTTGGGCTTAACTTACATAGTCATTCACTCAGGAATGCATATTAGTATCCTGTCAGTTGTATATTTTTTTTCATTGCTTTTAGTATATCGAATGTGCAATACGTGCATTTATCTGTAATCAAACCCTGCACTAAGGACTGTATTTTAAGGGAATTACTATTATTACCCTAAATTATCATACACACATTTAGCTATTTAGTATCTCTTCCTGTCATTTACCTGTACAGTTAATGTAACCATGCAAAATATTCACTTACCTGTTCATTTAACCAGACTGTATATTAAGTAAACTATTATTACCCTCACTTATATCATACGCACGTTTAGCTATTTAAGTTTCTCTGCCATCGACCTGTATAGTATAGTTAACCATGAACAATCATCCACCAATGTATAGTGTACATATTCAGCCATCCACCCATACTATGCAATGTCTTTTTATAGCTTTTTTGCACTCCAGACTTCTTGTATTTTGATACTTTTTCATACTGCCGCTCTATGTATCATGTGTCTGTCTTTTGTATATTTTCGTTCTGGCATTTTGCACCTGCCCTGTTTGTTTCGTAGCTGCTTGACAAAGAAACTTCCCCTCTGGGATCAATAAAGTATCCATCCATCCATCCATCCATCCATCCATATATATATATATACAGTGGGGAGAACAAGTATTTGATACACTGCCGATTTTGCAGGTTTTCCCACTTACAAAGCATGTAGAAGTCTGTAATTTTTATCATAGGTACTCAACTGTGAGTGACGGAATCTAAAACAAAAATCCAGAAAATCACATTGTATGATTTTTAAGTAAATCATTTGCATTTTATTGCATGACATAAGTATTTGATCACCTACCAACCAGTAAGAATTCCGGCTCTCACAGACCTGTTAGTTTTTCTTTAAGAAGCCCTCCTGTTCTCCACTCATTACCTGTATTAACTGCACCTGTTTGAACTCGTTACCTGTATAAAAGACACCTGTCCACACACTCAATCAAACAGACTCCAACCTCTTTTTTTTTTTTTCTCTTCACCTTTATTTAACCAGGTAGGTCAGTTGAGAACAAGTTCTCATTTGCAACTGCGACCTGGCCAAGACAAAGCAAAGCAGTGTGACAAAAGACAACACAAATTTACACAGTAAACAAACAGTAAAAAACACAATAGAAAAAAATCTATATACAGAGTGCAAAATGTAGTGCAAAAATGCAGTAAGGTTAGGAGGTAGGACAATAAATAGACTATAGTGGTGAAATAAATTACAGAATTATCATCATTAACACAGGAATGAAGGATGTGCAAATTATGATGTGCAAATAGAGGTACTGGAGTGCAAGATTAGTGAAAATAAACAAAAATAAATATGGGGATGAGGTAGTAGCGTAGGCTATTTACAGAAGGGCTATATACAGGTGCAGTGATCGATAAGCAGCTTTGATAACTGATGCTTAAAGTTATTGAGGGAGATAGGAACCTCTAGCTTCAATGATTTTTGCAATTCGTTCCAGTCATTGGCAGCAGCGAACTGGAAGGAATGGCGGCCAAAGGAGGTGTTGGCTTTGGGGGTGACCAGTGAGATAAACCTGCTGGAGCGCATGCTACGGGTGGGTGTTGCTATAGTGACCAGTGAGCTGAGATAGGGCGGGGATTTACCTAATAAAGACTTATAGATGACCTGGAGCCAGTGGGTTTGGCGACGAATATATAATGAAGGCCAGCCAACGAGAGCATACAGGTCGCAGTGGTGGGTAGTGTATGGGGCTTTGGTAACAAAACGGATGGCACTGTGATAGACTACATCCAATTTGCTAAGTAGAGTGTTGGAGGCTAGTTTGTAAATGACATCACCGAAATCAAGGATCGGTAGGATAGTCAGTTTTACAAGGGCATGTTTGGCAGCATGAGTGAAGGAGGCTTTGTTGCGGAATAGAAAGCCAATTCTGGATTTAATTTTGGATTGGAGATGGTTGATGTGAGTCTGGAAGTTGAGTTTATAGTCTAACCAGATGCCTAGGTATTTGTAGGTGTCCACGTATTCTAATTCGGACCCGTCGAGAGTAGTGATGATAGTCCGGTGGGCGGGTGCTGGCAGCGTTCGATAGAAAAGCATGCACTTAGTTTTACTAGCGTTTAAGAGCAGTTGGAGGCCACGGAAGGAGTGTTGTATGGCATTGAAGCTTGATTGAAGGTTAGTAAACACAGTATCCAAAGAGGGGCCAGATGTATACAGAATGGTGTCGTCTGCGTAGAGATGGATCAGAGAGTCACCAGCAGCGAGAGCGACATCGTTGATGTATATAGAGAAAAGGGTTGGCCCAAGAATTGAACCCTGTGGCACCCCCATAGAGACTGCCAGAGGATCGGACAATAGTCCCTCCGATTTGACACACTGAACTCTGTCTGCAAAGTAGTTAGAGAACCAGGCAAGGCAGTCACTTGAGAAACCAAGGCTGTTGAGTCTGCCAATAAGAATGCGGTGATTGACAGAGTCGAAAGCCTTGGCCAGGTCAATGAAAACGGCTGCACAGTACTGTCTTTTATCGATGGCGGTTATGATATCGTTCAGTACCTTGAGCGTAGCTGAGGTGCACCCATGACCAGCTCGGAAACCAGATTGCATAACAGAGAAGGTACGGTGGGATTCGAAGTGGTCAGTTATCTGTTTGTTAACTTGGCTTTCGAAAACTTTAGAAAGGCAGGGCAGGATGGATATTGGTCTATATCAGTTTGGGTCTAGAGTGTCTCCTCCTTTGAAGAGGGGGATGACCGCGGCAGCTTTCCAATCTCTAGGGATCTCAGACGATACAAAAGAGAGGTTGAACAGGCTAGTGATAGGTGTTGCAACAATTTTGGCTGATAATTTCAAAAAGAGAGGATCCAGATTATCTAGCCCAGCAGATTTGTAGGGGTCCAGACTTAGCAGCTCTTAGCAGCTCTCCACAATGGCCAAGACCAGAGAGCTGTGTAAGGACATCAGGGACAATATTGTAGACCTGCACAAGGCTGGGATGGGCTACAGGACAATAGGCAAGCAGCTTGGTGAGAAGGCAACAACTGTTGGCGCAATTATTAGAAAATGGAAGAAGTTCAAGATGACGGTCAATCTCCCTCGGTCTGGGGCACCATGCAAGATCTCACCTCGTGGGGCATCAATGATCATGAGGAAGGTGAGGGATCAGCCCAGAACTACACGGCAGGACCTGGTCAATGACCTGAAGAGAGCTGGGACCACATTCTCAAAGAAAACCATTAGTAACACACTACGCCGTCATGGATTAAAATCCTGCAGAACACGCAAGGTCCCCCTGCTCAAGCCAGCGCATGTCCAGGCCCGTCTGAAGTTTGCCAATGACCATCTGGATGATCCAGAGGAGGAATGGGAGAAGGTCATGTGGTCTGACGAGACAAAAATATAGCTTTTTGGTCTAAACTCCACACGCCGTGTTTGGAGGAAGAAGAAGGAGGAGTACAACCCCAAGAACACCATCCCAACCGTGAAGCATGGAGGTGGAAACATAATTCTTTGGGGATGCTTTTCTGCAAAGGGGACAGGACGACTGCACCGCATTGAGGGGAGGATGGATGGGGCCATGTATCGCGAGATCTTGGCCATATTGCCCAGCGACAGCCCCGAAACCTGAAGGATCTGTATGGAGGAGTGGGCCAAAATCCCTGCTGCAGTGTGTGCAAACCTGGTCAAGAACTACAGGAAACATATGATCTCTGTAATTGCAAACAAAGGTTTCTGTACCAAATATTAAGTTCTGCTTTTCTGATGTATCAAATACTTATGTCATGCAATAAAATGCAAATTAATTAATTACAAATCATACAATGTGATTTTCTGGATTTTTGTTTTAGATTCCGTCACTTACAGTTGAAGAGTACCTATGATAAAAATTACAGACTTCTACATGCTTTAAGTGGGAAAACCTGCAAAATAGGGAGTGTATCAAATACTTGTTCTCCCCACTGTATATATAAATAAAAGATGTGGAAAGATGCTAGTCCTACATACTGCACTATAAGCATTAGCTGACCTAAAGAAAACAACACTAAAATATGATTTGGGTCAGAGTAGCCCAAAGGCACAGATCTAGGATCAGCTTAACTTACACTACCTAACTAGGGGAAAAACTATATCATTTTTTTTTATTTAACCTTTATTTAACTTTAGTCAGTTAAGAACAAATTCTTATTTAAAAACTCAAAACAATTGTGCGCCGCCCTACGGGACTCCCAATGTGATAGTCTGGATTTGAACCAGGTTGTCTGTAGTTATACCTCTAGCAGAGAGATGCAGTGTCTCAGACCACTGCGCCACTTGGGAGCCCCATCTATCTATAGGTACATTTCATCCTACTACTAAAAGCATGACATTGGCTTCCATGAGTCACTTCCTCATTGACTAACTGAATTTGTTTTATATCATATTTCATATTCTACTATGTAAAACATATTTATATTACTAGATATACAATTATTATTATAATGCATAATTATATATAACAGACAATGTCTAGGCAGAGTGGTGTGTGTGATTAGGTTTAGCTGGGGACTCATTTCACAACCTCTCTGGTTTAATATCAAGCCTGGAACTCTGTTTACTGAGTTCCAATGCTAAGCCATTCATAATCACACAGGGACTTCCCTGGTATAGTGGGGAGGGAGAGAGGGCCCAGAACTATTTATGTTGCAGCATAATAACAGTATGTACTGGAAGTGAACTGGTATGAACTGTTAGGAACTAATGAAAGGGAGGTGAAAGGGAATGTCATGTGTCTGTGTGCTGTCTGATTCAGAAGCCTTTCACCAATTTTACAGTAATTAGAAACACTTAAATAGTATCACACTGTATCTACTATCATATCAGGTAACACTATTACTCAACAGACCACAGATAATACTACCCGAGTCATTTCCCCCCAACATAGTAATACGAGTTTGTATACTGTCCATTTGTATGTACTGTATGTATGCTAATATGCCAGATAGATTAGATAGATACTTTATTGATCCCCGAGGGGGAAATTTCTTTGTCAAGCAGCTACAACAAAACATAGGGCAGGTGCAAAATGCCAGAACGAAAATACACAAAAGACACAAAAAAGTATAGAAATACAAGATATCTGGAGTGCAAAGAAAAGACATTGCAGTCTGGAAGTTGAGTTTATAGTCTAACCAGATGCCTAGGTATTTGTAGGTGTCCACGTATTCTAATTCGGACCCGTCGAGAGTAGTGATGATAGTCCGGTGGGCGGGTGCTGGCAGCGTTCGATAGAAAAGCATGCACTTAGTTTTACTAGCGTTTAAGAGCAGTTGGAGGCCACGGAAGGAGTGTTGTATGGCATTGAAGCTTGATTGAAGGTTAGTAAACACAGTATCCAAAGAGGGGCCAGATGTATACAGAATGGTGTCGTCTGCGTAGAGATGGATCAGAGTCACCAGCAGCGAGAGCGACATCGTTGATGTATATAGAGAAAAGGGTTGGCCCAAGAATTGAACCCTGTGGCACCCCCATAGAGACTGCCAGAGGATCGGACAATAGTCCCTCCGATTTGACACACTGAACTCTGTCTGCAAAGTAGTTAGAGAACCAGGCAAGGCAGTCACTTGAGAAACCAAGGCTGTTGAGTCTGCCAATAAGAATGCGGTGATTGACAGAGTCGAAAGCCTTGGCCAGGTCAATGAAAACGGCTGCACAGTACTGTCTTTTATCGATGGCGGTTATGATATCGTTCAGTACCTTGAGCGTAGCTGAGGTGCACCCATGACCAGCTCGGAAACCAGATTGCATAACAGAGAAGGTACGGTGGGATTCGAAGTGGTCAGTTATCTGTTTGTTAACTTGGCTTTCGAAAACCTTAGAAAGGCAGGGCAGGATGGATATTGGTCTATAACAGTTTGGGTCTAGAGTGTCTCCTCCTTTGAAGAGGGGGATGACCGCGGCAGCTTTCCAATCTCTAGGGATCTCAGACGATACAAAAGAGAGGTTGAACAGGCTAGTGATAGGTGTTGCAACAATTTTGGAAATTTCTTTGTCAAGCAGCTACAACAAAACATAGGGCAGGTGCAAAATGCCAGAACGAAAATACACAAAAGACACAAAAAAGTATAGAAATACAAGATATCTGGAGTGCAAAGAAAAGACATTGCATAGTATGGGTGGTTGGCTGAATATGTACACTATACATTGGTGGATGTTGGATGGTTAACTATACTATACAGGTTGATGGCAGACTAATACTTCAATAGCTAAAGATGCATATGATATGAGCGAGGGTAATAATAGTTTACTTAATAGACAGACTGGTTAAGTGAACAGGTAAGTGAACATTTTGTAAGGTTAAATTAGCTGTACAGGTAAATATACAGTTATATCTACAGGTAAGTAAATACTTGCATGGTTACACATTCGATATACTAAAAGCAATGAAAAAAGATACAACTGACAGGATACTAATATGCATTCCTGAGTGAATGACTACGTAAGTTAAGTCCAAGAATTACTTGCAATATTGCACGTGATATGATATAACAACTGTACATGAGTATGTATATACAGACCTGAATGAATAAACAAGTCCTGAGTGAATGAGTGATTACAGACCAGAGTTACTCATGGATGGATGCATAATAGTCACACATCGTGCACTCACTGGTGCAGCTACAGGAATCTAGCTTCCACAGTAAGATATCCACTGCTGCACTAAAACGGTCTCAAAATGTAACACAATCTCATGCCACATGCCCATTACAATGCTTTAAAAATTAAATTAGATGAAACTTATTAAAACAGTTGGGCAGCTAAAAACAACACTTTTACACTTTGGTTTCTTCTGCGTTGTCCACATTAACTGAGATTGGCTGGGTCCAATTGATCCTCCTTTCAACATATCTGTAACAATTGAAATACCAAACAGATGTCTTTAGCAATACGTACAAATTCACAAAATACTTATTTATATCCAGTCAGTGGAGGTCACCATGTTTCAGTGACCTTGACTAAACTCTAATACTGTGTGGACCAGCCCCTCCATACACACCTTCATTACAGCAAATATGATGATGAGTCCAGAAAAACATACCAGAGGACCCCAGGCCAGTGTGTGGTTCCTTTCATCTGTGTGGGAAAGAGAGAGGCTGAGTGTAAAAGAGGAAGCTAATGATAGGCTTTAGATCAATAGTCTTACACGGTCTTGTGGCTCACAGATGACCTGGGTACAAACCCAGTCTCCCACATGAGCATTCAGATAACACCCAAATCCATAACAGAACAAGAGATTTGACTATCAGTGTTGATATACAATCTGAGTTGACTTAGCCTGAGTGCCTCTCCGCATTCATCCTTTTAGTCAAGGTCACTGAATCATTGTGTAGTTTACTGACTGTATACAGTGCATTCGGAAACTATTCAGACCCCTTCCCTTTTTCCACATTGTTACGTTACAGCCTTATTCTAAAATTGATTAAATTCATGTTTTTCCTCATCAATCTACACACAATACTCCATAATTACAAAGCAAAAACAGTTATGTTTATTTGAGCTAACTGAAATATTGACATAAGTATTCATACCCTTCGCTATGAGACTCGAAATTGAGCTCAGGTGCTCTGTTCCCATTGATCATCCTTGAGCACTGACAGAGCTCCAGAATTCCTCTGTGAAGATGGGAGAACCTTCCAGAAGGACAACCATCAGCACTCAACCATCAGCACTCCACCAATCAGGCCTTTATGGTAGTGGCCAGATGGAAGCCCCTCCTCAGTAAAAGGACTCAGACCATGAGAAACAAGATTCTCAGGTCTAATGAAACCAAGGATGAAGCATGGAGGTAGCATCATGCTGTGGGGATGTTTTTCAGCAGTAGAGACAGCGAGACTAGTCAGGATCGAGGGAAAGATGAAAGGAGCAAAGGACAGAGAGATCCTTGATGAAAACCTGCTCCAGAGCGCTCAGGACCTCAGACTGGGGCAAAGGTTCACCTTCCAACAGGGCAACAACCCTAAGCACACAGCGAAGACAACACAGGGGTGGCTTCGGGACAAGTCTCAATGTCCTTGAGTGGCCCGGCCAGAGACCGGACTTGAATCTGATTAAACATCTCTGGAGAGACCTGAAAATAGCTGTGCAGCGACGCTCCTCATCCAACCTGACAGAGCTTGAGCTCTGGTTGTTATCTATGCATAGTCACTTTAACTATACCTACATGTACATATTACCTCAATTACTCAACTAACCTGTGCCCCCGCACATTAACATTGACTCTGTACATAGCCTCGCTACTGTTGTTTTACTTCTGCTCTATAATTATTTGTTACTTAACACTTATTTTTCTTAAAACTGCATTGTTGGTTAAGGGCTTGTAAGTAAGCATTTCACTGTAAGGTCTACACCCGTTGTATTCGGCGCATGTGACAAATACAATTTGATTTGAAATACAGGTGTGCCAAGCTTGTAGCGTCATACCCAAGAAGACTCGAGGCTGAAATCGCTGTCAAAGATGCATCAACAAAGTACTAGGGTCTGAATACTTATGTAAATGTGATATTTCCGGGGGTTTTTTGGGTGAGAAATTTGCACAAAAAAAGGTTTTGCTTTTAATCTGTGGTTATCTCAGCTGTAACACTACTTCTGAGCCTAGCTGAGCCTCTGAGGTTAAATATGATCCTATTAGAGTAGATAAACACACCTGATAAACTACCGAAGGAATCAACCAGCCATTAGAGAAAGAGTTACAACCCATTATAAAAGACAATTGTTTTACAGTGGTGAGAAGGGTGGTGGTAAAGAGATATTTGCACATCGTTACAACACTCTATATAGACATAATGACATTTGAAATGTCTTTATTCTTTTTGAACTATTGTGAGTAATGTTTACTGTTAATGTTTTTATTTGTTATTATCTATTTCACTTGCTTAGGCAATGTAAACATCTTTCCCATGCCAATAAAGCCCTTAAATCAAATGGAAATTTAATTAAAAGAGCAAATGAACATGGGGACATAGCTAGGGTAAAAAGTAGGAGGGGTTAGTTGACAGAATCAATTATATTTGTTGTGAAGTTCCCTGAAATTGAAAGTGGTAGTAATTCAGAAGTCATAAAGAGGTCTCGGTCTTCCTGTCTTGACTCATGGTGGTAGACATATATATGGAGTGTACAAAACATTAAGAATGCCTTACTAATATTGCTCTCAGAACAGCCTCAATTCGTCAGGCCATGGACTACAAGGTGTCAAAAGTATTCCAAAGGGATGCTGGCCCATGTTGGCGCCAATGCTTCCTACAGTTGTGTCAAGTTGGCTGGATGTCCTTTGGGTGATGGACCATTCTTGATACACACAGGAAACTGTTGAGCGTGAAAACCCCAGCAGCGTTTCAGTTCTTGACATAAACCGGTATACCTGGCACCTACTACCATACCTGGTTCAAAGGCTCTTAAATCTTTTGTCTTGCCCATTGACCCTCTGAATTTAACACAAACACAATCCATGTCTCAACTGTCTCAAGGCTTAAAAGTCTGTCTTTAACCTCTCCTCCTCTTCATCTACACTGATTGAAGTGGATTAACAAGTGACATCAATAAGGAATCATAGGATTCACCTGGTCAGTCTCATGGAAAGAGCAGGTGTCCTTAATGTTTTGTACACTCACTGCTGATTCTCAGGACTGGGTTCCTAAGTGCCTAAAACACATCCTGATTCCAACTATGACTTAATACTCATCACTCTCTCACCTGGCCTGACATCCTGGATGTGGTCAGGGTTAGAGGAGGGTCTGCTAGGTTCCATGGTGCAGTTACCTAAGAAACACAAAGGGGATTATCAGATATGCCTGCTGTAGTAAATATAGAGCCCCTCTCTTCCAATACAGAACAGAACAACTTGTACAACAGCTTTGGTATGATATAGTAAACAGGCTCAAAGCACAGTTATTTTTTAGAAAGAACAGGGTGATGAATCCTCAAGCTACAGTAGGCCTACTACAAGGTTATCTATTCACTTCCTTCACTGTTACATCAGCTGCAGGGTCTGTCTGCTAAGTCTCTGGGTGTCTCTCAATATGCATACTACCATGCTCCACACTCTCATGCTCCAAGTGCATTCTCTGAGGACTTTCTCTTGAGTACGTCTTGTGAGGACGAGAGTGGAGAACGCATAAAACATGACATTTGAGAAGCACTCCCTCTACTGTATTACCTTATGCTACACCACCCCATTCACTGCACCTTCTTACAGCAAATAAACAAGATATACACAAAGCAAACGTTTTACTTCATAACTAGCGGCTAGCTATGCGTGAATTGTAATAATCTAAGCTAACCAGATAGTACACCTCTACAGGATCAAGGGTCCGATCCTTAAGAGGTTAATTAACAGGCAAACATGACCTAAAACGAATGGTATGCTAGGTAGATGTCAATTCATCGTGGATAGCTAGGTAACAATTCTTTGTGGCTATCTGGCTAGCTAACAGTAGTAGATTTCCAGTTAGCCCTATTGGCTTACTATACGCTTGCGATCTACACACACTACAGTGGGTATTGTAGGCAGGTAAACATGACAAAATGAACCCAGCATGTACAGTGAGCTCAAAGTATTGGGACAGTGACATATGTTTTGTTGTTTTGACTCTGTCCTCCAGCACTTTGGATTTGAACAATACAATGACTATGTGGTTAAAGTGCAGACGGCCAGCTTTCATTTCAGTTACAGACGCACAAATATCATATCTACAAGACATGCTAACCTCTCACCATTTCAATAACAGAGGAGGTTAGCATTTTTGGGGGGTATGATATTTGTGCTTGATGTAATCATTGCTTGCTAGGAATAAGGGACCAAACTTTTGACTACTTTACACAAGTGAATTTGTCCCAATACCTTTGGTTAACTAAAATGGGGGGACTATGTACAAAACGTTCTGTAATTTTTAAATGGTTCACCTGATATGAATGAAAATACCCTCAAATTAATGCTTACAGTCTGCTCTTTAACCACTTTTCAAACCCAAAGAGAGCCAAAACAAATATTGTCACTGTCCCAATACGTTTGGAGCTCACTGTATTTATTACCGTATCAAGATAAAACATTGTAGTCAGGGAACATATGACATGTGAATGGACAACATATCATTCAAGTCTGAATTTATTTTCTCTCGCTTCCACTCAAATAATGGCTGCCATTGATTAAAATGGATACTTTCCGTTCAAGCTTGCATCGATGCATGCTTCAAAATATGTTCAAACGGAGTACACATTAGAGAAGTGCCCTCCGTTTCATTTATTTTGATTTGGACTCATACTCCTACCCTCCCATGCTCCAACCACGTATGACTCTATTTTTATTCAGTTACTGTAAAATACGTTTTGTAGATTGATGAAAGGAAACCACAGTGTTTTCTTGTTTTCAGTTGGAGGTGGGGTTATACTCACATTCTACTTTATTCACCACCTGAAAGACAACAGAGAGGAGGTGACCATAAGAGACCATGAAGTGATGTAGTGGAGACCCATGCATTGATCCATTGCCATCACTTTTTCATGTGATTCGCTCTTCTCGTTCTGAATGTACATTTAGCAGACACTTCTAAGTTCTCCGACTTACAGGAGCCATTAGGGTTAAGTGCCTTGCTCAAGGACACATCAACAGACTTGTCACCTAGTCTGCCAGGGGAGTCAAACCAGCGACCTTTCGGTTACTGGCCCAACACTCTTAACTGCTAGGCTACCTGAGTCTCACATGCATGGAGAAGTAGTGATAACCAAATTTAAATGGCAACATTAGTACTTCATACAGTACCTGAGCCTTTACACAGTCCACCGTATACTTCAGGGTACCAAGACAGACTGTGGTAGTGATGGACTGGCTGGTCAGACCCAGGACCTGATCTGAGTTTGTTTCACCTTTAAAGGTAAGCGTAGATCCCTAAACAAACACAGACAGTTTCTCCTTGTTGTTAACAACTCTTTCCCTAATGATAACATATGCTCCAGTCTAATGAACAGGGTTGGGGTTTAAATCAAATCAGTTATCTCAGGAAGTCTAAATCAATAATTGAAAAGGGCATCTATTTTCAATGACTTCTCAATAATAGTTATTTATGGCAGAATATTTTAAATTTTGGGATTATAAATTCAAATCACTTCCTGAATTGACTGACTTCAATTAAAGGCGACCCCAACAATGCTTCTGAATGATTAGGTAAATTTCTGATGACACTCACATTTGGATACGCCCACTCTGTCTCACAACTGATTGAAGGCGGGGGCTCTGAAAGGTGATAGGTTGTTGTACCGTTGGCATGTTGAGTAACGTTACAGCCAATGGTATGGGCGTTGGCACAGCTAACCATCAGACACACCACTGTGAAAGAAAGGGACATAGCATGGTTTTTATGTTCCTGTTCATATAGTCTCTTTAGCAATAACATGGCATTCAGGCTTCTGGTCTCTCCTACTGGGACTTCCCACATTTCTGGTGGAGAGTTGAAAAGTTGTTTCTATGCAAATCCTATGTAGTTTGTAGACTGTTAGAGGCTGTCCAGTGGCAACAGGAATTATAACATTCAGATATTAGGACATGTAGACTAGGCTACCACTTCCTGTTAGAAGCACAGTTAGACTGAACATAATGTGTAGCTGTAACCATTCACTCCCCACCTTTTTATGATTTTACACACTCATTTATGTCCAGTCTTTACTTTAAAGTCAAAGCTGAGTGATGGGGCTGGGGAAATAAACACAAATGCATAGACTAAACTATGGGAAGCCAGGACTGACAGTCCATGAGGTCAGTGAGCTTAGTATTTTTTTAAAATTATTATTAAGGATCCCAATTAGCAGCTGCCAAGGCATCAGCTACTCTTCCTGTGGTCCATTCACATTAAGGTCATGTAACCAAATAAACAAACAAAATAAAAAAAGAACATTACATCACCACTACATATCCACAGCATAAAATGTACAATTCCAGCATACAACAATATTAAAATGTACGTGTGTGTAGAGTGCGGGTGCTAGCATGTGTGTGAGTATGCGTGTGTGCCTGTGTCTTCACAATCCGCGTTGTTCCATAAGGTGCAGTTTTATATTTTTTTCTTTCTTATTTTACTGCTTGCATCAGTTTCTTGATGCAGAATGGAGTTCCATGTAGTAATGGCTCTATGTAGTACTGTGCGTTTCCCCAGAGTATGTTGGGGACTGTGAAGAGACCCCTGGTGGCATGTCTTGTGGGGTATGCATGGGTGTCTGAACTGTGTGCTAGTCGTTTGAACAGACAGCTCGGTAACATCGGTCACTCTCACAAAGACAAGTAGTGATGCAGTCAATCTCTCCTCTACTTTGAGCCAGGAGTGATTGACATGCATGTCAATGATGTTAGCTCTTTGTGTACATTTAAGGGCCAGCTGTGCTGCTCTGTTCTGGACCAACTGTAATTTGCATATGTCCCTCTTTGTGGAACTTGATCGTATGACTGGGCAGTAGTCCAGGTGTGACAAAACTAGGGCCTGTAGGACTTGTTTTGTTGATAGCCTTGTCAAAAAAGCAGAGCAGCACTTTATTACAGACAGACCTCTCCCCATTTTAGCTACCATTTCATCAATGTGTTGACCATGACAGTTTACAATCCAGGGTTACACCAAGCAGCTTAGTCTCCTCAACTTGATCAATTTACACATTATTCATTACCAGATTTAGTTGAGGATCAGCTTTTAGTGAATGGTTTGTCCCAAAAAATGTTTATTTATTACTAGCTTCTTACTTGTCACCCATTCTAAAACTGTCTGCAGCTCTTTGTTAAGTATTTCAGGGATTTCACTTCCTGTGGTAGAGAATGTTGAGTCATTATACACGTGTATGATCCCTATCTCCATTCATGGCTAATTTAGGAAAGGGAAGATTTTAGCTAGCTAGTTAGCTACCGGATGAAAACGACACAACAAGATGCAACATTTCAAGTTTTCTATCAATGACATTAGCCTTTTGATGTGATGTGATTGGTGCAAAGCCAAATCCAAATGGGCTTCCCTAGAACGCCAGGCCCATTCAGTTTAACACAACTCTGATTATCAAAAATTATCAAGGGAGGCCAAATGCTCGCTGGCTTCCCTTGCATTCAATGCTACAGCAGCAACACTATCATTTTCTTTCTAACCAGACACCATCAGATAGATGGGCTACACATACTGAGGGCACTTTTTCGCTCGCTCGGATGCTTTCTCCGATGAGATACTGTACATTCAGCAGGAAAATTATGAAACAGAGATTATTATTTGTATTTTTGGGGGGTAACCCTGCCTTCTCTTTGCATCCATGAATACACGCCACTGACTGATTGATAATGTCAAAAGCTGCACTGAAGTCCAACAAAACAGCTCCCACAAACTTCTTACTATTAATTTATTTCAGCCAATCATAAGTCATTTGTGTAAGTGCTGTACATGTTGAGTGCACCTCCCAATCACGGCCGGTTGTGATACAGTCTGGATTCGAAAAGATGACAGTGATGATGACAGCACTGAGATGCAGTGTCTTAGACCACTGCACCACTTGGAAGTATTAAGTATTGCTACTTCAAACTTGCAGGTAGTTAGGTACACGGTCACAGTGCACCATTTAACTTAATATATTTAAATAGTTCCTGAACAGTTCCTGAATAGTTTAGGGTGGCATGTATCCTATAACTTACCATGCGCATATAAGATTGACACCATCACGCCAGAATGAATCATTGTAGTCATGTGATATAAACCGAGGACCGACTTGAAGTTTATTTCATTCGACAGAAGTTCCAAAATAGAAAATAACGTTCCTTGCTTGATTGCAGCGTGAGCCTTCAAAATTTAGGAGTAGATGCAAATATACGTCTGTTCACTGCGTTCGGTTGCTGCGAGTGAAGCATTTAGTAAAGTGCTCTTTCTGCTGTGCTAGCCCCGCCCATAGTAGAAGGCAAGGGTAAACGTCGATGTTTTACGGCGGCGGAAATAATGAAATCATATTGTCACTGTTGTTTTACATTATGCTACCGTTTGTTCTAGGGACAATTTTAAAGTTTAGTGGGAGGAGACACCATTATTTTGGCGCAACTAAAATGCACCTTATCCCACTGCCTCTGTGCACAAGCATGCGGCCCAATCCAAAGGAAAGAATCTCAGGTGTTGGCTATTTCTATAAATGGGCACGCATTAAACAATTTCTCAGGCAGCCTGTATACTGTACCACTGTCATGGGCCAGCTGTGTGTGTTGTGTGTAAGAGTGATTGTGTGGCAGCATGGGCTATTTGAAATGGGAAAGGCAATGGATACATTATTCTAGAACATGGTGCCGCCTTTCCTCCTTATGTCCATCATTTGGAGTATTTAGAAATTCTTTATGAAATGAAAGGTCGTGCCACTTAAACCCTGTGTCCAACTTTAGATTCAACAACAGGTTGTTCAACAATAACCGCAGCCCACTGAATTGCTTTGTTTAAAATAATACTTTGTACAGCATGTCTAGTTCGTTTACAGTACCTTATTTTAGTCTCTCTTTTTTTACACTGCTGACTGTACAAGGGAGTGGACGGAGAGATGTGAATTTGGTAAACTATCTCTCTGTGTGTGTGTGTGTGTGTGCTTCTGAGCCAAGACACTCATTCGCTTCCACAGCAAGAGATCAACATGTTCTCATAACATAAAATGACATCCATCTCATATTTCAAGCACATTGAAATGTTTTAAAAAGGAAAATAAAATACCAAAACACATTAAATTCATAATAGACTGGCAGTTATGAGGTGTGTGTGTGTGAGCATGTGTGTGGGTAAGGTAAGATGGGGAAGAAGTTGCTGCAGTGTAACAAGGATTAACCCCTCATTGTACACTACCTGGTGTAGCTTCCACAGTGGGTTAGCTTATTCTCTTTAGTGTAGGGGGGTCATTCAGAGGTCAACTTCCTTCCACTGTTATAATAAAATATATATAGTAATTCATAATAAATAATATATAAGTGATTGGTTCTATAATCATATCACATTATATAATTCATAATAATATTTAATGGATCAGCATTTTATTTCAGTAATAGTAACAACAACAACTCCACAAGTAGTGGGAAATCAATGAAACAGACACCCATCCCGGCTTCCTATTCCGCAACAGGGCTTCCTTCACTCATGCTGCCAAACATGCCCTTGTAAAACTGACTATCCTACCGATCCTAGACTTCGGCGATGTCATTTACAAATTAGCCTCCAACACTCTACTCAGCAAATTGGATGTAATCTATCACAGTGCCATCCGTTTTGTTACCAAAGCCCCATATACTACCCACCACTGTGACCTGTATGCTCTCGTTGGCTGGCCCTCATTACATATTCGTCGCCAAACCCCCATATAAATTGAAATTTCCCCCCCGGGGGATCAATAAAGTACCTATCTATCTATCTATCTATCTATCTATCTATCTATCTATCTATCTATCTATCTATCTATATATCTATATATACTACCCACCACTGCAACCTGTATTCTCTAGTTGGCTGGCCCTCATTACATATTCGTCGCCAAACCCACTGGCTCCATGTCATCTATAAGTCTTTACTAGGTAAATCCCCGCCTTATCTCAACTCGCTGGTCACCATAGCAACACCCACCCGTAGCATGCGCTCCAGTAGGTATATTTCACTGGTCACCCCCAAAGCCAACACCTCCTGTGGCCGCCATTCCTTCCAGTTCTCTGCTGCCAATGACTGGAACGAACTGCAAAAATCCTATCTCCCTCAATAACTTTAAGCATCAGCTGTCAGAGCTGCTTATCGATCACTGCACCTGTATATAGCCCTTCTGTAAATAGCCCATCCTACTACCTCATCCCCATATTTATTATTTTAGCTCATTTTGCACTCCAGTATCTCTATTTGCACATCATCATTTGCACATCTATCACTCCAGTGTTAATTCTAATCTGTAACCTATTTCGCCACTATGGCCTATTTATTGTCCTATCTTCCTAACCTTACTGCATTTTGCACTACATTTGCACTCTGTATATAGATTCTCTATTGTGTTATTGACTGTTCGTTTGTTTTATTTCTCATGTGTAACTCAGTGTTGTTTTTTGTCGCACTGCTTTGCGTTGTCTTGGCCAGGTCGCAGTTGTAAATGAGAACATGTTCTCAACTGGCCTACCTGGTTGAATAAAGGTGAAATACATATTGCTACTACCACTACCACTACCGCTACCGCAACTGCTACTGCAACTGCTACTGCAACTGCTACTGCAACTACTACTCAGATTCCAAAAGTGACATGACTAAACAGCCATTCAAGTATGCAGACTTGTGGGTAGGTTTGCAGACTTGCCCACACACATAATGCTCAGAGAGTGTGGGATGATTATTTAGGTACTTCAACAACTACAGAGCAGTGAGAATATGAGGGGGGTGAGATAATGTAGGTGTCTGATGTAGATTCTCATTACTGGTGAAAACATCTCACCATGGTTTAAATGCATTGTTCTTAGAAAGACTAACTCTCTACTTTGCTACTGGTGATTCGACAATAACACTGTAATGTGGACTCATACTCCCTAAGGCACTCTGCTTTACAAAATGACATCTATAAGGGATGCAGAAAAAAACAGGTTAACAGAAGGCAGAGAGAGAAAATAGTCACTAGATGTCCTGAACATGCCTGGGCATGTCTGCACTCTGCTATGAATCCAGCTGCTATGTTCTATGTGCTCAACACTGATAGCCAGTGTGAATATGTGGTGAGTATTTTGGCACAAAATGGTTACTGTGCATTACCCAAATAGTGAGTGCTACACACAGGTGTTGTATGATGTGAACTTTCCTTTAAGTGCTTTATAAAGACCTAGTGACAGCTACAGCATGTATATGGAAATTGAATCTATAATCATGATGTTTATTTTAATGTTGTCCCAACACATCTGTCCATGCAGCCTATCCATGCCACAGCTTTGCATAACTCACTGGTCACTGACCCTGGTCCTGGATAGCTAAAGAACAGAAATGCACCTGATTCAACTACTCAACTAATCATACATAGTGGCGCAGCGGTCTAAGGCAGTGCATTTCAGTGGTAGAGGCGTCACCGCAGACACCCTGGTTCGAATCCAGGCTCGAAATAAGCAATCATATGGTTACTCACATTTGCATCCAACCACTGCGTTACACAGGTTGAGGGCGATCTTGGCAGAGGCTCTGAGAGTTGATAGGTCGTTGTACCGTTGGCATGTACAGTGTTGTTACAGCCAATGGTCTGGGTGCTGACACAGCTATGCAGCTGAGACACCACTGTGAAAGAAAGGGAGCACAGTTTGAACTTTGGAGAATCAGAGAGATAGAGAGACAGATATATACAGTATGTGTATAACAGATATCTGTCCAAACACCCCAGATACTGATCCATCAAGATAGATAGATAGATAGATAGATAGATAGATAGATAGATAGATAGATAGATAGATAGATAGATAGATAGATAGATAGATAGATAGATAGATAGATAGATAGATAGATAGATAGATAGATACTTTATTGATCCCCCGGGGGGGAAATTTCATTGTCAGTTAGAAGCTAATAATACTGATAACAAACACTGCACACGTGTATACACCTGATGCATAAACACTCACACACACACACACCTCTCTCTCTCTCTCTCTCTACTTCAGCTGGTGCACTACACATGGAATAACGCAAAACACTTTTTTAAACAGCACACTAACTGTTGGCCTATTTAACTATTAGGTACTTTAGCCTACTTGATATACTGTAGGTAAGGTTACTTACAAAACAAGCAAATCAACTTCATTGACACCATTCACATGACAGAGCTGATCCAACAACCGACGTGGTTGGTCAACATTGGGTGGGTCCATTACTGTATGTGGCACCATCTTAATCGTACAATCTTGAGTAAATGAATCAGCCCACTTCCCCATTTCATTGTCAGAGCCATATAAGACTAAAACACAACAGCAAACAGGCTACACTAACAGCACTGAACAATGCAGCAGCATCCCTCATGCTAATCTAGCAAAACTCAACTCTCAACACAAAGAACACAACACAATACAACATCACAGCTCTTGGGAGATCAAACGCTGTGTCAACAACACATTGCTGTATGTTCCAGCTCTTCATACACTGGATGATATAAGGCCCATTCCTTCACAGGTGTCTGGTCTTATCTTTCTGACCCAGAAAGGATATACTTCCCACAGCCCTCAAACAACCTCCTATATTGGCATAAATGTCCTTCCAGCAGATCAGATTAAAACAGAACACACTATCCAAACCACAGTATTGCACTCCCACAATGACAGTAGTTCTCACACACACCAGTCTCACAGCCTGGTGGAAGAACACAAGTACTGCTGTGTAATTAGATGTAATTTCAGACTAACACTAGGTATAATTGTAGACTAACACTAGGTGTAATTGCAGATTAACACTAGGTGTAATTGCAGACTAGGGGCCGGTTTCACAGACACAGGCTTAAATGCCTGTTTGAGTTGTCTTAACTCAAAGCGACTTGCACAGACTTATCATAAAATAGTCGTAGATTTAGCCTGTTCTGGATTAAACAAAGTCGATTGCAAGAGGGAGGATTAGAGCTACTCTAGGACTAAATTGAAGCTTAAATTAATCCTTAAAAGAGGCAGGTTTAACTTCTGTTTAGTACTGTTTGTGAGGGAGCATGGACTATTTGGAAAATCTAAATGAAGACTCCTCAGGAGAATGGAAGGTTGTTGATTTGAGCTCACTGTGAGAGGTTGAAGTGAGGACTATGTAGGCTAGACTGTATTTGTATCTGTTAATAGCTGAAAATCTTCTTATTCCTAGAATCGGAAACAGTCAAAGCTTCAGTGGGTGTCAAACCCGCAACACTCATTACAGCAGACACACTTCCTCTCTCACTCTACAGCGGAAGCATTTGGCTACTTCAATACTGAGCTGACAGGAGTACTGCATGAGATTTTGAAGGTGTTTGTCATGTCTGCTCATATGCCTTGTACTGGATGGAGCTGCTGTATACTGTGGTATGATCTATCTTTCTGGTCTGGTAATCAGTATTGAATGGTCCCCTCCCAACAACACCTGCCTCCCAATATGGAGCATTCTTCAACACGAAGGGACCTTCAGCAGAAAGGCCTAGACTCAATCTCTCATTTATATCATCCGGATAACATTAGTGCTGTCAGTAAACGTACAAGTAGTAAGAGTATGTCTGTCTATAAACAGCCATAAGGGACACCAACTTTAGGCGGAGTGGTCTGTCACAGAGGTTGTTAGTTGTATCTCCATGGTCTGTCAACTGTCAAAATTCAGTGAGAGAGAGAGTGGGAGTGAAAGTCCATATCATGATACTAATTGACTGTTACACTATTGGCAAGACACACACGTGCACACACACACACACACACACACACACAGACACATTTGTTTTACTATCCTTGTGGGCAGACGGAGGGGACCCAGGACAGAGCCAATGAGCTGAACCAATTTTTTAACAGTCCCACCCCCACTTTGCTCACAACACCTCTGTTGAGACAATCAGCGACCCGCTCCCTTTGGACTGATCTGCAACACCTGCCTTCCCCCCACCTCCCCACCTGGGCTGGCTTTCACCACCAACCAAGTGAAGAGAGAGCTGGAGAGACTACATCAGTGGAAAGCGGCGGGCCCTGATGGCATCAGCCCAAAGGTGCTTAGGATCTGTGCTGTCCAACTGTGTGGAATACTCCAGCGACCTTTCAACCTTAGCCTGAGCCTGGAAAGGGTCCCTGTGCTGTGGAAAACATCCTGCCTGGTCCCAGTGCCCAAGAAGGCGCACCCCACTGTCCTGAATGACTTCAGACCTGTAGCGCTAACATCCCACATCATGAAGACCCTGGAAAGGTTAGTCCTCACTCATCTCAGACCCCTGGTGTGTACATCACTGGACCCCCTGCAGTTCGCAGATCAGCGCAACATTGGAGTGTATGATTCAATCATCTACCTTCTGCAGAGGGCCTACTCTCACCTGGTTGCACTGTGAGGGTTATGTTTTTTTACTTCTCCAGTGCCTGCAACACCATTCAGCTCCTGCTACTGGGTGAGAAGATTAAGAGGATGAAAGTGGAAGCACCCTTAGTCTCCTGGGTCACGGACTACCTAACCGGTAGGCCACAATTTGTGCAACTACAGAGCTGCGTGTCAGAACGGGCAGTGAGCAACACAGGGGCCCCAGGGAACGGTCCTGTCCCCTTTCCTGTTCACCCTCTAAACCTCGGACTTCAGATATAACTCTGAAACATGCCACCTACAGAAGTTCTCGGATGACTCCACAATTGTAGGGTGCATCAGGGATGGGCAGGAGGAGGAGTACAGGAGCACAATCAATGACTTTGTTTTGTGGTGTGAGCAGGACCGCCTTCAGCTCAACATCAGCAAAACAAATGAGATGGTGGTGGACTTCAGGAGAACCAAGGCCCAACTGACTGCAGTCCCTATACAAGGGATGGATGTGGAAATGGTTGGGTCATACAAGTTCCTGGGAGTCCATATGGACAACAGGCTGGAATGGGCTGGTAACACCGGGGCTCTGTACAAAAAAGGGCCAGAGCCGACTCTACTTTCTGAGGAGGCACATGTCCTTCAACGTGTGCAGTAAACTACTGCATATCTTCTACCAGTCTGTGCCATCTTTTTTGCAGTGGTGTGCTGGGTCGCCAACATAAAGGCCATTGATGCTTCTCGGGTAAATAAGATGATCAGGAAGGCTAGCTCTGTTCTGGGGATTAGCCTTGACACTCTAGAGGAGGTGGCGGAGAGAAGGATCCTGGCCAAACTGCTGGCCATCATGGACAACGTCACCCACCCTCTGCATGCCATGGTTATGACGCAGAGGAGCACCTTCAGTCACAGACTGATCCCACCACAGTGTGCCAAAGAGCGCTACAAGAGGTCCTTCCTGCCGGTGGCTATTGGACTATTTAATGCCTCACCGGGCTGCCGTGCCGTCGGCAACATAGACCTGGAACTGTTGGGGTGTTAGGACCTAGTTTAACAATTAGGCATCCATCCGTGAGTAACTCTGGTCTGTAATCACTCATTCACTCAGGACTTATTTATACAGTTATTATATCATATCACGTGCAATATTGTAAGTAATTATTGGACTAAACTTACGTAGGCATTCACTCAGGAATGCATATTAGTATCCTGTCAGTTGCTCCTTTTTTCATTGCTTTTAGTATATCGAATGTGCAATACGTGCATTTATCTGTAATTAAACCCTGCACTAAGGACTGTATTTTAAGGGAATAACTATTATTACCCTACATTATATCATACACACATTTAGCTATTTAAGTATCTCTTCCTGTCATTTACCTGTACAGTTAATGTAACCATGCAAATATTCACTTACCTGTAAATTTACCTGTACAGTTAATTTAACCATGCAAAATATTCACTTACCTGTTCATTTAACCAGACTGTATATTAAGTAACTATTATTACCCTCACTTAAATCATACACACTTTTAGCTATTTAAGTATTTCTCTGCCATCGACCTGTATAGTATAGTTAACCATGCAAATACTCCTTATTTCTCTATATCAACTTGCAATATGTTCATCTTTTTTTTTCACCTAACACTCTGTAACAATGTATAGTGTACATATTCAGCAATCCACACATATTATGCAAGGTTTTATTGCACTCCAGACTTCTTGTATTTTTATACTTTTTCATACTGCCGCTCTAAATATCATGTATCGTCTATCTGTCTTTTGTGTATTTTCGTTCTGGCATTTTGCACGTGCCCTGTGTTTCGTAGCTGCTTGACGAAGAAATTTCCCCTCAGGGATCAATAAAGTATCTATCGTTGTGGAAAATCTTCCCTCTTTCTCTTAAAAATAAAGCACTTTCAAAGTTTGGAAAAGTAACATAGACTTTTATTAAGAGAGTAACAAAAGCTGAGGAGCCTCCGGAGACTTCTAATCTTCCCAGACTCCTCTGCTCTTCTTATACACATTTGTGGTTTGTCAGGCTCTTTTGCTTCTCTATGTGGCCATGGTCAGAGTCTGACAGTTCTATGTGCTATACATCTGGGTAGTATTTTGTGTTGGATCCCTAATTAGAGGCAGCTGCTATGCATTGTCTCTAATTAGGGATCCTACTTATGTTTGTATGTCCCACACCATGTTGTGGTCCATTATTCTACATGTCAGAGAAGTAAGTGTGTTTACGTTCATTTGTATGTTTGTTCATTTGTTTAAGTTAGTCATTGAGTTGATTTAAAACATTAAAAGAGATGCAGCTTGATCGGTCATAACACCCACTCGTGACAGAATGGACCACCACAATGAGACCAACACAGCGCTATACTGTGGTTTTGAGAATGACTCAGAGGAGGAGGACCGTCAGAGTGCATCTCCGGAACTACCTCAGAAGCGAGGAGGACAGTGTTGTCGTCGGGGCCCACGACGACGAGAAGCCTGAAGGCAACCCCAAGAAAATGTTTTGGGGGGCTAGTCTGGCCACGAGGAAGACGCGCCAGTACCACTCCCCATGTGGAACATGAAGAGACCGGAGTACCAATGGGGGGTGCAGAGTAAGGAGGAAGAGTCTGCCGGAGCAGTCTGCTCCACCGGTGCCCAGTCCGGGTCCGGTCGTCTGCTCCACTCCCATGCCGGAGCAGTCCGTTCCACCGGTGACCAGTCCGGTACGTCCCATGCCGGCTCCCCGCACCCGACCTCCAGTGCGTGCGCCCAGCCAGGTGCTTCCAGTGCTGGCTCCACGCACCCAACCTCCGGTGCGCCTCCACAGTCCGGTACGCCCCATGCCGGCTCCCCTCACCTGACCTCCGGTGCGCCTCCCCAGTCCGGTATGCCCAGTGTCGGCTCCCCACACCCGACCGCCCGTGAGGGTCCACAGCCCGGAGCCTCCCGTGAGGGTCCACAGCCCGGAGCCTCCCGTGAGGGTCCACAGCCCGGAGCCTCCCGTGAGGGTCCACAGCCCGGAGCCTCCCGTGAGGGTCCACAGCCCGGAGCCTCCCGTGAGGGTCCACAGCCCGGAGCCTCCCGGGATGGTCCACAGACCGGAGCCTTCCACTGTGCCGGTGTCTAGTCCGGGTCAGGTCGCCTGCCCCGCTCTATGGCCGGAGTCGCCTACCACACCGGTGCTCAATACGGGTCCGGACATCTGCTATGCTCCAGTGCACGAGCAGTCCGCTCCACCGGTGCCCAGTCCGGGCCCGGTCGTCTGCTCCACTCCCATGCCGGAGCAGTCCGCTCCACCGGTGCCTAGTCTGGGTCCGGTCGTCTGCTCCACTCCAGGGCCAGAGCAGTCCGCTCCACCGGTACCCAGTCCAGGTCTGGTCGTCTGCTCCACTCCCATGCCGGAGCAGTCCACTCCACCGGTGCTCAGTCCGGGTCCGGTCGTCTGCTCCGCTCCAGTGCCCGAGCAGTCCGCACCACCGGTGCCAATTCCAGGACCGGTCGTCTTCCCCGCTCCAGAGCCAGAGCCACCTGCCACACCGGTGCTCAGTCCGGGTCCGGTCGTCTGCTCCGCTCCAGTGCCCGAGCAGTCCGCTCCACCGGTGCCCAATCCGGGTCCGGAGGCCTGCTCCGTCCCCATGCCAGAGCAGTCCGCTCCACCGGTGCCAATTCCAGGACCGGTCGTCTTCCCCGCTCCAGAGCCAGAGCCACCTGCCACACCAGTGCACAGTCCGGTGTTGATGTATTTTCGCGGTCGGGAGTCTGCGCCTTTGGGGGGGGGGGGGGTTGGGTACTGTCAGGCTCTGGCCATAGAGAAGCCTTTTGCTTCTCTATGTAAACATGGTCAGAGTTTGACAGTTCTATGTGCTATACATCTTTGTCGTATTTTGTGTTGGATCCCTAATTAGAGGCAGCTGCTATGCATTGTCTCTAATTAGGGATCCTACTTATGTTTGTATGTCCTACACTATGTTGTGGTCCATTATTCTACATGTCAGAGAAGTAAGTGTGTTTACGTTCGTTTGTACAGCGGGTGAAATAAGTATTGAACACGTCACCATTTTTCTCAGTAAATATATTTCCAAAGGTGCTATTGACATGAACTTTTCACCAGATGTTGGTAACAACACAAGTAATCCATACATACAAAGAAACCAAAACAAATAAGTTCAGAAATTAAGTTATGTGAAATGACACAGGGAAAAAGTATTGAACACATGAAGAAAGGGAGGTGCAAAAAGGCATGGAAAGCCAAGACAACAGCTGAAAACTATCAGTAATTAAAAAGCAATCCAGCCCCCTGTCAGTGCAAATTAATATCAGCTGGTTCAGTCCCAACTGATGGCCTACAAAAAGGTCTCATTGCCAAGGTGTCACACAAGACACATCTCATGATGGGTAAAAGCAAAGAGCTGTCTCAAGACCTTCGCAACCTAATTGTTGCAAAACATAATGATGGCATTGGTTATAGGCACATTTCTAAGCTTCTGAATGTTCCCGTGAGCACTGTTGGGGCCATAATACGGAAGTGGAAAGACAATCATTTCACGATATATTTGCCTCAACCAGGTGCTCCTCGCAAGATTTCTGACAGAGGAGTGTATGCACGCTCACCACGCAAGACTCCATTGCTGGGAAAAAAAAGCATGTTGAAGCTCGTTTAAAGTTTGCTGCACAACATTTGGAAAAGCCAGTGAAATACTGGGAGAATATAGTGTGGTCAGATGAGAGCAAAATTGAACTGTTTGGATGTCATAATACACACCATGTTTGGAGGAGAAATGGCACTAAAAACACCATACCAACAGTGAAGTTTGGAGGTGGGAACATCATGGTGTGGGGCTGCTTTTCAGCAAATGGTACTGGCAACTTCACATAATTGAAGGAAGGATGAATGGGCAAATTTACAAGAATCTGCTGTCATCTACCAGGATGATGAAGATGAAACGAGGGTGGACATTTCAGCAAGACAATGATCCCAAACACACAGCCAAGGAAACTCTCAATTGGTTTCAAAGAAAGAAAATAAAGCTGCTAGAATGGCCCAGCCAATCACCTGACTTAAATCCAACTGAAAATCTATGGAAAGAACTGAAGATCAAGATTTATAGAAGAGGCCCACGGAACCTTCAAGATTTGAAGACTGTGTGTGTGGAAGAATGGGCCAAAATCACACCAGAGCAATGCATGCGACTAGTTTCTCCATACAGGAGGAGTCTTGAAGCTGAAGGCTTTTGTACAAAGTATTAAATACATATCAGTAAGTGTGTTCAATACTTTTTCCCTGTGTCATTTCACATAACTTAATTTCTGAACTTATTTGTTTTGGTTTCTTTGTATGTATGGATTACCTGGGTTGTTACCAACATCTGGTGAAGATTTCATGTCATTAGCACCTTTGGAAATATATTTACTGAGAAAAATGGTGACGTGTTCAATACTTATTTCACCCGCTGTAACTATTACTGTTGGCCTAATCTTAGTTAAGTTGAGGTGAGTGCTTCTCATGAATATCTTGTCTAGCTGGCTCATTTATTAGAACATTTTGCCACATTATGTATAGTTTAACAAGTGTATTATTTTGTTCTTCACTCACCTAGCACTACTCCCTACCAAAAGCTTGTGACTTCATTCACTTGTCAGATAATCAATCACTGTGATTTTATTTCACTGAACCTCCATCTGTATAGGCTATTTGGTTTCTGTCTGGGCCAACCTGGTCTCATAGACTAGAAGTAACAGGGACACTCAAGTTAGTATGATATGTTACAGTATGTTTGGTATGGTTACATAAGACAGATGGTTACGTAAGGCAAAAATTGAAAGTAGGGTGGTTGGTTGCGCTGAATCTCACGGACAACTTTAGCTAATTAGCAACTTTTCAAAAACGTACAACTTTTAGCTACTTTGCAACTATTTAGCATGTCAGCTAACCCTTCCCCTTAGCTAAAATAGTTCAGGTTAGGTAACTGCTAACCCTTCCCCTATCCCTTACCTTAACCTAACTCCTAAACTTAACCCTAACCCCTAGCCTAGCTAACGTTAACCAGCTAGCTAAAGTTAGCAACATATCATACGTTTAGCAAATTTGTAACATAACACGGTTTTCAAATTAGTAACATATAATACAAATTGTAATTCCTAACATATCATACAAAATTGGTGATGGACAGCCAAAAACGAATATAGACCATATGAAATGTAACATATCATACTAAATGGATTGTCTCTGGATTTACATACAGAATAATACAAAATGCTCTGAGACCAGGTTGGCTGGGCAAATACAGTATAGTTGTGGCCAAAAGTTGAGAATGACACAAGTATTGGTCTCCACAAAGTTTCCTGCCTCAGTGTTGATGATGGCAATTTGCATATACTCCAGAATGTCATGAAGAGTGATCAGATAAATTGCAAAGTCCCTCATTGCCATGAAAATGAACCTAATCGCAAAAAAACATTTCCACTGCATTTCAGCCCTGCCACAAAAGGACCAGCTGCCATCATGTCAGTGATTGTCTCGTTAACACAAGTGAGAGTGTTGACGAGGACAAGGCTGGAGATCACTGTCATGCTGATTGAGTCAGAATAACAGACTGGAAGCTTTAAAAGGAGGGTGGTGCTTGAAATCATTGTTCTTCCTCTGTCAACCATGGTTACCTGCAAGAAAACATGTGCCATCATCATTGCTTTGCACAAAAAGGGCTTCACAGGCAAGGATATTGCTGCTGGTAAGATTTCACCTAAATCAACCATTTATCAGATCATCAAGAACTTCAAGGAGAGAGGTTCAATTGTTGTGAAGATGGCGTCAGGGAGCCCAAGAAAGTCCAGCAAGCGCCAGGACCGTCTCCTAAAGTTGATTCAGCTGCGGGATCGGGGCACCACCAGTGCAGAGCTTGCTCAGGAATGGCAGCAGGCAGGTGTGAGTGCATCTGCGGCGAAGACTTTTGGAGGATGGCCTGGTGTCAAGAAGGGCAGCAAAGAAGCCACTTCTCTCCAGGAAAAACATCAGGGACAGACTGATATTCTGCAAAAGGTACAGGGATTGGACTGCTGAGGACTGGGGTAGAGTCATTTTCTCTGATGAATCCCCGGACAAAACACTTTGTCCGGAGAAGACAAGGTAAGCGCTACCATCAGTCTTGTGTCATGCCAACAGTAAAGCATCCTCAGACCATTCATGTGTGGGGTTGCTTCTCAGCCAAGGGAGTGGGCTCACTCACAATTTTGCCTAAGAACACAGCCATGAATAAAGAATGGTACCAACACATCCTCCGAGAGCAACTTCTCCCAACCATCCAATAACAGTTTGGTGATGACCAATGCCTTTTCCAGCATGATGGAGCACCTTGCCATAAGGCAAAAGTGATAACTAAGTGGCTCAGGGAACAAAACATCGACATTTTGGGTCCATGGACAGGAAACTACCCAGGCCTTAATCCCATTGAGAACTTGTGGTCGATCCTCAAGAGGCGGATGGACAAACAAAAACCCACAACTTCTGACGAACTCCAAGCATTGATTATGCAAGAATGGCCTGCCATCAGTCAGGATGCGGCCCAGAAGTTAATTGACAGCATGCCAGGGCGGATTGCAGAGGTTTTGAAAAAGAAGGGTCAACACTGCAAATATTGACTCGTTGCATAAACTGAATGTCATTGTCAATGAAAGCCTTTGACACTTATGGAATACTTGTAATTATACTTCAGTTTACCATAGTAACTACTGACATAAAGATCTAAGAACACTGAAGCAGCAAACTTTGTGGAGACCAATACTTGTGTCATTCTCAAAACTTTTGGCCACGACTGTACATTCGGAAAGTATTCAGACCCCTTCTCCACATTTTGTTATGTTACAGCCTTATTCTAAAATGGATTCAAGAAAAAAAAATCCTCATCAATCTACACACAATAACAAAGCGAAAACAGGTTTTTGCTCATTTATGTCAAAATTTAAAAATTCTTATTTACATAAGTATTCAGACCCTTTGATATGAGACTCGAAATTGAGCTCAGGTGCATCCTGTTTCCATTGATCATCCTTGAGATGTTTCTACAACTTGATTGAGTCCCCCTGTGGTAAATTCAATTGATTGGACATGATTTGGGAAGGCACACACCTGTCCATATAAGGTCCCACAGTTGACAGTGCATGTCAGAGCAAAAACCAAGCCATGAGGTCGAAGGAATTGTCCGTTGAGCGCCGAGACAGGATTATGTCGAGGCACAAATCTGGGGAAGGGTACCATTGAAGGTCCCCAAGAACACAGTGGCCTCCATCATCCTTAAATGGAAGAAGTTTGGAACCACCAAGACTCTTCCTACAGCTGGCCGCCCGGCCAAACTCAGCAATCGGGGGAGAAGGGCTTTGGTCAGGGAGGTGACCAAAAACCTCCAGAGTTCCTATGTGGAGATAGGAGAACCTTACAGAAGGACAACCATCTCTGCAGCACTCCACCAATCAGGCCTTTAGTGGTAGAGTGGCCTGACAGAAGCCACTCCTCAGTAAAAGGAACATGACTGCCCGCTTGGAGTTTGCCAAAAGGCACCAAAAGGACTCTCAGGCCATGAGAAACAGGATTCTCTGGTCTGATGAAACCAAGATTAAACTATTTGGCCTGAATGCCAAGACTCCCATCTATAGAGAGAAAAACTATGACAGAGTGCTCGCTTGCACACTGATTGAAAGCAACACTATTGAAGTCATATGCTGTTTTAAAACTCTACAGCTGAAATAAATACAAAAATCCTCTTTACAATTTAAAAACAAAGTTGACCCCCGAAAGTCAGAGATTTATACATTATAAGTGCATTTACTCCTTATATTACTGTAGCAAATTTAGGGACCACAATGGAAATAAGTCAGAGACTTTATTGCACAATCTCGGTCACCTTTAACATTATTTGTGTGTATATGGATTTTTTTTAAATTGAGAAATAAAACCCATCAATCAATCCAAACTGTGCAGCAGCATCTTGATGAATGGAAAGAGACATCTGTTACAAAACACCAAAAGGTTTAAATGACAATTAAGACATTGTCCAGCCAAGCCTTCAATACTGGATAAGCCTACAAGGTAGGGTGGGATGAGTTTTCTTTTTGTCTAGATTGACATAGTCTAAAGTTATTTATTATCGTGTTGAAAACGCAAAACATGAGGTGCCCGAAGTCGGTATGTTTTGTTTATTGGTTGTGTGGTGTATTGGCACAGACACCTGTTGATTGAACATTTGTTGCATACATTTTATATAATGAGGATAAATAGCTTTTCTTCCTCCTTGACCTCCTCTCCACAACAAGTATTTTACTACGGACCGTTGTTGAGGGCGGAGTCAAAGCTTATCTGGGAGACGCTCTTCATTTATGAACTGCTCTGAGAGTGGAAGGAGGCTTGAGTGGGGAAGTGAGACGGGAGAGACGGGAAAAACGCGGCGCGGAGTTTGAAATTAAACAAACAACAAAATCAATCAACGGGATTTTTACGTTGAGAGAGAGAACGATGACTAAATCTCGACTAAAAAAGAATGTGACTGATCCAGAGACAAAGGAATGCATAGAGGATTCAGAGGAAGGAGAAGGAGATGGTATGGAGGTAGGTGGGGAAAATGTAGAGGAGAGGAGAGCTTTCACAATGGTAGGGACAAGGAAAAGGAAAAAGAAAAATAAAGAAGGGACAGCAAGTAATTCAGGGGAAAGTGGAGAAGAAGAGTGGATAGAAAGGAGAAGGGATGAGTTTAAATTAATAGTTAGGTTTAAAGAGGGTCAAGGAATGATAGGGGTGAGTCCCATAGCTTTGACGAAAGAGTTAAAAAGGTTGATAGGGGAGATAAAAAGTGCAAAGGTATTGCAGGATGGAGCATTGTTGATAATATGTGTTAATGAGGAGCAAAGGGGAAAAATTATGAAAGTCAAAAAGGTGTGTAAACAAGAGGTAGTGAGTTGCAAGCCAGTAGGTGAAAAGAAGTGGGTAAGTGGAGTAATTTCTGGAGTTCCGTTAGAGGTATCAGTGGAAGAGTTAAAGGAAAATATTGAGGGAGGGAAAGTAGGAGGAGTCAGACGATTGAAAATAAACAAAGATGGAAGTAGAGTGGATAGTTTATCAGTGATGTTACAGTTTGAAGAGGAAATGTTACCAGAGAGGGTTAGAATTGGATATATAAGTTTTCCAGTAAGAGCTTATGTGAAGGCGCCATTGAGATGCTATAATTGCCAAAGATATGGACATATCGCAAAAGTGTGCAAGGCAAAAAAGAGATGTGCGAGATGTGGAGGTGAACATGAATATGGGAGATGTGAGGAAGGTGTGGAGATAAAGTGCTGCAACTGTGGGGGTGCGCACAATGTTGCATATGGGGGCTGCGCAGTAAGGAAGAAAGCAGAAGAAGTTCAGAATGAGAAGAATAAAAATAATATGACATATGCTGAAGCAGTGAAACAAGTGGAACGAAAGAGCAAGGAGAAGATAGAAGATGACAATAAAGAGGGGCAGAATGTAAGTAAGCCGAGAGATCAAATAAGGGTGGAAGAAGGGACGGTCAGGGAAGAGGTGTTAGTGGTAAGCAAGAAGAATTTTGTGTTGTTTATGGCAGAAGTTATTAATTGTACAGCTCAAACGGATAAAAGAACAGAGAAGATTCAAATAATCGTAAAGGCAGCGGAAAGATTTCTAGGTGTAAAAGGACTCACATGGGAGAATGTTAGAGATGGTCTAACTTTGGAGTCTCAGCAAAGTCAGGAAACATGGGTTGGTCAACAATATGGATGATAATAATATTGCAGTGGAATGCAAGGAGCCTGTTGGCTAATGGCTTGGAGTTCAAAGGATATGTTAACCAAATGAAAGAGAAACCGGATGTGATTTGTATACAGGAATCTTGGCTTAAATCTGGACTTGAATTTGTACTGAAAGGATATTCTGCAGTGAGAAGGGATAGAGAAGAAGGTAATGGAGGAGGATGTGTGACTTTTATTAAAGTAGGCATTCCATATAGGAAAGTAGGAATAGGGAAAACAAGTGAGTATGTAGTGGTTGAAGTATGGGAACAAGGGAAGAAGTATGTGATAATAAATTTGTATAACCCATGCAAGAGATTAGGATTGAATGAATTGGAAAAAATTGAAGGACAAGATGATGAAAGAGTTATCTGGTGCGGAGATTTTAATGCACATAATACACTGTGGGGTGGGAAAGTAGTGGATATAAATGGACAGGTAGTAGAAGAGTTCATAGATGTGAGAGAATTAGTTTGTCTCAATGATGGGGGCGGAACGAGGATAAATGTCTCTTCTGGGTTAGAGTCGGCATTAGATTTAACATTGGTATCAGGAGTGTTAGGAGGAATAACGGAATGGGAAATTTTGAAGAATTGCACTATGGGTAGCGATCATTACCCGCTAGTAATCACTGTGATAGGGAGTGGAAGAAGAGAAGGGATAAAGAAGGGAGCTACAGGGAGATGGATATATGAAAAGGCTAACTGGGCAGAATTTATGAGAAAAAGTGAGGAGGAATTGAGTAGGGTGGATAGAACAGAAGGAAATAGTATAGAGGCTTTAAATGATAGGATCATTGCAATAATTAAAGGGGCAGCTGAGAAATGTATCCCAAAGGGTAAAGGAATTAGGAAGTCCAAAATGGTTCCTTGGTGGAATGAAGAGTGCAATGAAGCCATAAGAAATAAAAGGAAAGAATTTAGGAAATTGAAGAGAACTCACAATTTTCAAAATTTAGTTAAATATAAGGTGACTCAAGCAGTGGTAAGGAGAGTGGTAAGAAAGACAAAAAGGGAGTTTTGGAGATCATTCTGTAATGAAATAGGGCGAAGTACTCCAGTAGAAGAGATATGGAATATGATTAAGAAAATGAGAGGAATAAGTAAGGAATTTGATTTACCAGTGCTCAAAATGGGAAAGGAGTTAGCAGTAACAGATGAAGAGAAGGCAATAATGTTTCGAGATGAGTTTATTAAGGTTAACTCTTCCAGAAACTTGTGTGAAGAGAGAAAGAGAATAAGAGAAGAGATATTAAAAAGAAATCCGACAGTGGAAAACAGAAGGGAAGTTTTGGACAGTGTATTAGATGTTCCATTTGAAATGGCAGAATTGAAGAGAGCATTAAAAAGAGTGAAAGAATCTGCAACTGGGCAAGATGGAGTAAGCTATAGTATGATAAAAAATTTAAATGAAAAGGCATTGGGTGTAATATTGGAGTTTGTAAACAGGATATGGATGGAAGGAGTGTTACCTAAGAGCTGGAAAGAGGCAATAGTAATTCCCATAAGGAAGCCAGGGAAGGATCATAGTATTCCAACAAATTATAGACCAATAGCACTTACCTCACATGTATGTAAAATAATGGAAAAAATGATTACAGACAGGTTAAGGTATTATTTGGAAAAAGAGAAGAAGTTATCTATAAATCAGAGTGGATTTAGGGGGGGGCGAGGAACGATGGACCCAGTAGTTTGCTTGGAGTCAGATATTAGAAAGGCGTTGATTAATAAAGAGATTGTGATAGCAGTGTTTTTTGACATTGAAAAGGCATACGATATGGTATGGAGAGAAGGATTGCTACTGAAATTGGAAAGTATGGGGGTAGGAGGGAGAATGTATAATTGGATCAAAGAATTTCTGGAAGATAGATCAATTAAGGTAAGAGTGGGAGAGTGCATATCATCAAAAGGTATGATAGAGAATGGCACTCCTCAGGGGAGTGTCATTAGTCCATTGCTTTTTATAATCATGATAAATGATGTATTTAAGAGGGTGGATAAAAATATTTGTAGATCTTTGTTTGCAGATGATGGAGCTCTGTGGTTCAGAGGGGGGAATATAAAGTATGTTGTGAGGAGAATGCAAAATGCTTTAAAACAAGTTGAGGAATGGTCATTTAAGTGGGGATTTAAATTCTCAGTGGAAAAAACTCAGGTAATCTTTTTCACTAATAAAAGAATTGATGATGAAATGAAATTAAAGTTGTATAATCTCAATCTAGAACGGGTATCCAAAATAAGGTTTCTTGGAATATGGTTAGACAGCAGACTCACATGGAAAGGGCATATTGAGAAGATGGAAGATAAGTGTAAAAGAGTGTTGAATATAATGAGATGTGTGTCTGGGCAAGTCTGGGGGGCAGATAGGCTGGCACTGAAAACTATTTATATAACGTTAATTAGATCAGTAATAGATTATGGAAGCATAGTATATGGATCAGCGGCAAAGACTCACTTGGACAAACTAGAGCGAATTCAAGCAAAGGCATTAAGGATTTGTTGTGGAGCTTACCCTTCGTCACCTGTTTCAGCGTTGCAGGTAGAAGTAGGAGACATGCCTCTCAAATTAAGAAGACAACAGTTAAATGCAGTATATTGGGCAAATCTTATGGGACAGGACAAATCTCATCCTACATTAAGGGTATTAGAGCAGTGTTGGGAGTATGGAAAAAGGAAATGTAATAGTTTTGGATGGGTGATTGGTGATTTAGTAAAAGAGTTTGATATTAAAGAGTTCAGAATTACTCCAAGAGTGGTGTTACAAGCTGTCCCTTTGTGGATTTTGCCACAGCCGTCAGTTGATTTAAGGATGCTAGAAAACAGGCAGAAAGAAGGTCAGAGTGAAATAGAGGAAATCCAAGTAAGGGAATACTTATGGTTAAATTATGGGCAGAATATACAAGTATTTACAGATGCATCAAAAAATCCAGAAAATGAACATGTAGGGGTAGCGTTTGTAGTTCCAAAACTACAGATATCCAGAAAAATAAGGATATCAGATAAATTATCAGTTTTTTCAGGGGAGTTAATTGCAATAATGATGGCATTGAGATGGATAAATGAGGCAGGATTAAAGGAGGTGGTAATATGTTCAGACTCCAGTTCAGCTCTTAAGTGCATTGAAGCACAACAGTCAGACACTAGACAGGACTTAGTAGTGGAGATATTACAAGAATTATATATGTTACAGCAGGAAAGAGTGAGGGTGATATTCATGTGGGTACCAGCTCATGTTGGGGTAAAAGGGAATGAGGCAGCAGATAAAATGGCAAAACAAGCATTGCAGGAGGATAGAATAGAAATGGAAATAACACATAGTATAGATGAAATTAAAGCTATAATTAAAAAACAAATAAATCAAAGATGGCAACAAATGTGGGAAACAGGAAGTAAGGGTAGACATATGTATGCAATCCAACCAAAAGTGGGGAAAAAGAGGTACACAGGTGGAAGTAGAAGGGAGGAAAACATTTTATCAAGACTTAGAATAGGACATACAGGACTTAATAAAACATTGAAATTAATGTCTAAGCATCTGACAGGACTCTGTGAATGGTGTGGAGAAAATGAAACAGTAGAACATGTTATCATGTATTGTGAAAGATATAAAGAGGATAGAGAGAAATTATTTGAAGAGATTCGGAGGAAAGAGGAGACTGATATAACTTTGAGAAACATATTAAAACAAGAACAGGAAAATGATAAAAGAGAAGCTTTATTTAAATATTTGGAGAATACAGGTTTAATTAATAGGATTTGAAAGGGTGGTTGTATTTTTTTTTTGTGTATATATAGATATATTTGTATTATTTTTTTTTTGTTAATTTAAATTTGAATTAATTGTTTTGAGCCAGAGGAGCTGAACACGCAGCGCTGGCTGTAGCACATAATGTTTTAATATAGTGGGTAAGGATGAGGAATGGGTAGATGTTAGAGTCTCTGGATCAAGTTCACAGTAGGTGGCGGTAATGCACGAAATCGATGCGATTCGCCAAACAAAAAGGAAGAAGAAGAAGAAGAAGAAGAGAGTGGAAGGAAGGATACGCATAGAACGAGCAAGTTGAAGTCGGCTGCATTTCAGAGACCCAAAGGCATTACAGACTAATTAAAGCTGTTGTTTTATTCAGTTTAGAGGACTGTTCAGCCTAGAACACATTCGAGCACGTGAGTTTACTATTTCATTTGATCTAATCGATCGTTCGAATCAATGTCCTTTATTCTCATAGAAATGTATCTAGTTATTCTGTTAATTGTGTCCTTTCAATATTAAAGTATTTTGGCTTTTGGAATGTTGAATTGTCATGTTGAATTCGTTATTATCGCGCGGATAATGTATAGGGCAGGCCGGAGCCTTCTCCAGAGTTCCATAGCATTCGGGGCTCAGTCCTGAAGACCAGGGGCTGAGGGGTTTGTGGTTCCTAGAAAAAAAGAGGGCATTTTCTAAAATAATTTCCTGCAATTCTACATCATTTTACTTGACTGGAGACGTCACAATATGTTTTAGGAACCTTTGCTACCTTCTCCTCCTGTACTTTTCGCTCAATTCTTTTCTTGCTGACGCTTTTATGTTTAAGGCATGATTGCTGCTCGCTCGGCTTGCAGATGTGCTCAGCTTGTCATTCTTGACCTTCAGATTTGGAGCCTAAACTAGCTATCTCGTCGTCTTCTTCTTCTTCTTCCTTTTTGTTTGGCGAATCGCATCGATTTCGTGCATTACCGCCACCTACTGTGAACTTGATCCAGAGACTAACATCTACCCACTCCTCATCCTTACCCACTATATTAAAACATTATGTGCTTCAGCCAGCGCTGCGTGTTCAGCTCCTCTGGCTCAAAACAAATAATTCCAATTTAAATTAACAAAAAATACCGCTAGCTATATCTCGTCATGATCAAATAGACTTTGCATTGGACAACATACATATTACCCAGCATTCAATGCATTTCTGTATATGAAAAAAGTACAAAATAAAATAAGAAATTATTAATTTAGTTGAATAGTATTCATAGTTGATGTAGAATAAGCATATCGTTTTGTTATAGATAGCTATTTTACCCAAGAAAATGAAAACCATGACGGAGAAGTGTGAGTTTGAGTGGGTATAAATAGCAAGTGGCACATTACAAATGCCATGTTTAACTCGGCGTATTTCCAGAGTATAAATAACAAGTGGTACGTCGCAAATGTCATGTGTCTCTACTGACCCCACACGCCTCTGCAACGAGAGAGGGATACACAGATTTTAGGCCTAGAATATGAGGAAATTATAGTCCACCAACATTCCACTCACCTATTCAAAACAGATTTTTCCCGTAGTTGTATTTTGAAATATTGGGAAATTCGTTCTAGCTACTGCCTGCTTTATTTTTTTAGGTAGTGTAACCGGGAGGTATGGGCTTAGATCACGCCCCTAGCTACCAACAGGTGTTTAAGAGTGAGTGATTGGGGAGGGCAGGAGATTCAATGGTTTGCTGTGCAGTCAACCGGTCCTGTGAATAAGCAGCTAGCAACACGTGCGCTGCTAGATACGAGGCTGCATCAGTCGGAGTTGTGAACGCGTGACAACGATGTGAGGTAGCGTGTGCAAACAGAGGACATGGTGCGACATTTTAAGATTGGCCTATGTCACTGTTCTAACTTATTGACTGATTTTGATATTCTGTAAACAATCCAGACCCTTTATAGTATTTGTACTTCTGATAGTTTGTATAGGCTACAATAAACTAATTTTGTATAGAGTGATTGCTGGTCTGTGCCTCTGTAAAGGAGGGAGAACCTGAAGTACTGTGTGGGGATAAAGCTGTCCGTAGCCAATTTGTAGAAAATGTAAAAGATGTTGCTCTTCGTAGGGAACTTAAACGACAAGTGAGACAGGATTCAAACATGTTATTTGTGGATGTGCGAAGGGAAGCCATTTTGTTTTGGGAGGAGGACAGTGCATTGGGGAAAAGGGCATATGTATGTGAAGTTGAGTCAGGTTTGGCTGAATGCTCTAGTGTTACTCCTACTAATGCATCCCGTCAAGATGGAGCTTTGTTGATAGAAATTAGGAATGCAATTAGGGAGCAGGCAGCTAAGCTAGATATCTTGTCACAGGAGGTTGCCAGGTTTCAGTGGCAAGGAGGGAGACTCTACCAAAGACAGGAGCCAAGATACGACCCCGCCGGTCAACCAATTTGTTTTAAGTGCCAGGGGGTGGGCCACATAGCCAGGTTCTGCCGGGGTAATGTTTCCACACCCAACCAAAACATCAGTGGCTCTGCACAGCTAGGCGGGGACGGGAAAGTGGCTAGTCAAGGTCGTGAGCAACAGGGAAACTCTCACCCCATGTAGTCAGGTGCCGAACTACAGAGGGGGGGCTGCTAGGCTTGGAATGGGCTGGGGGTGGTGAGGAGGAAGCTATGACTAATTTGGTGGCGCCAAGCCCCATTGTAAACATACTGATGGGAGGTATTCAAGTTCCATGTTTATTGGATACTGGTTCAATGGTTACCACGGTTACCGAGACATTTTTTAGGGAACATTTTGAGTCCAAAGGGCAAGCTGTATTGAAGAAGTGTGGGTGGCTGACCTTAAAGGCGGCAGATGGTTTGTCAATTCCTTACCTTGGATATATGCAGCTGGATGTTGAGGCTATGGGGAAAGTACTCCCTCAGAAGGGTGTGTTAGTTGTTAAGGATTCTACTGACCCTGACACTAGAATAAAAAAAATAGCAATCCCAGGTTTAGTTGGTATGAACATAATAAAAGAATGCAATGAGCTGTTGTCATTTCAACTCTGTGCCATGTCAAAAAATCAAGACGCTAAACCAGTCGCAGGGTTTGCAAAGGTCCTTTCCTCGGCTATTTTGGTGCCTGCAGGGTCTATGGCATTAGTCTCTGTCACCGGGCCTCAGGGTGCATCGACCACAGGATATGCAGCTCTGGTGGAGGGACTGGGGATGGATGAAGGGGTACTTCCAAATAATTTATTGGTGCCTGCGGCATATGTTTGGGCAGAGCAAGGGCAGTTACTGATCCCAGTGGTGAATGTAGGCATTTCTGATGTATGGCTCAAGCCCCATACTCGTATAGCCCGGGTGCAGCCAGCTGAGATAGTGGCAGGGGGAGAACAGACAGTAATTTTCCAGAATACGGGCCCTCAGGAAGTGCAGGTATCAGTGTGCTCTCATGAGGTTAGCCCTAAATGCCAGGCCCCAGTTTTAATGCTGGAATTCCTAAAGTTTGAGTGTGCTAATCTTTCTGAGCACCAGGTAGTGCAAGTGAAGGAACTGTTAAATACATATGCTGATGTCTTTACCTTAGATGGTGATGAGCTGGGCTGCACTGATATTATCCAGCATGAAATTCCTGTGACAGATGAGGTTCCTGTGCGTCAGAGGTATCGCAGGTTGCCCCCTAGCCAATATGAGGAGGTGAAAGCACATATTAAACAACAGTTACAACAGGGGGCCATTAGTGAGAGCTGTAGCCCCTACTCCTCCCCTCTGGTCATTGTTAAAAAAAAGGATGGAAGCCTGAGAACATGTGTTGATTATAGGCAGCTGAATGCAAAGACAAGAAAGGATGCCTATCCGCTTCCACGGATTGAAGAATCCCTGGATGCTCTTTGCGGAGCACAGTGGTTTTCCACACTTGACTTGGCCAGTGGCTACAACCAAGTAATGATGGCTGAAAAAGATAGACAAAAGACAGCTTTCTGTACACCGTTCGGGCTGTACGAGTATAATAGGATGCCGTTTGGTCTTTGCAATGCGCCAGGGACCTTCCAGAGACTTATGGAAAGAATTCTGGGAGATGAGCGGTTTCAGTCCTTGTTGCTTTACCTGGATGATGTGGTCGTATTCTCATCCTCGTTTGAGCAGTACCTTGTTCGTCTTCAGCTCGTTTTATCCCGGTTTCGGAAGTATGGTCTTAAGGTAAAATGGAGTAAGTGTTCATTCTTCCAGCAACAAGTATTATACTTGGGACATATCATCTCAGCAGAAGGAGTAGCTACCGACCCGGAGAAAATCCGCGCAGTTGCAGAATGGCGGCGGCCTAGTAACCTAACAGAGTTGCAGTCATTTCTAGGGTTTGCAAGCTATTACAGAAGATTTGTAAAAAACTTTTCCCAGATTGCGGCCCCCTTACATGCACTGTCCGCTCTTTCCCCAACACATAATAGGAAACGGGCGACCCTCCCCATGGCTCAAGTGTGGAATCCCAACTGTGAGTTTGCTTTTGAAACCCTCAAGCAGAAGCTAATTTCGGCCCCAGTACTTGGCTATGCAGATTTCTCCAAGCCTTTTGTGATAGAGATTGATGCTAGCCATCAGGGTCTTGGAGCCGTCTTGTCACAGGACTGTGGGGAGGGGAGGAGGCCAGTTGCCTACGCGAGCCGTGGTCTTCGGGCATCTGAACGAAATATGGAGAACTACAGTGCAATGAAGTTGGAGTTGCTGGCATTGAAGTGGGCTGTTACGGACAAGTATCGAGAGTACTTGATGGGGAATAAGTTCACGATATTTACCGATAACAACCCCTTGAGCCACTTGAAGACTGCTAGGTTGGGAGCTATTGAGCAGAGGTGGGTGTCGGAACTGGCACGGTTTGATTTTGACATTGTGTATAGACCAGGGAGGCAGAATGGAAATGCGGATGCCCTTTCCAGGCAGTATTCCGAGAATCGGAATCCCCTGATTTCAGTGGACGCCAGGGAAGCACCGGACCAGGTAGAGGGCTCACTCACAGTTGAAATTAATGTTGGGGATGCGACGGTTGTAAGTGAGCAGGGCTCCTCGTCCAGTTTTCCTGTCTATGCCACTGTTATGTTGGCCGCTAAGCAGCAAGCAGATCCGGTGATCATAGCCTTTTTGAAGTACTGGAAAAGGGGCCAAAGGCCTAGAAGAGTCGAGCGGGCAGGAGAGGATGTTAAGACCGTGGAGCTTCTGCGTCAGTGGGACAAAATGGAGGAGTGTAATGGTGTCCTGTATCGTAAGTTCTCGGACACAAGGCATGGTCAGGTGAAGCAGATGCTTTTGCCGCAGGACCTTCAGAGGGAGGTCTTACAGCGCATGCACGATGGGCATGGGCATCAGGGGATTGAGAGGACGTTTAAACTGATTAGAGCAAGGGGTTATTGGCCTGGAATGTACCAGGATGTAGAACACTATTGTAAGCAATGTGAGCGGTGCATAGTGGCCAAAGCCCCTTTGCCTAAGGTCGTGACTGAGATGGGGAGCTTATTGGCATCAAGGCCGTTTGAAGTGGTTTCAATGGACTTCACAGTGTTAGAGCGATCAAGTGATGGCCGGGAGAATGTGCTGATTCTGACTGATGTATTTTCCAAGTTTACAGTTGCTGTCCCCACAAAGGATCAGAAGGCTACAACAGTTGCCAAGGCTGTAGTCCAGGAGTGGATTCAACGGTATGGCGTGCCGCAGCGTTTGCACTCAGACCAGGGGATGTGCTTTCAGGCAGAGATTATTCAAAATCTCTGCAAAGTTTACAGGATCAAAAAGAGCCGCACAACCCCCTATAGGCCCCAAGGCAATGGGCAGTGTGAAAGGTTCAACCGTACTCTTCATGATTTATTAAGAACCCTAACACCAGCGAAGAAGAGAAGGTGGGTTGAACACCTGCCAGAGGTGGTGTTTGCGTATAACACCACGGAGCATGCAAGTACTGGGTACACTCCCTACTTTTTAATGTTTGGCCAGACACCTACTCTGCCCATTGATACACTGATGGGTATACAGGGGGAAGATGGACCCGGAACCACTGATGACTGGGTCCAGATCCATCAGACCCGGCTCCGGGAGGCTTGTGAGAGGGCGAGAAGACAGATGGAGCACGCAGCAGAAACAAGGAAAAAGCATCAGGGCCCGGCAACTCGAAATAGCGCACTGCACATTAACCAGTTGGTTTATCGGAGGAATCATGGTTTTAAGGGCAGACACAAGATCCAAGATGTTTGGATGCCGATCCCGTTTCGGGTAATCTCCCAACCAGACACTGATAAGCCCGTGTATACGGTGGTGCCTGTTGATGGGTCGCAGGCCCCAAAGAATGTTCATCGGATGGAGTTGAGGCCGTGTGGTCCCGAGCAGAGGCTGCGTGAAGTCTCTCAGGAGGGGCAGGGCAATGTGGCTACGACTCCACCAGTGGTTGGAATGAGTTCTGAGGAGGATGAAGAAAGAGTTGTGCGAGTGAGAGAACGTCCAGTACGGGAACCGGTGCCTGGAAGACCGCCTTCAAGGGAGATTGATTTGTTATGTTCTAGATCTGAGGAAATGGGGTCAGAATCAAGCGAGTCCAGTTCGGAAGCCAGTGGCTCATCGGAGTCAGATAAAGGGGAGCTAGAGGAGCCACTGGGGTCCCCGGTGCAGCTGCGGCGGTCAAGCAGAAGAACAGCAGGCAAACATTCTAATCCTGCTCGGTTGCCAAGGTCTGCAGCATGGAGGCCAGGGGAGGAGGGGGCTGGGTCTCAGGTAGTAGCCCATACCAATGAGCTTTGTGTCCTGGCCCTGAAATATATATTCACCAGCCTAGCCCTTAGTTTTGCCAGGGATGTTAGGGATGCAATGTAGAGCAGATATGTTCTAGTTAATTTGTCATCGGGACGATGATCACTTTTGGGAGGGGTGAATGTAACCGGGAGGTATGGGCTTAGATCACGCCCCTAGCTACCAACAGGTGTTTAAGAGTGAGTGATTGGGGAGGGCAGGAGATTCAATGGTTTGCTGTGCAGTCAACCGGTCCTGTGAATAAGCAGCTAGCAACACGTGCGCTGCTAGATACGAGGCTGCATCAGTCGGAGTTGTGAACGCGTGACAACGATGTGAGGTAGCGTGTGCAAACAGAGGACATGGTGCGACATTTTAAGATTGGCCTATGTCACTGTTCTAACTTATTGACTGATTTTGATATTCTGTAAACAATCCAGACCCTTTATAGTATTTGTACTTCTGATAGTTTGTATAGGCTACAATAAACTAATTTTGTATAGAGTGATTGCTGGTCTGTGCCTCTGTAAAGGAGGGAGAACCTGAGTACACTGTGTGGATGTTACAGTAGGCTACTTGAGCACCATTTTTATTATTATTATTATTATTATTTTGTAATCATTTCTGAATTAAAGTTGGTACCAATATGACGCTTATTGTTTAAAATCATTTTAGAATATACAGAAAATGCATCATTGGGATACTGGTGCTGTATCGGATTGTATTATTTGTAAAACACCTTATTATACATTACACCATTTTCTTCATAATGCTTTTAATACAAGCCTCCACTTTTTCGTGTATATTACACCGTTTATTTCATAATGCATCACACACTCACTTTGTTTGTACTCATATTATAGCCAACTCAACTTTTGTATTAATTATTTTTGATAAAATATTTGTATCTAGTGTTGTACCAGAGCAGAGGCTATAGGTCAGGAATACCAAACGTCCTTATCTAAAGGTTCAGTTTACAATACGGAAGAGAAGACTAGATCTGCAATCTCTAAATTAGGTGGATTGTAGCGTTTAATGCCTCGAAGACTAACCAAGATAAATGAAGGTGGAAATAGGCCTATTTACATTTTATAGAACTGATAGCTTCAGGATAGTTGAGGTTCAGACGAGGAATTGCAAAACCATGAGGATAAAATGAATATCCCAGACTCAGAACCCTTTAAAACAGACCCCTGAGGACTAGACTATAGCCTACTATAATATAGTATATCTACCTTCATGACTGGGGGATAAAAATCATTGTTGTGTTGTCAAAATATTTGTAACCCCACAGCCCTAGATCTACCTGCTCAGTACTCTTGAGGACATTAGATTGATGAAAGGCAGCAAAGGCTTACATAATGTTTAGGCTAAATGTTTTTATTTCAGTTACTCCACAGAAACTTCCAAACATGAGTGGGGCGATACATCAAAGTAAGTCAACAGTGCGTTTTGAGGTTGTCATATATAGATTACTGAAAGTGAGAAACCATTAACAAGACTGTATGAATGGGTGTTTGTAGTGACATCCACATGCATGAGCTCTTGTTTGTTTTTTTGTTTTCATTTCTTGCAGTTCACCTGGCTCTCTGTCTGTCTGGCTGGGCCATATCTGGCGCTTTTGTTGAAGGTGAGCTGTTCTCATGCCTGCCATACATGTGTTCATTATGGCGTCAAAATGAAATGTATACTGTACTTTGTTTTATACACTCTTAAGTCACTTTCCCTGATATGTTTTTTCAAACCATGTCACAGTTTCACAGATAATACACAAAGTATTGTAATCTTGGTGCCCTGGAACAAGAAAAGCCAGTGCTGAAACAGGGATCATTCAGTGAACGGTTTAAAGTGAAATATGAAAGTGGTGACAACTTGATCTCACCATTTAATTTGGGTATTTTAATTCCATTAAAAAAATTCCTATTTTAAAGCGTAGTGAAGATGTAGAGTATTGTTTTGACCCAAACTGATCTAAAACTAAATATAGTAACTTTGATTTTTGATGTCTGATGAGAGCTCTGTTTAACTAGCCCTCTTCTTCCTGTTGTATTCATCTCTCTCTTGCAGCTCAGAAGACCTCGCCTGTCTGTTACATCTGTAACCATGATAAATGCCCAACCGTTGAGTCGGTTTATGACCATTTGACGGATTTGACTCTGTGGTCACGAGGTAAAATGGCTGACCTCCCTCCCTGCCCCACCCCCCCCCCCCTCGCCATCGGGAAAATGTTTGGTGTGTGTTGAGAACCAGAAGGTCTACGCTGTGTGTGACTCAGAGCTCATCAAGCCAGTCTTTGAGGGCCAAGGCAACTCCATGCCCATCATCAAAACCAGTGAGTTTCTGTGACAGTACAACCTGGGGAAGAGGATAGTCAAGAGGGCACAAACAAAGCAGATTTCAGGAAAATGTGTCAAATATTAATGCCAAGGGGCTTTTGGAAGTTGTAGTTTATTATACAGTATGATGTAACGCTTTATAGTGTCTCAAACCAGTCACTGCTATGAACATTCCCAGCTTATCCAGCCCTCTGTTGTTGTATGGAATCATTCATGTACTGTCATTACAGATTGCACCAGCATTGTTTCAACTAACCATTCCTGTACTGTCATTACAGATTGTACCAGCATTGTTTCAACTGATTGGACACGTGAGTGCCATTCAATATTCAAACTGTATTTCAAACAAAGCATATCTTAAGGTAATTTACAACACAGAGGTCTGGGTTTTCTAAGTGTTTTTCATTAACATGTGGAGCTGGAGGTTTAGCCTGGTGTCCTGGTGAGTGCAGAAACCTACAGGACAGCAATGCTCAGCTCAAGATCGTGTGCACCAAGAATAAAGATGCAAACTCTGGGTTCTTGCTTGTCTGTGAGAGAGTCTTTATTGTTGTTGTTCATCGAGGAAATTCTACAAATCGAATCTGAAGATCAGCAATGTGTAGTAGTGTTTAACAGTGTTAGAGGATGATGATTTGTTTTCTTTGTGTTCAACTCCTCTCCGTGTCCTCCTCTCCCACACACAGATCCAAATGCCCCCACTTTGACCCCTGATGGCACTGGTGGGTTATCGAAGGAAGCAAAGATCTCTATCGGCGTGCCAGCCACAATGTCCTTCCTCGTCATCTTCTTCGTCATCATCATCATCGTTGCTTTGCACAGAATGACCAGATTAAGTAAGCAGGCACTTATCTGGTTTTTATACAGTCACTTAACTGGCTTTTATATAGTCACTTAGCTGGCTTTTATACAGTCACTTAGCCTGGGCACCTGACTGTTTGTTGCCTTCTGCTTCTAAGCTGAATGATTGAAATATACAGTATATTATCATTGATGTGCTCTCTTTTGGCAGATGTATTTGAGTGGTCTTTTTTCTTGTGGTTGTCTTCCCAGGGTTTTGTCTACTGTCCACTTCAGAAGTCCACTCAGAGGAACATCAGACCCAGTTAGTAAAGACAAAAGGTGCATATTGTTTGAGCCACGGACGAGATTGACCTGCAAGGAGGGTGTTTTCAGGGTGAATGTTGTCTACTTCCTGCCTAGTTCCTGTTCAAGGAGGGTGTTAAGATGTGAATATCTCATCAGATATTTTTCTAACAGTGTGTAATGTTGTCTACTTCCTGTGTAGTTCCTATTCAAACCTATGGTTTAACTTGAGGAAACCGTAAGCTCTTAGAAAGCCAGGTTATTACAGTTTGATAGCTTTAACTCTGCACGTTAGCAACAGGGGAAATTAGTCTCTTGGGTTTCCTAGGGTCTGGAAGTAAAGTCAGGGAGAGGTCTCGGTGACAAGTTTGCACAGAGGGTCCTGTCTTTCCATAGAGTGGTAGGTCAAACTATTCAGACGCTACAGACGTTTACGTGAGACGACCGATTTTTGGGATGTCTCATGGTCTGATAAACACCGCTCTAGCTCTGCCACCTTTCACCGCAGATGCGGAAGTGCGACACTGGTGGATGCGGCGGATTGCAATACACAATCTCTATCTTAAACTGATGGATTTTGATGGGGTTTTTTGCTCATGTAACTTAGATTGACACACCAGTGTGTCTCTAGGGGGTTAAACCATATACTTTTTGGTTCACCAAGTTTGGCACCATTAGGTGGTCGCCTATGGCGGCAGATTGACGAGGGCGGCATTTTCTGAGCAAAACTGGCCATGGCGAACGTCCGGCAACACATGAAACCTCACAATTCTGTCCAAAAACAATGACAATTTCTCAGCCAGTGGCATATTGGGTTTTTAGGTGAGCGCTAATGCTGCCCTGTAATAAAGCAGTGGCCACTTTGACAAAGGCAGGAATGCTAAATATTTCTGTTGTCCATCCCAGCGCATCTCTCCAGGATGCTGTTGGAGAGACGCATTGCTGCGGCACTGTCCCAAAAATTATCTAAGAAATCATTTAGCAGGTATAGCATATTGTAGAAAGATAATGTGGCCTTTTCTGTAGCCTACAGGCTGGAGATAAAAATGTATGACAATGTAATTCAGGTTTCTCCGATCAAATAGCCTAAGCTAAATGGCGCCCAATCAAATAAAAAAATGTGCTGACATGTTTACAAACAACATATCTTAAAAACAGGAAAGGTGAAAGTAAAAAGGACAGTATGGAATAGACAATCAGGCTACTCACAACTGCTGTCCAGATAAGTACTTTATTGATCCCCGAGGGGAAATTTCTTAATGAACAGTGGTTTCAAGTTTGTATCTGCTAATCATAGTGAAAAATAAAATACTTCTGCATTTCCAGCTGTGTAAACACAATGCAAATAGGCTTAGGATGACTCCTCATGATTAAGTTGGGTAGCTGATATTCAGCTTAAATCACAGGATTCAGGACTAATAAATCATTGCAACGACCTGTTTTACAAACGGTGGGCCTACCACATGGATGGGCATTCATAAAATTCCATTGCAGGTCAACATGGTAAGCTTCACACCAGTAAGAACGGACCGATGCTGACGTCTTTTGGACATCATTTTTGGTCCCGTCCATTATCAAGGAACGCTGTATATGGTCATAGAGCAGTGACCATGCCAATTTGCTCACCTGCATCCAAACCACAAGCCACAAGAACTCACTCACCTGAATTCCCTTGCTTAATCAACCAACCTCACAGTATTTCAACAGCATCCATCTTCACATTGTTGCTGAACAAACAGTTGTACTGCTGCTTGAACCATCATGACCTACCATTTAGTCCAACTAGCCCACCGGTTCCCACCTGTCATCTACTTTGTGCTGCCACCTGCTTGCCCATTCTCTGCACCATGGTTTGTTCTCGGTTATCGTAGTTCGCATTGACATTTTTTGTTACCATTTCCCAGATCTGTGCAATGACACAATCCTGTCTAGGAGTTCTACAGACAATTCCTTTGACCTCATGGCTTGGTTTTTGCTCTGTCAACTGTCGGACCTTATATAGACAGGTTGGTGCCAAATCATGTCCAATCAAATTAATTTACCACAGTGGACTCCAATCAAGTTGTAGAGGATGATCAATGGAAACAAGATTCACCTGAGCTCCATTTCGAGTCTCATAGCAAAGGGTTTGAATACTTATGTAAATAAAGTGTCTGTTTTTTTATTTATTTAATTTTGCAAAAATGTCAACAAACCGGTTTTCACTTTGTCATTATGGGGTATTGTGTGTATATTGATTAGCAACATTTTAAATGTTATCGATTTTAGAATAAGGCTAATGTGGAAATGTGGAAAAAGCACTGTATATCCTCAGCTGACCTCACTGAAAAATGTGTACTGTATTAATATATGAGCATGCGGGCAACTTGGGTTAGTTCTCCTACCTTCTCAACCAACCACCTTTCTTGTTTACCTCCCTGACTCCAGTATGACGACATGATACCTTATTGTATTCACAGTCTGGGATAATATATGGGCTGCTTAGGTAAACAATATATAACACCTGATTAAACTTAATGTTAATGTTCTTCAATCTAGACCATGATTAGTTTTAAGCAGTGTTTTACCATGAAGCTGGACTGTAACAAAAAGTGTCCTGCCCTGCTATAGATAACCAATAAGTGATGAAGATACTCCACACCAGCAACCAGAAACATTACACTCAACACCATAAAAATGGAATACAGTGAGCAGATACATTATGATTAAGAACAACAGCTCCAGAGTCCCCACCCAGAAAAAAAAAATCAGCTTCCCCATGATGGCCTAAGGCAGGCTCAAAGACTCACCCCACCCACCCTCTGCCAGCTCTGACAACACAAATATATCAAGAGCATAACCACCCGTCTGTGGCAGACTTTCTCAAAGGTGTGATGCTTTTATGAATCTAAATATCGCACTCTATTAACCAAACAAAATAAACAGTTTTCCTCTGGTTACGTCACAACTCCACCTCCAGCTAGTCAGTTATATAATCTGTGCAGGAAAATAACAATACTGTTGCTACCTCGCCTTCTAACCAAGGTGCAGGAAGAGAAGAGAAGATAAACTCCCTCCCCCACCCCCCCTCTTCTCAGCAGTCACACAAGGTACTTCTGAGAAACATTATGAGTAAGACTTCTGGTCACAACCATTTACTGTAGATGGTAGGGAGCTGGCGTCACACTGTGCAGCTGAAGGCTACTTCGGAAATCCCGTTGAAGTTGGAAGTTTACATACACTTAGGTTGAAGTCATTAAAACTCATTTTTCAACCACTCCACAGATTTCATGTTAACAAACTATAGTTTTGGCAATTCGGTTAGGACATCTACTTTGTGCATGACACAAGTAATTCTTCCAAAAATTGTTTACTGACAGATTATTTCACTTATAATTCATTATATCACAATTCCAGTGGGTCAGAAGTTTACATACACTAAGTTGACTGTGCCTTTTAACAGCTTGGAAAATTCCAGAAAATGATGTCATGGCTTTAGAAGCTTCTGATAGGCTAATTGACATAATTTGTCAATTGGAGGTGTACCTGTGGATGTATTTCAAGGCCTACCTTCAAACTCAGTGCCTCTTTGCTCGACATCATGGAAAAATCTAAAGAAAGTTAGAAAATAAATTGTAGACCTCCACACGTCTGGTTCATCCTTGGAATGGTCCAAAATTCACCGAACTTATTGTGGGAAGCTGGTGCTACCCTTCCACCATGGTTTGCAATAGGTAAAGAGACATATTCACAGAAGGAAACAATGCCATATTCCTTTCTGATATTCTGCATAGCAACAGTGGCATGTTAGAAGCTAGATAGATAGATAGATAGATAGATAGATAGATAGATAGATAGATAGATAGATAGATAGATAGATAGATAGATAGATAGATAGATAGATAGATAGATAGATAGATAGATAGATAGATAGATAGATAGATGTTAAGGTTAGGAGCAGTGGTGGAAGAAGTACCCAATTGTCATACTTGTAAAAGTCACCTAGTTAAATAACACTTAAGTAAAAGTCTAAAAGTATTTGGTTTGAAATATACTTAAGTATCAAAAGTAAAAGTATAAATAATTATAAAATTCCTTATATAAAGCAAACCAGACGGCACCATTTTTCTTGTTTTTTTAAATGTACGGATAGTCAGGGGCATGCTCTAACACTAAGACATACTTTTGGGTGTCAGGGAAAATGTATGGAGTAAAAAGTACATAATTTTCTTTAGGAATGTAGTGAAGTAAAAGTAAAAGTTGTAAAAAATATAAATAGTAAAGTAACGTACAGGTACACTAAAAAACGACATAAGTAGTACTTTCAAGTATTTTTACTTAAATACTTTACACCACTGGTTAAGAGTTAGGTTAAAGGGTTAAGGTTAGGTTAAAGGGTTAAGGTTAGGAGTTAGGTTAAAGGGTTAAGGTTAAGGTTAGGGCAAAGTAGAAAGTAGTTGCAAATTAGCTTAAGTTGTCCATGACGAGATTCGAACATGCAACCTTTGGGTTGCTAGACATTCACGTTATATGCCCGACCCCTCTGATCTGGGTCAGGTCCCGCTTGGAGGCCTCATAGCCTCTGGTCTGTGTGAAAATATGTGAAATACCAACCAGACCCGAAATTAGACATTTGAAGAGTTTAGCTCCTAAACTAGAGGTCTTCTGGGGTCTTTGGTCCAAAAACTAGGCTGAACCAAATTGGACACACAAACGTCCCACCCCACCCTAACAGGATCTGCCAATTTTTGAAAATCAATTCCCTACACAATTTGGATCCGAGGTGGACCAGATTCGACCCGAATCATGTCCAAGATGATAGAGGGCCGGGTCCAAGTAGGGTCGTGTGTATATCTGACCCAAATGGATCCGAAAGATAAAAAATGCAGCTTTATTTTCGTGTATGCCAGAGAAATTTATTTGACTTGAAGTTTGAAGTTTCACACTTGCATTTTCTATCACTATTGGTAGATGGTGAATATGTTTTCGGAAATGTTGTCCTTATATTTGAGTAGGAGGATTTTAGAAAAGGCTCAAATTTCTCTTAAACTGTAGTTAAATGTCCCTTTAATTGCAACTTTTTGTTTACTGTTCCTTTAATTGCAGGCGCCTCTGAGCCATAAAGATCTGTAGAGATCGCTACGTTTCAAACAAGGGCACAAGCCCATGTTATACTGGATTTTGAGCGCTAGAGATCTCTATGCTCTGAGCACACCTGCAACCAATTTTGTATTTTAGTTCTGTGCCAAACAATTGTAAAGAACCTCTCTACCATTATCCATTTTATTTATGTGATCTGTGCGTCCGATACGCAAACGTAAGTAATCCGAAATATTGTTTACTTCCTTTTTCATGCATGTATAGATGCTCATTTTACGATGCGCTGTTGTATAATTAGCGGTAGGATGTTGAGTTACATCTTGTTAAGATTGGAAGGATCTCATTTATCTATTTGTAAATGCTTTGGAGAGGATTATAATTACGGTTCGGCTACTCTGAGATTGTTACTATGTGTACGAGAAGAAAATTTGTTTTAAAATGTGCTGAAGCGAACGTTTTATTTTTAGCACAAGTTAATGGAATTAAATGGACGATTTTAAAGGGATAAAATAAATGGAACCTCCAAACTCTCTAAAATGCAACCTCAAGTCTCTCTCCCTATACTTGTCCTCCAACCGGGACACCTGCACGCGTATCAGCTCCTACCTCACCCAGTGCATTCAGAATAGGCAACCTGCTATAACCAGGTTATGTTTATGTGATGATCGCGTGACAGACAACAATGCATAATTCCAATAATATGTCGTTAACCGTGCATTAATAACTTAACTTGTTTTTCAACCAAAGCCACGGGACAGAACTAGCTGATGCTTTATGGTGACAAATATCACACTTGGCTCGAGTCATTCAACATTTGTCATAAAACTAACTTATTTCAAAACTAACATAACAATATTCTGCAACAAATATAGGACTAACGAAAGTGAAATTAAAATGGGCTATAACAATATTTTTCCTCCTCAAGTACACTACATTAACAAAAGTATGTGGACACCTGCTTCTCTAACATCTCATTCCAAAATCATGGGCATTGATATGAAGTTTGCCGCTATAACAGCCTCCACTCTTCTGGGAAGGCTTTCCGCTAGATCTTGGAACATTGCTGCAGTGATGTGCTTCCATTCAGCCACGAGAATTAGTGAGGTCTGGTACTGATGTTGGGCAGTTAGGCCTGGTTCGCAGTGGCGTTCCAATTTAATCCCAAAGGTAGTCAATGCCAGGGTCTGTGCAGGCCAGTCAAGTTCTTCCACACTGATCTCGACAAACCATTTCTGTATGGACCTCACTTTGTGCACAGGGGCATTGTCATGCTGAAACAGGTAAGGGCCTTCCCCAAACTGTTGCCACAAAGTTGAAAGCATAGAATAGTTTAGAATGTCCTTGTATGATGTAGCGTTAAGATTTCTCTCCACTAGCCCGAACCATGAAAAACAGCCCCTGACCATTATTCCTCCTCCACCAAACTTTACAGTTGGCACTATGCATTGGGGCAGGTAGTTTCGACTGTTCCTGAGTCCAATGGCTGTGAGCTTTACACCACTCCAGCTGACGCTTGGCATTGCACATGGTGATCTTAGGCTTGTGTGCGTCTGCTCGGCCATGGAAACTAATTTCATGAATCTCCCGACGAACAGTACTTGTGCTGATGTTTCTTCCAGAGGCAGTTTGGAACTCTGTAGTGAGTGTTGCAACTGAGGACAGCCAATTTTAAATTCTTTTTTTTTTTTCCTTTATGCGCTTCAGCACTCGGCGGACTCTTTCTGTGAGCTTGTGCGGCCTACCACTTCGTGGCTGAGCTGTTGTTGCTCCTGCCCAGGTCAACTGTAAGTGCTGTTATTGTTGTTTCCACTTCACAATAACAGCACTTACAGTTGACCTGGGCAGCAGGGCTGAAATTTGATGAATTGACTTGTAAAGGTGGCATCCTATGACGGTGCCATGTTGAAAGTCACTGAGGTCTTCAGTACGGGTCATTCTACTGCCAATGTTTGTCTATGGGCGATTGCATCTTTCGGCAACGGGTGTGGCTGAAATAGCCGAATCCACAAATTTTGAAGGGGTGTCCACATACACTACATGGCCAAAGGTATCTCCCTGGGATATTACAACATTTTATGCAGCAGCATACAAGACATATTGTTTGACTCACTGTTGTGCTGTGGTCACTTGAACAGGAAGGTGGTGCAGCATTCCTTCATGTGGGCAAACTGTCATCAAAGTCTGGAATTCTCTAGATGAAGTCTAGATAGCATGGCCAATGTATTCAACCTTTTCAGGCCCATGGAGTTGGGTGTGAATGTTTTATCCTTTTAAGCTTATGTTTAAAATCCTTAAACCCAGACTAACCACACACCCTCTCCACCAAATGGCAGGCAGGGGAAGCAAAATAGTGATTACTTTGCAACAATTTAGACACTGATTCCTTCCAAACCACTCATTGTTGAATCTCTGACTTCTGAATATGTATGGCCGATGAACACCAATACATTGTATCTATAATTTATCTTCTTATGACAAGGATTTGCCAGTAGATTGTCAACATGGTTCATGATGATTACTGATTGTATAGCTTGCTAGCTACGTTTTTTGAAAGTATGATTAGTTCAATCAAAGCTACAAATATGATTTGACAGTTATCTGTGGCGAGTGACAACACTGAGCCTATATAGGCGTACTTAGAGAAGATTACCAACGACTACACTGTGCTTTCGCTGGCCGCCTCTCCACCACTTCTCAGAATGGTGCTATGTCTCGCAAGATCACTTAATGATTAATGAGTATTCTACATAACAAACCGAATATAATAGCATTAAAGTTGTCAGGCTACCGTTTTACGCCCCTCCCCCCGAGTCGCATATGCATAATATGCTTATTTCTGATATTTTACATTAGGTACTATTCATTTAAATCAATAATGTATATTTTTCATAATAGTTCATGTGACAGAAAATAACAAATGCATAGCCAGTCCAGAAGCGTAAGCTAGTTACCACGGGCCCCAGTGCACATCATTATGACGGGCCCTAATATACGCTAGTTAGTCAGTTATGAAACACACACACACACCATTAGGCTTATATATATTTTAACAACAATGTGTTGAATGAGTTACTTAGACTATTATATTGGTAAAGTAGAGGTCAAAGAGAAAGCTATCAGGACCATGGATTGCGCTTTGACACGCGTTAACGTAAACAGACGGTCAATGTGCTGCAGCACAGTGGAATTACGCAGATCGTAAAAACACATACTATGAAACAGGTGCTCGGCGGTTACCTGACTCTGAAATAACAACCTATTAAATAGGGGCTACGGTAGCCCATCAGATACCCCAAATCCTCTTGAAAAAGCACTTGTACTCACCTATTTGAATGGCATTCGACGAGCTTTGCGTTGAGCAAAATCCTCGACAATGTCCTTAATGTTAATCTCCCGGGCTCTGATGCCTTCAATGGACAGGATAGCCAGCCCATTCAGCGTGGGCTGTAGATTAGTATAAAATAAACCAAATTAATCCAATTTAGGAACCTTTGCTACCTTCTCCTCCTGTACTTTTCGCTCAATTATTTTCTTGCTGCCGCTTTTATGTTTGTAAGGCATGATTGCTGCTCGCTCGGCTTGCAGATGTGCTGAGTTTGTCAGTCTTGACCTTCAGATTTGGAGCCTAAACTAGCTATATCTCGTCATGATCAAATAGAGACTTTGCATTGGACAACATGCATATTACCCAGCATTCAATGCATTTCTGAATATGAAAAAAGTACAAAATAAAATAAGAAATTATTCATTTAGTTGAATAGTATTCATAGTTGATGTAGTGTAACCGGGTGGTATGGTTTTAGATCACGCCCCTAGCTACCAACAGGTTTTTAATGGTGAGTGATTGGGAGGGCAGCACATTCAATGGTTAAACCATGACAGAGATGTGTTTGAGTTTTCAAGGGTATAAATAGCAAGTGGCATATATCCAAAGTAGACAATTCAAGTGAAGGAGTTTCCCCCCAGCTAATAGGGCCTGCTCTCCACGGTCTACATTTACGCCTCTGAGCCAGCCGCTTTTCACAGTGATAATGAAAAGGATGGCTGTAACGTTATCTGGATAAATGTATGGTTATAGTGTCTACATTGAGTTTTGAGTCATGACATAATCACATAAAGCCTTCTGATTCATGTTTATTGGTAGTTGAGTTTGAATAGTCTGAATAGACTCCCATAGGGTGGTGCACAATTGGCCCAGTATCATCCGAGTTTGGACGGTGAAGGCAGTCATTGTAAACAAGAATTTGTTCTTAACTGACTTGCCTAGTAAAATAAATACATATTGTTGTCCATAATTATACTTTTTTGTTATGTTTTTCATTTGTGGACATACAGTGGGGAGAACAAGTATTTGATACACTGCCGATTTTGCAGGTTTTCCTACTTACAAAGCATGTAGAGGTCTGTAATTTTTATCATAGGTACACTTCAACTGTGAGAGACAGAATCTAAAACAAAAATCCAGAAAATCACATTGTATGATTTTTAAATAATTAATTTGCATTTTATTGCATGACATAAGTATTTGATCACCTACCAACCAGTAAGAAGTCTGGCTCTCACAGACCTGTTAGTTTTTCTTTAAGAAGCCCTCCTGTTCTCCACTCATTACCTGTATTAACTGCACCTGTTTGAACTCGTTACAAGAAGCATCTCAAGGTCCTGGAGTGGCCTAGCCAGTCTCCAGACCTGAACCCAATAGAAAATCTTTGGAGGGAGCTGAAAGTCCGTATTGCCCAGCGACAGCCCCGAAACCTGAAGGATCTGTATGGAGGAGTGGGCCAAAATCCCTGCTGCAGTGTGTGCAAACCTGGTCAAGAACTACAGGAAACGTATGATCTCTGTAATTGCAAACAAAGGTTTCTGTACCAAATATTAAGTTTTGCTTTCCTGATGTATCAAATACTTATGTCATACAATAAAATGCAAATTAATTACTTAAAAATTATACAATGTAATTTTCTGGATTTTTGTTTTAGATTCCGTCACTCACAGTTGAAGAGTACCTATGATAAAAATTAGACTTCTACATGCTTTGTACGTGGGAAAACCTGCAAAATCGGCAGTGTATCAAATACTTGTTCTCCCCACTGTAGCTGAAACCACTTGGTTTCATTGACATACTGAATTTATTCTCGTAATTGTAGGCTAGGCTACTTGCTGATTATAATATTTTAATTGTTATTGTAACAGTAGGCCTACCTACACTATAACCCTATATGGGGTTACTGACCCCAATCGATTGAATTAATAAGTGATGCATTTATTTGGCGTTGGAGAGCACAGTGCATGGAAGAAAACAGCGCTGCAGGACGGGGTTCTGGAAGTGCTGCAGATAAATTAACCAAATTATATAGTTCCTCCTGTCTCTATATAAATTATTAAATGCTACATCAGCATAATTTAGACTGAGGATCAATCGCTTATTTTAAAATATTGCTGTAGCTTCGGTTTTGTCACGTTATGAGCTCATAGGCCTAGTCTACAGTCGGAAATCCAGCAATTGGGAAGTCGGCGTGGCAAATATAAAACAGCTGATTTTGTTGACGTGTGGCTGTCAATGGACAGCAGCTAGAATGTATTTAAATACAATTTCAGGAATCTGTTTTTAATAGGTGAGTGCAACTGGAAAGTTGGTGGACTATAACTTCCCATTTTATATTGTAGGCCTTAAATCTGTTTATCCACTCTTCATTGGCCTATGCTATTGGTTGCATTTAAAAAATTGATCGTTCGTTGTATTAATCTCCGTATGTAAATGTCACGAGTAGCTTGTCATTTTGATAATTTGTGTGGTATAAAAAAAGTATTATTGTAACGTCTCCAGTCATGTAGAATTGCAGGAAAGTAATACCAGATGAATGAAAGATTAATAATTTAAGAGTGTCGTGATATTTCTTATTCATGGATTACATGCATTTTTATTTACACAATCAATACATCGGCAGGCTTCAACGTAAAGCTACAATATTTACGGGACACATATGAGCAGGAGATTAACTTGGACGTAAATGTTCTTCGTTAAAGACGAACACAATGTGTCGGTAACTGCATTATAGTAAGCCTATAATTTATTTTGAACAAATGCTACGGAACAGAACTAGTTTGAGTCACTCCGCTTTATGCTGACAAATCACACTTGACTCGAGTTATTAAACATTAGTCATAACTTTTATTTAAAATAACAAATTGCCCTTAAAATAACACATTTAATATAGGACTAATAAAATGTGACATTAAAATATACATTTTCATATTATAACCTAGAAGGATACATGGTGATGCATTGGTTATAGCCTACTCAAATTAATAGGCCAAGCCTATGTTAGGCAACCAGAATAATATTCTGTACGTGTTGCACTTCACAGCACCGACCATTTTCAACGACAAACGACGTCCATGCAGAGGATTTGACCTTCCGTTTTTCCTCCACGTAGGCCTTCCCTTTCTCCTTCCATTTTATTTTTCACGTCGGAAAAAATCTTTAATACACTAACTATGAAAATTCACGTGTGAAATGTGCCTTTATGTTGAGGGCGGAGTCATTTCTAACACTTGTATTAATTAACTTCTCTGACCGTGCAAGGCAGGATAAGCGCACAGTGAGCAAATTGCAGTAGGCTGCATGTCAGAGAGAGCCTCTAAGAAATGCATAGTAGACAAATTTAAAGCTGCTGTTTCTATTAAGTTTATCACTTGACTCGATCGTTCGATCAGATGCTTATAGAATGTACTTCATTCTCAAAGAAATGTACAGTATCTAGTTATTCTGTTTGTGTCCTTTCAACATAGAAGTGTTGAATTCGTTATCGCAGTTTGTTTTGATGTCACAGGCTATCCTATAAATTAGGGGGTTCATTCCAGTGGTGTTGACCCTTTTCTTTAATATTTATTTATAATAATTTGTAGTTCCGAGTACTTATTTTCACTGTTTATTTTGACACAGTATTTAAGAGGTACACAATAGGAGAGAGACACATACCTCCTTTCATCGTTAATATCAACCATAAAGGACAAGGGCAAAGTACGTGAGTCATGTTGTTAAATAAATAAAATACATTGTTCAAAGTAGCGATGGAGTGTGAGCAGCACGGCCAGTAAGGTACACTGCAATTTGCTGGTCAGTCCATGTAATGAACATGTAAACACAATAATGGTGGCCAGATAATCAATGAATAAACATTGAATATTGACAAATTAAACAGAGATTGTAGACCTTTTAATCTTTTCCAACATGTCAGACACTTTACTTTAAATAAGTACAAAACATTTCAGTGTTAACTTTCTCTTTATCCCTGGTTGATGTACATTTCAGAGCCTCCAGTGTGGATGGGGTATAGAATACATATTCAACAACAAAGACAGCACTTCCAGTTTGTGTTCTTCACTCTGAACTCTTGTCTTCATCCCTAGGCACAGCCAGCACATAGAACCACCGTTGGTATGCAAAACATTCAATCTAAAACAAAACAAAACAAAGCATAACATGTTATAAATAATATCAATGCAGTATGATGAATTAGCCATCCATTGTTATATCGTAAATTGTCTTACATGCCGTCACTGTTGTCAAAAGATTACAAACATGTTAAATAAAGTTACTAACCCAGTCAGTCTTTGGGCCACTTCCAGGTTCTTTATCAGTGGCACACATGAAGCAGTTGTTGGCTTTGTTGAACTCTGAAATCATAGGCATGAACTGAACATATGTTGTCCCACACAACTACATAAAAATAAAGAATTTACTTTGAATTAACTGTCATTACATATCAGACATTTCTTTTTGCAGTTGCTCCATGTGTTTTTGTCAAGGTTCTATATACATTTTGGAGGGGATGTTGGAAGTTCTGTGCAACTTCCTTGACCATCTACACCAAAAAATAAAATGGAGTTTTTGCATTACAAAGACCCCACAGCTGAAGGTGTCCTGCTGCATGGTGGGAGTTATTTCCCCCTCCTGTCCACCCAGTCATCTTTTCCATGGCAGGATGTTCTCATTTTGAAGTATTCTCTTTTTATGTAAACATAATGGAATTCTGATTAGTTATAGTCAAATGAATACACAGGCCAAACCTATGCTGTTTTCCTTATCAGTATAATCTAGTAGAGGTAATTTCCTTTATGCCCCATTCTACACACAGCCTACATTATAGGCACTGAACCATTTACAGGAGAATAATAAAAGTAGCATATAGGAGCCAACCCTATCACAGAGTGAATAAATGTAGAGCTTTTGTAGACTTTAAGAAAAAAATATTAAGTGACAGTTTCATCAGTACGTCCTTAAAGAAAATCATATCACAGATGAGTGCCGACCGAGTCTATGACAATAGAGAATGAATTGTAAGCACTAATTTAAAGTGTTTGTCGAAATAAGATCAGAAAAATGTCAGTTGTTGAACATAATACTTATATTTGCAATAGTAATTTATGATATATGCAGTTGAGGAATATTCCATGTACTGTACCAACACTACACAAGTAGGACGGACATAAGACATTCCCACATACAGTATACACATACATAGAGGCTTTTTTTCCCACTTAGGATCTAGAAAGGATATGACAATGGGGCCAACACAGGACGTAATCAATCCTGAACAAAACCACTTATTTGTAAAAAAAATTGTATTTGTATTTTAACAAAAAATGTACCTGGACAGTAAATTAATTACAATGTCGTCTTTGCAGTAAGGGCTGTGAAAGGCAGACGACTCGAGGCAAAGAGCTGGGTAGCAAATGCAAATATTAAACTAACAACCATTTTTAGTGGACAACATGACAACTGTTACAGTGCCATGCAGCTGTATGCGCCAACGACAAAGGACCGTTACACGTATTTCCAAACAAATGTGGACAAAAACATGACTAACTATTACAAACAGCAAGTATTGCATGGAGTGCATAAGGATGACCAGTGTACAAGCAAACAACTTTATTTACTATTTTAGAGGCCATCCGCAGGCAAATGAGTCCGGTACGTCTGGACCAGAACCAGGTTATTCTCCAGTGCTATGACCCTCATAAAAAGAAAATCCTGAAAGTAGTGATAACTCTACTGTCCATATCCCACAGCTGACTTAACATTTACCATTGCACTGAGCTGTAGTATTTCTTTATTAACATTCATACAGCTGTGGAAGTATTTTTTACAGCTGCCAACAATATGTTTATGTTGCATAGTCAAATTAAACAGAACTAGTTAGCAGTATGTTTATTTACCAGGGAAAACAAGGCTTTGACTTGAAATGACTTACCAGAGTCACACAAAAAGCTTAGATATTTCAACATACTGTAGTAAGGACAAAAACGCTTTTTAGACCTACAACTACATTGACGCTTCAAATTATATAGTTGCTGTGGACCATTTGACAGTTGTTTACATTAACATGAAAAAGCACGGTCTCCAGTCCGACTGGGTAAAATCATCTGGTTCAATCATATTGTTAAAGAATATTCATAATAGAAGAACCTGTGTTGCTTTGTTCGTTGACTATAAACATTGCCATATTGTTTACATGACGGTGCCTGTATCAGCAATAACAACTGTCCTCTCTGGCGGCAAACAGACATACTGTCTCCAGCTGACCATTTGCTTACTGGCCTGGGCAAATGTGCGTCTCTGTCATCTTATCAAAGACCACGTTGTCTTTAACCACGACATCTTTCCCAAGGGGAAAAAGCAGTCATATAGACATTCTAAATTACTCAAACACTTCAGGAATTCTAGTTTTCTTCAAAGGTAGTCCCACAAATGTAAGCATTTGAAAAGCATTTATTAGTGTATTTCTTATTATTACCTTGTAAAAGTTGAATGTAGTTACAGGTGAAGATGGGCCTGCTATGTCATTGTTAGTTGTGTAGTTCTAACTTTTTATAAAAATGTTGTAATATAGAATAATTAATAATTTATGACAAAAGAAGATTACCGCAAATACTCATGTGAAAGTTTACAGGTTTATTCAAGAAATTGGATGTAAAATCTTCAGGTTGTCCTCCATTTAAAATAACTAATGGTCTATAAAGTACTAGTGGCCACATTTACATGAGCACACATTTGAAATAAATATACCACTAGTGAAGAATATGAGACCTGTTGAACCAAACATAAGGGCCTATGGTTGAACTCTGTCTGTTATTTTGGAGAAAGTATTAGTTTCACAAATACACACAACATTCCTAAATGGACAGACAAATTGGCAGAGCATATACCCTCTACCGAAGTATCTCTGATCTGGTAAGAAAACATGGCAATCTTTATAGTCAGCCATCAAATAAGCACAGGGCATGTCAGCACTTTTGCATACAGAACAAAGCGGTCCTGCAGGTAGTGTTATAGTACATTACATATTATCTCTGCAGGGGTCTCAGACTGGCCCGTTATTCAATTTGTAATGTGTGGCCACATGTGAGTCTTTACCCATCCTTCCTGACAAGTTAATAGACATGAGTGTCTCTGGGAAGAAGCTATAGATATGGGAATCTCAGTTGTCATGGAACTGGGGGCATCTACAGCTAGAGGGCTCTCATGGTTCTTTTATTTTTTATTTTTTTATTTCACCTTTATTTAACCAGGTAGGTCAGTTGAGAACAAGTTCTCATTTGCAACTGTGACCTGGCCAAGACAAAGCAAAGCAGTGCGACAAAAACAACACAGAGTTACACAGTAAACAAACATAGTCAAAAACACAATAGAAAATCTATATACAGAGTGCAAAATGTAGTGCAAAATGCAATAAGGTTAGGAAGGTAGGACAATAAATAGACCATAGTGTTGATATAAATTACTGATTAGCATTAACACGGGAATGAAGGATGTGCAAATTATGATGTGCAAATAGAGATACTGGAGTGCAAGATTAGCGAAAAATAATAAAAATAAATATGGGGATGAAGTAGTAGTGTGGACTATTTACAGAAGGGCTATATACAGGTGCAGTGATCGATAAGCAGCTTTGACAACTGATGCTTAAAGTTAGTGAGGGAGATAGGAACCTCCAGCTTCAATGATTTTTGCAATTCGTTCCAGTCATTGGCAGCAGAGAACTGGAAGGAATGGCGGCCAAAGGAGGTGTTGGCTTTGTGGGTGACCAGTGAGATATACCTGCTGGAGCGCATGCTACGGGTGGGTGTTGCTATGGTGACCAGTGAGCTGAGATAGGTCGGGGATTTACCTAGTAAAGACCTATAGATGACCTGGAGCCAGTGGGTTTGGCGACGAATATATAATGAAGGCCAGCCAACGAGAGCATACAGGTCGCAGTGGTGGGTAGTATATGGAAAATGTTCTTGGAGTGGAGACAAATGGTAAGAGGGTGTTATGAAACGGGAGAGGGGTGGTGTGCTTATAAAATAATGACACCTGACTGGAGCTAGACTGAAAAGGCATCAATACCGTCCACTCAGCAGGACCTGAGAAAGCAAGAAACTGGAGACATTTTATGCCAGACCATAAGACTTACAAAGAATTATAACATTGACTCTGAATTTCAACAGTTAGTCATTGCCTATCCTATTGAAGCTTGAGGACTGTTAGAAAGGAGTCTAGGGACCATAGAGTATCCTGCGTCATGAGATTGTAATGTCCTGGAAGGTTTTGAGGGTACAAGGAGGTCAGACAGATGATAGTAATCACTGTTAACTACTCTGTTAGTCAGATACTCTATTTTCCCCAAAATTACTTCAGCGTGTGGGTGTCCACTGTGAAAGTAGACAAACAAGTGTGCGATATGAAGGCAAACTGAGTGTACATTCTGAACCTTGATTGATGTCGGTAGGTCACATGACCAAGGAGCTATTGTAATTAGAAAAAATTATTGTAAAATCGTGTGAGATGAAAATGGACAAACTAAATGTGTGATATACAGTTGAAGTCGTAAGTTTACATACACTTAGGTTGAAGTCACAGATTTCATGTTAACAAACTATAGTTTTGGCAAGTCTGTTAGGACATCTACTTTGTGCATGACACAAGTAATTCTTCCAACAATTGTTTACAGAAAGATTATTGTCATGGCTATAGAAGCTTCTGATTGGCTAATTCACATCCTTGGAGTCAATTGGAGGTGTACCTGTGGATGTATTTCAAGGCCTACCTTCAAACTCGGTGCCTCTTTGCTTGACATCATAGGAAAATCAAAAGAAATCAGCCAAGACCTAAAAGTTCGTATTTTTGGGAGAAATGGTCTGATGAAACAAAAATAGAACTGTTTGGCCATAATGACCATCGTTATGTTTGGAGGAAAAAGGGGGAGGCTTGCCGAAGAACACCATCCCAACCGTGAAGCATCATGTTGTGGGGGTGTTTTGCTGCAGGAGGGACTGGTGCCAAACGGCTTAAGGATGACAACAGTCAATGTATTGGAGTGGCCATCACAAATCCCTGACCTCAATCCTATAGAAAATGTGTGGGCAGAACTGAAAAAGCGTGTGCGAGCAAGGAGGCCTACAAACCTGACTCAGTTACACCAGTTCTATCAGGAGGAATGGGCCAAAATTCACCCAACTTATTGTGGGAAGCTTGTGGAAGGCTACCCGAAACGTGACCCAAGTTAAACAATTTAAAGGCAATGCTACCAAATACTAATTGAGTGTATGTAAACTTTTGACCCACTGGGAATGTGATGAAATAAATAAAAGTGAAATAAATCTCTTTACTATTATTCTGACATTTCATATTCATAAAATAAACTGCTGATCCTAACTGACCTAAGACCGGGAATCTTTACTAGGATTAAATGTCAGGAATTGTGAAAAACTGACTTTAAATGTATTTGGCTAAGGTGTATGTAAACTTCCGACTTCAACTGTAGAAGGGTAGTCAATGGACATTCTGAACCTTATTTGAGTCCAGTAAGTCACATGACCAAGGAGCTATTGAAATTAGAAAGTTTGAAAAATTAATGTAATAACGTGTGATGAAAATTGAAAAACATAAGGGTGTGCAATATAGAAGGGTAGTCAGTGGATGTTCTGAAAGTTGTTTGAGGGTTGTAGGTTATAAGACTAAGGAGCTATTGAAATAAAAATCTCAACTTTTCATGAGATGAGTTAAGAAATATTGGGAAGAGCAGTGTCAGAGTCCGGAGTATATCTATATGATAGGATGGACATAATATGTAGGATCGAAAAGTGAATCTTGAAAAAGGATGGGCCTTGACTAAAATACAGTATATACATATGAAGTGGGTAAAACAGTATGTAAACATTATTGTGACCAGTGTTCCATGACTACGTACCAAGTGGTAGCCGTGACCGTGACTAAAGGTCAGGGCAGGGTACTGGGCGGATGCTGGCTAGTGGTGACTATTTAAGTCTGATGGCTTTGAGATAGAAGCTGTTTTTCAGTCTCTTGGTTCAAACATTGATACACCTGTGCTGACTCCACCTTCTGGTAGTGTGGTGAACAGGCTGGCTGAGGTCCTTGAATTTCTTGGCCTTCGTGTGACACCGGGTGCTGTAGATGTCCTGGAGGGCAGGCAGTGTGCAGCACCGTCTGGAGAGCCTTGCTTGTCTAAAGGGTCAGATTACAATAGAATAGATCTGCAATGTCCAAATGAGGTGGATTGCAGCCTTTTTTTTATTGCCTCCAATAAGACTAACCAAGATAAATGAAGGTGGAAATAGGCCTATTTACATTTTTGTAGAACTGATAGCTTCAGGATAGTTGAGGTTCAGACGAGGAATCGCAAAACCATGAGGATAAAATGAATATCCCAGACTCAGAACCCTTTAAAACAGACCGCTGGGGACTAGACTATAGTCTACTAGAATATAGTATATCTACCTTCATGACTGGGGGATAAAAATCATTGTTGTGTTGTCAAAATATTTGTAACCTCACAGCCCTAGATCTACCTGCTCAGTACTCGAGGACATTCGATTGATGAAAGGCAGCAAAGGCTTACATAATGTTTAGGCTAAATGTTTTTTTGGGTTTTTTTTCAGATACTCCACAGAAACTTCCAAACATGAGTGGGGCGATACATCAAAGTAAGTTAACAGTGCATTTTGAGTTTGTCATATATAGATTACTGAAAGTGAGAAACCATTAACAAGACTGTATGAATGGATGTTTGTAGTGACATCCACATGCATGAGCTCTTGTTTGTTTTTTGTTTTCATTTCTTGCAGTTTACCTGGCTCTCTGTCTGTCTGGCTGGGCCGTATCTGGCGCTTCTGTTGAAGGTGAGCTGTTCTCATGCCTGCCATACGTGTGTTCATTATGGCGTCAAAATGAAATGTATACTGTACTTTGTTTTATACACTCTTAAGTCACTTTCCCTGATATTATGGTTTTTCAAACCATGTCACAGTGTCACAGATTTACACAAAGTATTGAAATCTTGGTGCCATGGAACAAGAAAAGCCAGTGCTGAAACAGGGATCAGTCAGTGAACGGTTCAAAGTGAAATATGAAAGTGGTGACAACTTGATCTCACCATTTAATTTGGGCATTTTAATTCCATAAAAATAATTGGTATATTAAAGCGTAGTGAGTATGTAGAGTATTGTTTTGACCCAGAATGATCTAAAACTAAGTGTAGTAACTTTATTTAATATTGTCTGAGCTCTGTTTAACTAGCCCTCTTCTTCCTGTTGTATTCATCTCTCTCTTGCAGCTCAGAAGACCTCGCCTGTCTGTTACATCTGTAACCATGATAAATGCCCAACCGTTGAGTCTGTTTATGACCATTTGACGGATTTGACTCTGTGGTCACGAGGTAAAATGGCTGACCTCCCTCCCTGCCCCACCACCTCCCCCCCGCCATCGGGAAAATGTTTGGTGTGTGTTGAGAACCAGAAGGTCTACGCTGTTTGTGACTCAGAGCTCATCAAGCCAGTCTTTGAGGGCCAAGGCAACTCCATGCCCATCATCAAAACCAGTGAGTTTCTGTGAGGGCCCATGACAGTACAACCTGGGGAAGAGGATAGTCAGAGGGCACAAACAAAGCAGATTTCAGGAAAATGTGTCAAATATTAATGCCAAGGGGCTTTTGGAAGTTGTAGTTTATTATACAGTATGATGTAACGCTTTATAGTGTCTCAAACCAGTCACTGCTATGACCATTCCCAGCTTACCCAGCCCTCTGTTGTTGTATGGAATCATTCATGTACTGTCATTACAGATTGCACCAGCATTGTTTCAACTAACCATTCCTGTACTGTCATTACAGATTGTACAAGCATTGTTTCAACTGATTGGACGGGTGAGTGCCATTCAATATTCAAACTGTATTTCAAACAAAGCATATCTTAAGGTAATTTTACAACACAGAGGTCTGGGTTTTCTAAGTGTTTTTCATTAACATGTGGAGCTGGAGGTTTAGCCTGGTGTCCTGGTGAGTGCAGAAACCTACAGAACAGCAATGCTCAGCTCAAGATCGTGTGCACCAAGAATAAAGATGCAAACTCTGGGTTCTTGCTTGTCTGTGAGAGAGTCTTTATTGTTGTTGTTCATCGAGGAAATTCTACAAATCGAATCTGAAGATCAGCAATGTGTAGTAGTGTTTAACAGTGTTAGAGGATGATGATGATTCGTTTTCTTTGTGTTCAACTCCTCTCCGTGTCCTCCTCTCCCACACACAGATCCAAATGCCCCCACTTTGACCCCTGGTGGCACTGGGGGGTTATCTCAGGAAGAAGAGATCACTATTGGCGTTTTAGCTTCCACCCTCGCCTTCCTCGCCTTCCTCATTATTGTTGCTTGGCGCTACAAGGACCAGATTAAGTAAGCAGGCTGTGGACGGGTTAAAATACATGTCCCTCTCTATCAGAGAAAACTAATTTGTTATACAGTCACTAAGCCTGGGCACCTAACCTGACTCTTTCATAATTTAACTATATTGTTGCCTTCTGCATTTTTAAAGAGCTGTATGAGTGAAATACATATCATCAATGTGCTCTCTTTTGGCAGATTTATTTGAGTGATACATTTTTTGTTGTGACTGTCTTTTCAGGTGTCTTCCAGTGGCTCCTCCAGCAATCAAATCAGGGGAACCACACTGCTATTCAAATTAACTGAAGAAAGAGTGTGGTACTGTCAGCCGAGGAAGAGTTGGACCTGCAGGGAATAGTGGTGTGCCAAGATGTGAATATCCCATCCAATATATTACTAACAGGGTAAATGTTGTCTATGTCCTATTTAAACCTATGGTGTGTATTTAACCTGCAACTGGAGGGGACGGTGTTCCCTGTAGCTGTAGCACAATGTGTCTCCCCATCACGCCAGGTTGTTACAGTTTGATAGCTTTATCTCTTCAGACAAGTTTAAAAACACTGCTTCAAACTAATCATGGTCTAGATTGAAGACCATTAACAGTCAGTTGAATCAGTTGTGTTTAGATTGTTCTGTGTTTGCCTGAGAGACTGCTGTGGGAACAACACTGACACAGAATACTGGATTAAAAGATATATGGATATGATATGGATTTTAGTCAATAGGAATGGAGCTCTTAAAACCCATTTCCTCTTTGTAGGGTTGGGTATGGCCTCACCATTTTCATAAACAGATGTTAACAAATGTGATTGTACTGCTATTCTTTTGTGTTGTGCTGTGTAAATAAACATGACCAGCCAGCGATCCCAGTTCTTTGGTGTAGTTTATTCTGACTATAGACAGGGAAAGAGCACGTAAGATGAGAAGCCCTTACACCAGGATACTGATGTCTGTAGAATCCCTTGCATGGAAATAGTAGACTGTTGTTCTATTTTATTATAAAAGCCCAATGACAGGAGGGAATACAGATTATGCATGAACTGAGAATACACAAGGAAAGAACTTGAATTCATTTTGACATTGACTGCATCTTACATGGTTTTGTAGTTACAAGAAACCCGTAAAATGGCAGAAGGAGAAGACTATCATGATCAGTCCAGATCACTGTCTGAGCAGAATATGAACTCAAACATGTGGTCCCTGTATACAGTATTTTAATCTGGAGGCCTCTTCCTGGTCCACCTTTGCAGAACACTAATCACTAACATAAATTTTCTATTATTTTCTATCGAAGATGGCGTAACAGTGCAGACGTGTTTTTGTTCGTCCCGTGTCATGTCCCGTGTAAATAGTTTGTAATTTGTCTGTCTTTCCATATCTTTCCATATATTTTTTATTGTTTCCTGATTTACCTCTCCTGCAACCCGCCTCACCCAATGTGAAACGGATCTAATATCCTTACTTTTCATTATTTAACTGAACCGCAGTCAGAAGCTAGCCTGCTAGCCAGCTTGCTAACTAGCTACTAGCCATCACTAACCACTGCTAGCGGTCCTCACCACTGCTCTGCCTGCATCAGCCGCTTTTAGTTCGGACGTTATCGACCAGTCTGCACAGCGCGCTACCAACCCAGCGCATATCGGACTGCGTTCCCTTCCACTTCACCGGATTTCCACTGAAATCACAGGACCATCACACCGGATCATCACAGCTAGCTAGCTGCAATCGAGTGACTGCTGTTTTGGCTAAACTTCCATTGTCCATATGCTACCTAAGCTAGCCGTGAGCTAGGCCCATTTCATCCGCTAGCCCGGCCTGCTAACACTCTGAACGCTGTGCCTCCTCGCTCGCATAGTGCAGCGCCCATTGAACTGCTCCCTGGCTCACCTCTTTGCTGCTCATCGGATCCTATGATTACTCGGCTACACAGCTGATGCCTGCAGGACTGTCTGGTTATACGGTATTTCATTCTGTTTAACTGCCAGGCCCCAGGTCCTGTGTGTAGCACATCACTTTTCTCTACCTGACCCTCTTTGTCCATTCATCGCCATTACCCGTCATTACCAGCCCTTTAATGAACTGTGTTTGTTTTTATGCCCCTCATTAACAGTTTTTTTATGCCCCTTTCTTATTTCAATATGCCTTGTCTGTTGCTGTTTAGGTTAGCTATTATTATTTTATTTCAATGTAGAGCCCCCAGTCCTGCTCAACATGCCTCTGATAGCTCCTGTCTCACCCCCCACACATGCGTAGACCTCACCTGGCTTAACTGGTGTCTCCAGAGATGCAACCTCTCTCTTAATTACCCAACGCCTAGGTTTACCTCCACTGAACTCACATCCTACTATAACCTTGTCTATACATTATGCCCTCAATCTATTCCACCACGCCCAGAAATCGGCTCCTTTTATTCTATGTACCCAACATACTAGACGTCCAGTTCTTAAAGCCCTTAGCCGAACACTGATTCTACTCCTCCTCTGTTCCTCTGGTGATGTAGAGGTAAACCCAGGTCCTGTAGCTCCCAGCATTACACCTATTCCCCAGGCGCTCTCATTTGTTGATTTCTGTAACCGTAAGAGCCTTGGTTTCTTGCATGTTAATATCAGAAGCCTCCTCCCTAAATTTGATTTATTCACTGCTTTAGCACATTCCGCCAACCCGGATGTCCTAGCTGTGTCTGAATCCTGGCTCAGGAAGGCCACCAAAAATTCTGACATTTCCATCCCCAACTACAATATTTCCCGTCAAGATAGAACTGCCAAAGGAGATGGAGTTCCAATCTATTGCAGAGATAACCTGCAGAGTTCTGTCATACTGTCCAGGTCTGTGCTCAAACCGTTTGAGCTTCTACTCTTAAAAATCCACCTTTCCAGAAATAAGTCTCTCACTGTTGCTGCCTGTTACAGCCCCCAGCTGTGCCCTGGACACCATATGTGAATTGATTGCCCCCCATCTATCTTCAGAGTTTGTACTGTTAGGTGATTTAAACTGGGATATGCTTAACGCCCCGGCTGTTCTTCAATCTAAGATAGATGCCCTCAATATCACACAAATTATCAAGGAACCCACCAGGTACAACCCTAAATCCGTAAACATGGGTACTATCATAGACATCATTCTGACAAACTTGCCCTCCAAATACACCTCCTCTGTTTTCAACCAGGATCTTAGCGATCACTGCCTCATTGCCTGCGTTCGTAATGGGTCCGCGGTGAAGCGACCACCCCTTATCACTGTCAAACGCTCCCTAAAACACTTCTGCGAGCAGGCCTTTCTAATCGATCTGGCCCAGGTATCCTGGAAGGATATTGACCTCATCCCATCAGTAGATGATGCCTGGTTGTTCTTTAAAAGTGCTTTCCTCACCATCCTAAATAAGCATGCCCCTTTCAAAAAACGTAGAACTAAAAATAGATATAGCCCTTGCTTCACCCCAGACTTGACTGCCCTTGACCAACACAAAAACATCCTGTGGCGCACTGCATTAGCATCGAATAGCCCCCGCGATATGCAACTTTTCAGGGAAACCAGGAACAAATATACACAGTCAGTTAGAAAAGCAAAGGCCAGCTTTTTCAAACAGAAATTTGCATCCTGTAGTACTAATTCCAAAAAGTTCTGGGACACTGTAAAGTCTATGGAGAATAAGAGCATCTCCTCCCAGTTGCCCACTGCATTGAGGCTAGGAAACACTGTCACCACCGATAAATCCACGATTATCGAAAATGTCAACAAGCATTTTGCTACGGCTGGCCATGCTTTCCACCTGGCTACCTCTACCCCGGCCAACAGCTCTGTACCCCCCGCAGCAACCTGCCCAAACCCCCCCGGCTTCTTCTTCACCCAAATCCAGACAGCTGAGGTTCTGAAAGAGCTGCTAAATCTGGACCCCTACAAATCTGCTGGGCTAGACAATCTGAACCCTTTCTTCCTAAAATGATCAGCCAAAATTGTTGCAACCCCTATTACCAGCCTGTTCAACCTCTCTTTTGTATCGTCTGAGATCCCTAGAGATTGGAAAGCTGCCGCGGTCATCCCCCTCTTCAAAGGGGGAGACACTCTAGACCCAAACTCTTACAGACCTATTTCCATCCTGCCCTGCCTCTCTAAAGTCTTAGAAAGCCAAGTTAATAAACAGATCATTGACTTCTTCGAATTCCACCGGACCTTCTCTGCTATGCAATCTGGTTTCCGAGCTGGTCACGGGTGCACCTCAGCTACGCTCAAGGTACTTAACGATATCATAACCGCCATCGATAGAAGACAGTACTGTGCAGCCGTCTTAATCGACCTGGCCAAAGCTTTCGACTCTGTCAATCACCTCATTCTTATTGGCAGACTCAACAGCCATGGTTTCTCAAGTGACTGCCTCGCCTGGTTCTCCAACTACTTATCAGACAGAGTTCAGTGTGTAAAATCGGAGGGCCTGCTGTCCGGTCCCCTGGCAGTCTCTATGGGGGTGCCACTGGGTTCAATTCTTGGGCCAACCCTATTCTCTATATACATCAACGATGTCGCTCTCGCTGCTGGTGACTCTCTGATCCATCTCTACGCAGACGACACCATTCTGTATACATCTGGCCCCTCTTTGGACACTGTTAACTAACCTTCAAAGAAGCTTCAATGCCATACAACACTCCTTCCGTGGCCTCCAACTGCTCTTAAATGCTAGAAAGACTAAATGCATGCTTTTCTATCGAACGCTGCCAGCACCCGCCCACCGGACTATCATCACTACTCTCGACGGGTCTGACTTAGAATTTGTGGACAACTACAAATACCTAGGAGTCTGGTTAGACTGTAAACTCAACTTCCAGACTCACATTAACCATCTCCAATCCAAAATTAAATCTAGAATCGGCTTCCTATTTGCAACAAAGCCTCCTTCACTCATGCTGCCAAACATGCCCTTGTAAAACTGACTATCCTACCGATCCTTGACTTCGGCGATTTACAAAATAGCCTCCAACATTCTACTCAGCAAATTGGATGTAGTCTATCACATCCGTTTTGTTACCAAAGCCCCATATACTACCCACCACTGCCACCTGTATTCTCTCGTCGGCTGGCCCTCACTACATATTCGTCGCCAAACCCACTGGCTCCAGGTCATCTATAAGTCTTTATTAGGTAAATCCCTGCCTTATCTCAGCTCGCTGGTCACCATAGCAACACCTACCCGTAAGCATGCGCTCCAGCAGGTATATCTCACACACCCACCCGCCATTCCTTCCAGTTCTCTGCTGCCAATTGCAAAAATCCTTGAAGCTGGAGGTTCCTATCTCCCTCACTAACTTTAAGCATCAGCTGTCAAAGCTGCTTATCGATCACTGCACCTGTATATAGCCCTTCTGTAAATAGCCCATCCTACTACATCATACCCATATTTATTTTTTTAACTTCCACTCAATTTTGCACTCCAGTATCTCTATTTGCACATCATCATTTGCACATTCCATCATTCCAGTGATTATGCTAATCTGTAATTTATTTCGCCACTATGGCCTATTTATTGTCTTCCTTACCTTACTGCATTTTGCACTACATTTGCACTCTGTATATAGATTTTTCTATTGTGTTATTGACTGTACGTTTGTTTATTTCCCATGTGTAATTCTGTTTTTTGTCGCACTGCCTTGCTTTGTCTTGGCCAGGTCGTGGTTGCAAATGAGAACTTGTTCTCAACTGACCTATTTCCCATGTGTAATTCTGTTTTTTGTCGCACTGCCTTGCTTTGTCTTGGCCAGGTCGTGGTTGCAAATGAGAACTTGTTCTCAACTGACCTACCTGGTTAAATAAAGGTGAAATAACAAAAAAAATATTAACCTCAGACATGCAATTACAGTACAATGCAAATACTATCAATAGTAAAAACATAACTTCATAATTAACTTCATATGTTCAAATAAAGCATATCCAGCCCTCTTCACAGGAAAACCCCTACAGAGAGAATGTGTGAGAGAGAGAGTGGTATAATGGAAAATTACCCAGTTAGACTCATTGGTTGTGGTTAGGATTTCTCAGAAACAAGCAGTATATCAGACCAGTTCTGTATATTATACTACATCCAGAGAGGTGAACCGTCTTCAACACTTACAAGGGATAACCTGATATAAACTCTATTCAAAAGTGTCCCCAGAGACCAAGTTGAAATGAGAAACATATGAGCCTGAGAGAGCGAAAGCAATTCATCAAGGCCTGTCAGCTTCCTCAACATGAGGACCAGATTGATGTGTCTAAAGAGAGCTCTACTGAATAAACAGACTGGTATTATGATACTAAACAGCTGGCCAGATATGTGTCTCGCTGGCCAGATATGTGGATGAATGTAATCAGATGATGTTACTGAGTTTGGGTAATCCAAAAGTTACATTATTCATTACAATTTGACAGGTAACTTGTATCTGTAACGATTACATTTAGAAAGTAACCTACCCAATCCTGAATATCGGTTACTGTATGCGCGCGCACATGGCACTCCCAATTACCTTCACAGATACTGAAACAGCTGAGAAATAAAACGCAGACTTTTTGACATCTACAAAGGTCACAATGTAACAGGTATAACGTTGCATGTAAAATTGGATGGGCAACAAATCACTTCACAAAATAATAACAAACCATTGTACTGTAAACTATTAGTAACTATTAGTATTAGTATAAGTACAAACTTACTGCACGCTGCGCAGGTCAGGTTCCACATGCCAGAAATTCTAGGAATGGTCATCCAACCCAGATGAAAAATCGAGCCTTTATATTTTGGTAGTCTACGCGTTCATGAAAATAATGGCGGTGTTGTGGAATTTTAAATGTTCGGGAATTGTGCTTATATAAATCCTAACGTGACAGACACGGTAGCCAAACGCTTCGAACACACCAACTGTGATTTTGAGTTTTGGGACACCAGAAGTACATTCATTTCCAATGGAACACTGCGTTTGCCTTGCAGCATTGCATTGCAGAGGCAGTTGCAGTGCGTTCTGTGTGGTGCATACGTTGGATTTATCGAATGTATGCGTCAAACTGCATGCGTGAACCTGTTGACAGAAATGGTAGCAGAAGGTGAATGTTGAACTTTTGTTGCACAAATATCTAGATGATGCTGCATACTATTTTGCACAATGACAGTCTGTGTGTTCAAAGCATACGTTGCCCAACTAGGATGCTTTACCTGCTTCTAAGGTCACCAGGGATGACACTATGCAGGGGGTGGATCTTGGTGGGGTGACATCCGGCTGGCATACAGTGCCTTTAGAGAGACTTTCCCCACATTTTGTTGTGTTACAGACTTAATTTAAAATTGATTAAATGTAGTTTTTTTTTTGGTCACTGCCTACACACAATAGCCCATAATGTCAAAATGTCGTTATGTTTTTCCAAATTTTTACAAATTAATAAAAAATTAAAAGTTTAAATGTCTTGAGTCAATAAGTATTCAACCCCTTTGTTATGGCAAGCCTAAATAAATTCAGGAGTAAAATTTGCTTAACAAGTCACATAAGAAGTTGCATAAACTCACTCTGTGTGCAATAATGGTGTTTAACATGATTTTTGAATGATTGCCTCATCTCTGTACCCCACACATACAATTATCTGTAAGGTCCCTCAGTCAAGCAGTGCATTTCAAACACAGATTCAACCACAAAGAGCAGGGAGTTTTTCCAATGCCTCGCAAAAAAGGACACCTATTGGTAGATGGGTAAAAAAATTAAATAAAAGCAGACATTGAATATCCCTTGCTAAAGTTATTAATTACACTTTGGATGGTGTGTCAATACACACAGTCACTACAGAGATACAGAAGGAATCCGCTCAGGGATTTCACCAATTTTAAAACAGTTAAAGAGTTGAATGGCTGTGATAGAAGACAACTAAGGATGGATCAACATCGTAGTTACTCCACAATACTAACCTAATTGACAGAGTGAAAAGAAGCAAGCCTGTACCGAAAACAAATATGCTTGTCATATTTGGGGGGGGGGCAGGAGAAGGCAGAAAGGTCAGGGCAGGAGCTATAGAACAGGTCAAAGGCAGAGAGCTGAACAGTTGTTAACTTACAGCCAGGAAAGGGGTGAGATTTGACTAACACACTATCACAGCTTAAATACACTTTGTGTGCCAGTCACAAATGTCCAATAAGCAAGTAGTGTCTATTTCACAATAATCTGTTATACCGGGATGGCTTTGACCTGTCTTCCTGCCTGTTTCTAATGGTAACTAATGCTTGTGTTTCTGACAATAGAACAATTATATCCCTACACGATGGTAGGGAGAGACAGAGTAAGACACCACAGCCCTTAAACAGATCAATCCTGCCTGCCTTTATGGAACACCACCACTGTGACTAGTGGGGCATGTGCCAGGACCCAAGCCATGTCTATGATCATTTCTGACCTAATGTAGCTAGAGGGGAAATGCAGTGGAAGGCTTAGTGGAGGGGCTGGCCAGAAGATTGGTAAAAATAGGAGTAGAACACAGGAGGCAGTAGTCTGGAGAATGGTTAAGGCAGGAGTAGAACACAGGAGGCAGTAGTCTGGAGAATGGTTAAGGCAGGAGTAGAACACAGGAGGCAGTAGTCTGGAGAATGGTTAAGGCAGGAGTAGAACACAGGAGGCAGTAGTCTAGGAACCTAGAGTCTTTCACTAACCCAGAGCAGAACCCTGAGCTAATAGAGGTGTACATGGTTCTGCCAGAACCCACAAACTCTTGTTTCTGTGGGTTTGAACTAGTAACTCACAATAAAAGGTATAAAACCATACATATCCTGTCCTATAACGTACCTGAAGTACAAAAGAAAAACCCTTACAGATTAGTCAGAACAAGACTATAAAAACCCCTACTCAATCAAAAGCCTCTACACTACAGTCAGTCAGTTGATCCCACTGTGTACCTTTATTGCACATAAACAATCACATATGGCCATATCTAGTTTGTGCCCTGTAGCCTGGTGCTCTGTCAGAAACATTTAGGAAATTTGAGAAAATGTACATTGTCCCAACCTGCTGTCAGAGGGAGATCACATGAGGTGCTGGTAACACCCTGTGTACTTCTTGGAGTCTGTCTTGCCATATAAGGAGTCTACACTGGGTATTGGTACTCATGTCATAAAACTGCCAAACAAAAATAGCACAAACAATGCCATGGAATTTTGGCAATCTCTTTATCTGGCTGGCACTCCTCAAGATAAATATTGTATCTGGTTAAACATTACAATAATTGGAAATGAGGGTAAAAGCATTGATAAAGTGTTGTTTTATGTTTTGCTCTGTCACCATTCCCCTGGCCCATGTTCTGGGTAGCTTGTGGTTTGGCATGGCTACTATAATTGTAAAATTGATTCAGAGTAGAATTACCACAGTCTCTGCTTACATTCCTGAAGTATATTAAAAGTGAAAATGATCAAGGGAGAAACAGCAGCCACAAAAATCAAGACAGAACTGAAGACAGCATGAATGATTTAATATTTAAAAACTAGCTGTTGAACAAAGACTGATATAAAGATGGATAACATGATGAGTTATTAACTGTATGTCCTGACCTGTCATGGTGAGTTCAAACACAAAGAGAGGGAGAGAGAGAGCCTTCTCAGCACTCCCTCCCTCCCTCCCTCACAGCAGTCGAAATCAGGGGACTTTCCTAATAGGTTTGGCGGTAGGGCTGCTCAAATAATTATTGGGATGATGATTAGATAGGTGCTGTTAAGACATGAGATAAGGGGCTCTATTCAATCTGTATCGCAGAAATTCAGCGTTACAGCATGATTGAAATTTAAAGGCACGTTAGCGAAGACTGCATTCACAGTAAGCGTTGCATATATCGGTACAAACAGAAATTACCTTTAAAAATGTATATTGCACAATATGTAGTGCTTCAGCGATACAGGTTGAATAGAGCCCAAGGTCTCTCATAAATGTATTTAACTTCCAAACAGTTGACAAAGAGTCAGAACACACTGTTGATTAAATAAAATCACTAAAACAATAAGTGCTTGAAGACAGTGAAAATACAGTGCACTCTGAAAGTATTCAGACAGATACATTACAGCCTTATTAAAAAAAATGTATTAAATTCATGCTTTTCCTCATCAATCTACAAAAACAGGTTTTTAGAGATTTTTGCAAATGTTTAAAATATAAAAACATCAATATCTAATTTACAAAAGTATTCAGACACTTCCTGTTTCCATTGATCATCCTTGAGATGTTTCTACAACTTGATGGAAGTCCACCTGTGGTAAATTCAATTGATTGGACATGATTTGGAAAGGCACACACCTGTCTATATAAGGTCCCACAGTTGACAGTGCATGTCAGAGTAAAACCCATGTCATGAAGTTAAAGGAATTGTCCGTAGAGCTCCAAGACAGGATTGTGTCGAGGCAAAGATCTGGGGAAGCGTACCAAAAAATGTCTGCAGCATTGAAGGTCCCCAAGAACAAAGTGGCCTCCATCATTCTTAAATGGAAGAAGTTTGTAACCACCATGACTGGCCGCCCAACCAAACTGAGCAATTGGGGGAGAAGAGCCTTGGTCAGGGAGGTGACCAAGAACCTGATGGTCACTCTGACAGAGCTCCAGAGTTCCTCTGTGGAGATGGGAGAACCTTCCAGAAGGACAACCATCTCTGCAGCACTCAACCAATCAGGCCTTTATGGTAGAGTGGCCAGACAGAAGCCACTCCTCAGTAAAAGGCACAACAGCCATTTTGGAGTTTGCCAAAAGGCACCTGAAGGACTCTCAGACCATGAGAAACAAAATTAGCTGGTCTGATGAAACCAAGATTGAACTCACGTGTGGAGGAAACCTGAAACCATCCCTACGGTAAAGCATGGTGGTGGCAGCATCATGCTGTGGGGATGTTTTTCAGCGGCAGGGACTGGGAGACTATTCAGGATCGAGGGAAAATGAACCGAGCAAAGTACAGAGAGATCCTTGATGAAAACCTGCTCCAGAGCGCTCAGGAACTTACACTGGGGCGAAGGTCAACCTTCCAACAGAACAACAACCCTAAGCACACAGCCAAGACAATGCAAGAGTGGCTTCCGGACAAGTCTCTGAATGTCCTTGAGTGGCCCAGCCAGAGCCCGGACTTTAACACAATCTAACATCTCTGGAGAGACCTGAAAATATCTGTGCAGCGACGCTCCCCATCCAACCTGACAGAGATTGAGAGGATCTGCAGAGAAGAATGGGAGAAACTCTCCAAATACAGGTGTGCCAAGTTTGAAGTGTCATACCCACGAAGACTCAATGCTGTAATTACTGCCAAAGGTGCTTCAACAAAGTACTGAGTAAAGGGTCTGAACACTTATGTAAATGTGATATTTCAGTTGTTTTTTTCATGTCAGCAACATTATAAAGATATACTACAAGCAAAAATGTCTGAGTATATATTTAGCATGTAAACCCATGGAATGATAACACAAATAAAATGTCATAGGTCTCCCTCAAATTCACAATGATTTAAATCTCAAAAGAATGTCTTACACCAACACGTGGTTATGTCAGGGTTGGGGTCAATTCTATTTCAGGAAGTAAACTGAAATTCCAATTTGAGGAAAATTTGGAATTGGAATTTCAGTTTACTTCCTGAATTGACCCCAACCTGGGTGTAAGTTGCATTGTCTTCATCTGGCACAATTATTGTGCGTAATATTAATATCACATTATGTTCTATATTATGTTATTCATTATATAATGTATAAATATGAGTACAGCATTTATAATATAAAACATACTACATATAAATAGCTACAGAAATAGTATATTCTGATCAATAAAACAATATATGATGAACAGAACAGTCATCTTTCAATGTAGTATCCATATATTGTGTGTATATATATATATATTTATATTTTAAGAAATTTCTCCTCGGGGATCAATAAAGTACCTATCTGTCTTATCTATATATATATTAGGGGTTAGAGGGAGCAGTCTGTAGTCTAACCCTGATCATATCCTTGAGACAGTAATCATGTAACCCATACATGATTCTTCAAACCACAAGAGATACTATTCTGAGTCATTATTTCCCAGAGGAGAACTATATTATAATAGTTTGTATAATGCCTAGTTAATCATTGAGCACTCGCTGGTGCAGCTGAAGAGACTCTAGACTTCCACAGTCAGAAAGGGTTTACTAAAGCTGTCCAGAATGTAACGTGCTATGTCATGCCACAGGACCAATACACAGGATAAAAAAGAAAAACACAAACAGTTGCGTTGCTAAAAACTACAGCTGAGAAAAGACATCCATCAAACCAAACATCCAGCCACGCAGGTAGCATTCACACTGAAGAATATTGTTGTGTCGGGAACTTGCCGAGACATCTATAAAAAAAAAAACAGCAAATATATTTAGCAATACATTTCACTCTACGCATACACAGTCCTATCCATCCATCCATCCAATCCATATTTACATCCATCCATTAATCCATCCATCCAAGCCGTATATCCATCCATCCATCCAATCCGTATATTCATCCATCCAATCTGTATCTCTATCAATCCATCCATCCATTAATCCATACCTCTTCTTTAATACATATACTGCCAGCCCAGCCAGCACGGTGATGACAACTCCAGCCACACCTATCGGAACCCAGGTACCTGTGGGGTTCCTAGCATCTGCAGGAAAACTTAAATCAGTTTGACCTCATTTACACCAGCATGTCACATGTGCAACCAGAGGGAAAAAACTCTAGACCACCTTTACTCCACACACAGAGACTCATAGAAAGCTCTCTCTTGCCCCCATTTGGCAAATCTGACCATAATTCTATCCTCCTGATTCCTGCTTACAAGCAAAAACTAAAGCAGGAAGTACCAGTGACTTGCTCAATACGGCAGTTGTCTGTAATTAAACCCTGCGCACTAAGGACTGTATTTTAAGGGAATTACTATTATTACCCCAAATGATATCATACACACATTTAGCTATTAAAGTATCTCTTCCTGTCATTTACCTGTACAGTTTTGTGTAAACATGCAAGTATTCACTTATCTGTAAATATAACTGTATACCTAACTGTACAGCTAATTTAACCATGCAAAATTTTCACTTACCTGTTCATTTACCCAGTCTGTCTATTAAGTAAACTATTATTACCCTCGCTCATATCATACGCATTTTTAGCTACTGAAGTATTTCTCTGCCATCGACCTGTATAGTATAGTTAACCATCCAACATCCACCAACGTATAGTGTACATATTCAGCCAACCACCCATACTATGCAATGTCCTTTTTATAGCTTTTTTTTGCACTCCAGATATCTTGTATTTCTATACTTTTTCATACTGCCGCTCTATGTATCATGTACCGTGTATCTGTCTTTTGTGTACTTTCGTTGTGGCATTTTGCACCTGCCCTGTGTTTTGTTGTAGCTGCTTGACAATGAAATTTCCCCCCCGGGGGATCAATAAAGTACCTATCTATCTATCTATCTATCTATCTATCTATCTATCTATCTATCTATCTATCTATCTATCTATCTATCTATCTATCTATCTATCTATCTATCTATCTATCTATCTATCTATCTATCTATCTATCTATCTATCTATCTATAAGTGGTCAGATGACGCGGATGCTACGCTACAGGACTTTTTTGCTAGCACAGACTGGAATATGTTCCAGGATTCATCCAATAGCATTGAGGAGTATACTACCTCAGTCATCGGCTTCATCAATAAATGCATCGACGACGTCGTCCCCACAGTGACCATATGTACATATCCCAACCAGAAACCATGGATTACAGGCAACATCCGCATCAAGCTAAAGGCTAGAGCTTTCAAGGAGTGGGACACTAATCCAGACGTTTATAAGAAATCCCGCTACGCCCTCAGACAAACCATCAAATAGGCAAAGCGTCAATACAGGATTAAGATTGAGTCCTACTACACCGGCTGTGACGCTCGTCGGATGTGGCAGGGCTTGAAAACTATTACGGACTACAAAGGGAAACCCAGCCACGAGCTGCCCAGTGACGCGAGCCTACCAGACGAGCTAAATACATTTCATGCTCGCTTCGAGGCAGGCAACACTGAAGCATGCATGAGAGCACCAGCTGTTCCAGATGACTCTGCGATAACGCTCTCGGTAGCCGATGTGAGCAAGATCTTTAAACAGATCAACATTCAAAAGCCGCAGGGCCAGACGGATTACCAGGATGTGTACTCAAAGCATGCGCAGACCAACTGGCAATGTCTTCACTGACATTTACAACCTCTCCCTGACCGAGTCTGTAATACCTACATGTTTCAAGCAGACCACTATAGTCCCTGTGCCCAAGGAAGTGAAGATAACCTGCGTCGCACTCACGTTGGTAGTCATGAAGTGCTTTGAAAGGTTGGTCATGGCTCACATCAACAGCATCATCCTGGATTCCCTAGACCCACGCATACCACCCCAACAGATCCACAGACGACGCAATCTCAATCACACTCCACGCTGCCCTTTCCCACCTCGATAAAAGGAACAGCTATGTGAGAATGCTGTTCATTGACTACAGCTCAGCCTTCAACACCATAGTGCCCTCAAAGCTCATCACTAAGCTACGGACCCTGGGACTAAACACCGCCCTCTGCAACTGGATCCTGGACTTCCTGACAGGCCGCCCCCAGGTGGTAAGGGTAGGCAACAACACATCTGCCACGCTGATCCTCAACACTGGGGCCCCTCAGGGGTGCGTGCCTAGTCCCCTCCTGTACTCCCTGTTCACCCACGACTGCGTGGTCAAACACGACTCCAACACCATCATTAAGTTTACTGACCACACAACAGTGGTAGGACTGATCACCGACAACGATGAGACAGTCTATAGAGAGGAGGTCAGTGTGGTGCCAGAATAACAACCTCTCTCTCAATGTGAGCAAGACAAAGGAGCTGATCGTGGACTACAGGAAAAGGCGGGCCGAACAAGCCCCCATTAATGTCGACAGGGCTGTAGTGGAGCGGGTCGAGAGTAAAGTTTCTTGGAGTCCACATCCCCAGTGTCCACATCACCAACGAACTATCACGGTCCAAACACACCAAGACAGTCGTGAAGAGGGCACAACAACACCTTTTCCCCCTCGGGAGACTGAGAAAATGTGGCATGGGTCCCCAGATTCTCAAAAACTTCTACAGCTGCACCATCGAGAGCATCCTGACCGGTTGCATCACCGCCTGGTATGGCAATTGGGAAAAGGGGAAAAGTCAGTTGTACAACTGAATGCATTCAACTGAAATGTGTCTTCCGCATTTAACCCAACCCCTCTGAATCAGAGAGGTGCGGGGGGCTGCCTTAATCGACATCCACGTCTTCGGCGCCCGGGGAACAGTGGGTTAACTGCCTTGTCAGCTCGGGATTCGATCCAGCAACCTTTTGGGTACCACTAACCACTAGGCTAAATTGCTCTGCATCTGACCGTAAGGCAATACAGAGGGTAGTGCGTACGGCCCAGTACATCACTGGGGTCAAGCTTCCTGCCATTCAGGACTTATATATAAGACGGTGTCAGAGGGAAGCCCAAAAAATGTTCAAAGACTCCAGTCACCCAAGTCATAGACTGTTCTCTCTGCTACCGCACAGAAAGCAGTACCGGAGTGCCAAGTCTAGGACCAAAAGGCTCCTTAACAGCTTCTACCCCCAAGCCATAAGACTGAACAATTAATCAACCACTCAGACTATTTATATACAGTTAAGTCGGAAGTTTACATACACCTTAGCCAAATACATTTAAACTCAGTTTTTCACAATTCCTGACGTTTAATCCTAGTAAAACTTCCCTGTCTTAGGTCAGTTAGGATCACCACTTTATTTTAAGAATGTGAAATGTCAGAATAATATTAGAGAGAATTATTTATTTCAGCTTTTATTTCTTTCATCACATTCCCAGTGGGTCAGAAGTTTACATACACTCAATTAGTATTTGGTTGCATTGCCTTTAAATTGTTTAACTTGGGTCATGTTTCGGGTAGCCTTCCACAAGCTTCCCACAATAAGTTGGGTGAATTTTGGCCCATTCCTCCAGACATAACTGTTGTAACTGAGTCAGGTTTGTAGGCCTCCTTGCTTGCACACGCCTTTTCAGTTCTGCCCACACATTTTCTATAGGATTGAGGTCAGGGCTTTGTGATGGCCACTCCAATACCTTGACTTTGTTGTCCTTAAGCCATTTTGCCACAACTTTGGAAGTATGCTTGGGATCTTTGTCCATTTGGAAGACCCATTTGCATCCAAGCTTTAACTTCCTGGCTGATGTCTTGAAATGTTGCTTCGATATATCCGCATAATTTTCCTTCCTCATGATGCCATTTATTTTGTGAAGTGCACCAGTCCCTCCTGCAGCAAAGCACCCCCAAAACATGATGCTGCCACCCCTGTGCTTCACGGTTGGGATGGTGTTCTTCGGCTTGCAAGCATCCCCCTTTTTCCTCCAAATATAACGATGGTCATTATGACCTAACAGTTCTATTTGTATTTCATCAGACCAGAGGACATTTCTCCAAAAAGTACAATCTTTGTCCCCATGTGTAGTTGCAAACCATAGTCTGTTGTTTTTTGGTGGTTTTGGAGCAGTGGCTTCTTCCTTGCTGAGCGGCCTTTCAGGTTATGTCGATATAGGACTTGTTTTACTGTGGATATAGATACTTTTGTACCTGTTTCCTCCAGCATCTTCACAAGGTCCTTTGCTGTTGTTCTGGGATTGATTTGCACATTTCACACCAAAGTACGTTCATCTCTAGGAGACAGAACGCGTCTCCTTCATGAGCGGTATGACGGCTGCGTGGTCCCACGGTGTTTATACTTGCATACTGTTGTTTGTACAGATGAACGGGGTACCTTCAGGCATTTGGAAATTGCTCCCAAGGATGAACCAGACTTGTGGAGATCTACAATTTTTTTTCTGAGGTCTTGGCGATTTCTTTAGATTTTCCCATGATGTCGAGCAAAGAGGAACTGAGATTGAAGGTAGGCCTTGAAATACATCCACAGGCACAGTCAACTTAGTGTATGTAAATTTCTGACCCACTGGAATTGTGATATAGTGAATTATAAGTGAAATAATCTGTCTGTAAACAATTGTTGGAAGAATTACTTGTGTCATGCACAAAGTAGATGTCCTAACCGACTTGCCAAAACTATAGTTTGTTAACATGAAATCTTTGGAGTGGTTGAAAAATGAGTTTTAATGACTTCAACCTAAGTGTATGTAAACTTCTGACTTCAACTGTATATATATATATATATATATATATATATATATATATATATATATATATATATATATATATATATATATATATATATATATATTATACACTGTAGTGGAGTGAGAGGATGGGTCTGTGATGGCCGGTATGTGCCGGCTCGTTGGCTACATCTGCTGGCCAGGAGAGATGGTGTCCCGGTAGGGTAAGGCCTAATTACACACACCTGAAGCCACTTAATAGGAGGTATTTTAACCTGGCCTTGAGCACACCCAGCTTTGGGTTGTTTGGTGGGAAAAGCTACCAGGAGGGCAGAGGATTCTAGGATAATCTCAAGCGAAAGAAGGAACTGGACATCAACGATTACTGGACAAGAAGACACACAGTAAGACCCAGACTGTATTTGAATTGCTGTTTCTCTTTTCTTTTGGTTATAGTCGGTAAACAGTTTAGCTGTCCGGTCACAGTGAGGGACCGGAAGAACTGTACAGTAAGACTCTCAAAAGAGCTAGGCTTTTGTTTTGGTTTTATTGTTACCCAGCGCCTGGGCGTGGCCTCTGTTAAAGTTTCACTAATAAAAGTCCTGGGTCACTGCCTTGGAGAAAGGTTCCCCACTTCTGTTTCTCCTCGTTCTTGTACCTTGAGGCTCAGCCTGGCTAGCAACCCGCTACAACACATATATATATATATATATATATATACACACAGTATATATTTTTTTTACTCTTTCTTGAACTGCATTGTTGGTTAAGGGCTTGTAAGTAAGCATTTCACAGTGAGGTCTACACCTGTTGTATTTGGCGTATGTGACAAATGAAGTTTGATTTGATCTGTGTACGTGAGAGACTGAGCAAACAGAACCTCCCCAATGTCTCAATCCAGCTACAGATCAGAGCCAGAGACCTGACTAACAGTCAATCTGTTTGTTTAGCCTGAGTGCCTCTGCTCTGTCATTGCCCCACTCCATAGGCCAAGCAGCAGTGGAGTGTTATTCAAGTGTTTAATTGCAAGATAAAGATTTAGTGAATTGAGTCAACTCAGAGCTGATAACTACAAATTATCAGCTGTAACACTCCTTCTGAGCCTAGCTGAGTGAGGTTAAATATGATCCTGTTAGAGTATATAAACACACCTGAGGAAAAGCTAATGTGAGATAATACAGATGTGCCATATGAAAGTGAACCAGGGAGTAAACACACAGAAGGGAGTGGTAAAGTGACAACACACCAAGTTGTTGATGAGTCACATCTTCCTGTTTTCCCCAGGACAGTCAAATAGTGAAACAGCTGGGTCTTCTCTTTGAACCAGGATCAATGCAATCAGTTAGATTGGCTACAGTAAAACAAGCAGTATCAGATTAGTGTCAGATTGAAAAGCTGAAACAGTATTACTCTAACCTTGATTGATAGGATCATGGTCATTACTGGGGAGATTGGTGGCAGGTTTGTAAGGTCCGTTACTGCAGTTAGCTAGAGAACACAAAATAAAAGAGATGAATGTGTCATTTTTCTGCCACACCACATTAAAAGTACTGCTGCTATGCTGTCTGTCAACTGTGACAAACTTCCCCTGTCACTTCTTGAGGCTGTTGTATGAATAAGTATTGTTCTTAGTGAGTGTGTGTGTTTACTCACTGAGGCACTGCACCTCCGAAGATTGTGCCTGTAAGAGACAGAGATAGTTACTTTATTGATCTCCGGGGGGAAATTTATTTGTCAAGCAGCTACGAAAAAATGCCAGAACGAAAATACACAAGACAAATACACAAAACACAGTGCAGTATGAAAAAGTATAAACATACAAGAAGTCTAGAGTGCAAAAAGCTATGAAAAGGCATTGTATAGTATGAGTGAATGACTGAATATGTACACCATACATTGTTATAGTGTTAGGTGAAAAAAATGATTGCAAGTTCATATAATAAAAATTGTGCATGGTTAACTATACAGGTCGAATGCAGAGAAAGATACTTAAATAGTTAAATGTGCGTATGATATAAGTGAGGGTAATAATAGTTTACTTAATATACAGTCTGGTTAAATGTACAGGTAAATTAATATCTGCATGGTTAAATTACCTGTACAGGTAAATGACAGGAAGAGATACCTAAATAGCTAAATATGCATATGATATAATTTAGGGTAATAATAATTCCCTTAAAATACAGTCCTTAGTACAGGGTTTAATTACAGATAAATGCAAATATTGCATGTTCAATATACTAAATGGAATGAGAAAAAAAAAAGATGCAACTGACAGGATACTAATATGCATTCCTGAGTGAATTACTACATAAGTTCAGTCCAAGAATGACTTACAATATTGCACGTGATATGATATAACAACTGTACATGAATATGTATATACAGTCCTGAATGAAAGTCTTGAGTGAATGATAACAGATCAGAGTTATTCACGGATGGATGGATAATTGTTAAACTAGGTCCGAACACCCCAACAGTTCCAGGTCTATTTTATTTAACCTTTATTTTATTAGGCAAGTCAGTTAAGAACAAATTCTTATTTACAATGACGGCCTAGGAACTGTGGGTTAACTGCCTTGTTCGGGGGCAGAACGACAAATCTTTACCTTGTAAGCTCAGGGATTCGAACCAGCAACCTTTCGGTTACGGGCCCAACGCTCTAACCACTCGGCTACCTGCCGCCCCGATGGCACAGCACCCAGGTGAGGCATTAAATAGTCTAACAGCAGGAAGGACCTCCTGTAGCGCTCTCTGGCACACCGTGGTGGAATCAGTCTGTGACTGAAAGTGCTCCTCTGCATCATAACCATGGCATGCAGAGGGTGGGTGACGTTGTCCATGATGGCCAGCATTTTGGCCAGGATCCGTCTCTCCGCCACCTCCTCTAGAGTGTCAAGGCTAATCCCCAGAACAGAGCTAGCCTTCCTGATCAGCTTATTTATCACTGGCCACCACAGACTGGTAGAAAGTATGCAGTAGTTTACTGCACACGTTGAAGGACCTGAGCCTCCTCAGAAAGTAGAGTCGGCTCTGGCCCCGGTGTACAGGGCCCCGGTGTTACCAGCCCATTCCAGCCTGCTGTCCATATGGCGCTGGAGTATTCCACCCAGTTGGTCAGCACAGACCCTAAGCACCCTTTGGGCTGATGCCAAGGGTGAGAACATCTGCTAGAGAACATGCTAGCAGATGTCCTGATTGAACATGTCAGTACATACCAACACTCACATGACATATCCCTCCCACCCCTGTCCTTCCTGATAAAGTAGGTAACATGTTAAAACTGGGGTGTAGACACACTATGACATAGACAGGTGCATGATCTAATTGGTGTATCTTAAACCATGTCCTTGCTTCATCAGATCCAACAGAAACACTAGAGTAACCACTAACAGTAACATACCACAGGCAGGGTGCAGTCCACTGAGTAGCCCAGTCTGTCCAAGCAGCCTAAAATAGTGATGGAGTGGTTGGTCTGAGCCAAAGTACGGTTTTCATCCATCGCTTTGTCATTGGCAAGAACAGTGCTCTAAATAAAATTAAAATAGACAACATAAGTCATAGGTTTAACATACAGTACTGTAGTTCAGTGTTTCCCAACTCCTGGTCCTAAAGTACTCCTGGGTGTGCAGGCTTTTGTTCAAGCTCAGCACTAACACACTGCATTGCTCATCAAGACCATGAATAGTTGAATCAGGTGGGCTATGTTTGTGCTGGGCTGGAGCAGAACATTTTAACAACAGATTTTACTCCTTAATGAGTCTTCATATTGTAAGTAGCTTATGCTGTCACTCACATTTTCATCCAACCACTGGGTCTCGCAATTGACCAAAGGTGGAATTTCAGAGAGGTCATAGGTCGTTGTATGGTTAGGATGTTGGGTCACCTTACAGTTAATGTTGTGAGTGCTGACAACAGGCAGCAGACACCCCACTAGGACTGTGTGAAAAAGAGAGAACTCCGTTACAACTTTACTCCATGAATCACATGCATTATTATTGCGTCAGTGTTGCATCAGTTAGGCTATTGCAAAGGCTACATCAAACCAGGAAATCTCACCACACAAGCACATCCACAATGTATCTGTGCATTGGTGGAGAGATGCAGCATGTAAAAGAGAACTGCACAGCTCATGCTTGATTGGACCGGCTGATGGAGCTTCGCCCAATATACTTGGATTTGCTTACTTGGCACTTGCATGGTACCTGCTACTGTAATGTACACATCAGCCTAAGTGGAGGAGCCTATTTCGGCCCATTCAATGGCTAGGCGATCGTGTCTAGTATGCACGCGTTATCTATTGGTAGCTTTGTTTTAAAATGGAATTAATGGTCAGTTACAAAATATGCACGTTCCTCCCAATTGATGAAATACCGGTAAAAAACACATTTTAAAACAAACGTTACGGTGGTCCTAACATACACGTTAAAACCCATCTCATCACGTTTATACAAATACGTTGATAAGATCTGATACAATTCAACACGTGTGTAATATACGCATTTACCATTTTACAGTGACCGAGGTCACATTGTAACAAGTGTAATAAGTACCACTTACTGTACGCGCAGGTCAGATTCCACAAAATGTCAGAACCAGAAGTTGTCGGAATAATCATTTTAACTAAACGAGACAGCGATATAGTTTAGGTATGTGCCGTCAGACGAGAAAAATCTAGCCTAATAGCCCTATGGTAGGCGGTGTTTTGGACGATTATGCAGGGTGGGGTGACCTGAATGATATCATGCAATGTCTTAATATGGTCTGCACAATGGCGGAAATACAACTCATAGGGTTGTCATGTTCACGAAAACTGGGATTCTTTGAAAACAATGTCGCAGATTGTGGGTTTTTGGGCTACTTCTAAATTGCACCTCGAACGCCATGTCATTTTTCTTAAAAATAATAATTATATAAATATACAGTATCAGTCAAAAGTTTGGACACACCTACTCATTCAAGGTTTTTTATTTATTTTTAATATTTTCTAAATTGTAGAATAATAGTGAAGACATCAAAACTATGAAATAACACATGGAATCATTTAGTAACCAAAAAAGTGTTAAATAAGATCAAGATTCTTAAAAGTAGCCACCCTTTGCCTCGATGACAGCTTTGCACACTCATGGCATTCTCTCAACTTGCTGCTGCTGACTATCAGGTAGTGAGGCAGGCTGTTGCTGAGTGGTGGGGCGGGCCGGAGGGGTGCGTGTTGAGAGCACTGCAGCATGCACCTTAGCCCACTATTGGCTGAGTCATGAGAGTGAGATGAGCAGCACGTCCGCATCTTTATAACTTTATACCAGTTGTAGGTAGGCTATTTCACTTGGCATTTTGCTGAGTGGAAATTATGGAACTTCCTTTCTGTTATGGGGAAAAGTCCTCAATGAAACTGACATAAAATGTGGAGAATGATACATTTGCATCTGTTGGCCATCAAGAAGCGTATTAATTTACACTATATATACAAAATTATGTGGACACCGCTTCAAATTAGTGGATTAGGCTATTTCAGCTGCACCCGTTGCTGAAAGGTATATAAAATCAAGCACACAGCCATGCAATCTCCATTCCCCTTATTCACCTCGCGGCCATGTTGAAAACCAAAACGAGGCAGAAGGGTACGCTCCAAACCTGACTTCCCCAACAGTGACAGATCTGGCGTTAACCAGCATAAACAGGTAACAGTTTCTCATGGCAGGCAGTGCGGGTGTGGACAACAAACCTGTCTTCTCTTCCTAACTTAACACTGGAAGAGGTTGAAACGTGGGCAAATAATGATTGTAAGATTCCCCGGGCTGTTTTGCTGAAAGGCTACAGTAACTGGATGGAGGGTTATGGAACGACTTGGAAGGTAATACATTTACATTTTAGTCATTTAATAGCAGACTTACTAACGCACAGACGGTGACCACATTTGTTTGCTGGATTCAACATTTTGCTAGTTATAAACTAAGTTAAGATTGTTAACTAGATAATATAACGTAACTGGACACTACAACGTTACGAGCTGATGCTAGGCGATGTTAGCATATCTAACCACACCAGACTGTTTCTGTTGAGTGCTAACATTAGCTTCTTTCACCAACAGTCAAGAGGAGTGAGAGCTAGGTCTTTTCAGTCAATGCGTAAAAATGAGGCACCTTACAACATTCAGGTATCATGATTGTGGATAAACTGCTCAGTTTACAGAGTGGTGCCACTGCTCGAACATATCCGCTTGCTAAACGATCTAACAGTTCATTTTGATCGTTCATTTCAACAGTTCACCTTTCCCTGCTCGGCTAAAAATAACTTGTCTAGCTGAAAGAGTATTGGAACCATCAATCAAAATAGCATGTTTCCAGTGTGTCACCAAAGCAAGACAGGGCATTCAAGAAAGACTCTTCGGTGAAGTGATCTTTTGAGAGTGACCTTGCGCAATGCCAAGCGTCCGCTGGAGTGATGTAAAGCTTGCTGCCATTGAACTCTGGAGCAGAGGAAACATGTTCTCTGGGGTGATGACGCTTCATAATCTGGCAGTCTGGTGGACAAATTTGGGTTTGGCGGATGCCAGGAGAACGCTACTTGCCACAATGCATAGCGCCAACTGTAAAGTTTAATGGAGGAGTAATAATGGTCTGGGGCTGTTTTTCATGGTTCGGGCCCCTTAGTTCCAGTAAAGGGAAATCTTAACGATACAGCATAGAATTACATTCTAGACGATTCTGTGCTTCCAAATTTGTGGCAACAGTTTGGGGAAGGCCCTTTCCTGTTTCAACATGACAATACCCCCGTGCACAAAGCAAGGTCCATACAGAAATGGTTTGTCGAGATCGGTGTGGAAGAACTTGACTGGCCTATGCAGAGCCCTGACTTCAACCCCAACGAACACTTTTGGGATGAATTGGAACGCCGACTCGCCAACTTCAGTACCCAACCTCACGAATGCTCGTGGCTGAATGGAAGCAAGTCCCTGCAACAGTGTTCTGAACATATAGCAATATTTATTTCTATTAATGATTGTAACAAATCTCAAGTCTTGAGTTTGATTGTGGATCTATCTTCCTCTGCCAGAAATGAAGTATTTCAGGTGTCTGTGTTTTATTAGGATGGATAACAATGAGTATCTCAAATAAGAGGTACAACTGTTCCTCCTGTGTTAGTCTATGACCATATGAACCATACACAGTTTGAACTAATCTACGATCAGTGCTACCCCCGCTGGCAAGAAGGGGTATGTCATTCTTTGGGACTAACGTTGGTCTACCTACCATGGTATAATATATTCTATATGGTATACACTGAGTGTACAAAACATTAGGAACACCTTCCTCATAGCTACACCCCCTCCTTTTGCTCTTGTTCCACAGGTATACTGACCCATGTTGACTCCAATGCTTTCCACAGTTGTGTCATGTTGGCTGAATGTCCTTTGGGTGGTGAGTGTGATAAACCCAGAACGTGTGGCAGTTCTTGACACAATCAAACCGGTGCGCCTGGCACCTACTACCATATTCTGTTCAAAGGCGCATAAATCACCCTCTGAATGGCACACATACACAAGCCATGTCTCAAAGGCTTAAAAATATTTGTCTTCCCCACTTCATCTACACTGATTAAAGTGTGTTTAACAAGTGATATCAATAAGGGATCATAGTTGTCACCTGGATTCACCAGGTCAGTCTATGTAATGGAAAGAGCAGATGTTCCTAATGTTTTGTGCATAGTATATATAACCGCTGATACATGAAACCAAGACGATCTATAGCCTGAAATACATAGAATACCATAATTCTATGTATCATAATATAATTAATAACCAACTACAAATAACGAGCTAATCAGGAGCTTATTGAAGCCCCATGAACCTAAATGACCTGTGCCACTAACAAACTACAGAGCAGAACTCACTGTAATAATGAATCTTTACCGCCACCTAGTGGAAAGGTGAGATGTTTTAGTGCTTTGGTTCTCAAGCTTTTTAACTTACACTACCACCAAATACATTTCTCTCTGCCCGGAGTACCCCTGAACTACCCCTCATGAGTCTTCTTAAGAACCCCCTGGGGATAGGCCATCACCTTATAGGCCACACAAATTCATATTTAAAAACCCAATACTTTTTATTTACACACATTCATATTAAAAAAACCAATACTTTTTTTATATACACACACACAAATTCATATTTGCATCACTCTGCTGGCTCATTTACCCAATGAGAACATACTGCACACATTCAAACAGTGAAATAACAAAGCTTCTCCAGTCTGGACTAGGAACAGGGGGCTAGCGGTAAGGGCCTGGACTAGGGGAACAGGGGGCTAGCGGTAAGGGCCTGGACTAGGGGAACAGGGGGCTAGCGGTAAGGGCCTGGACTAGGGTAACAGGGCTAGTGGTAAGGGCCTGGACTAGGGGAACAGGGGGCTAGCGGTAAGGGCCTGGACTAGGGGAATAGGGCCTGGACTAGGGGAACAGGTAGCTAGCATTAAGGGCCTGGACTAGGGGAACAGGTAGCTAGCGGTAAGGGCCTGGACTAGGGGAACAGGTAGCTAGCGGTAAGGGCCTGAACTAGGGGAACAGGTAGCTAGCGGTAAGGGCCTGAACTAGGGGAACAGGTAGCTAGCGGTAAGGGCCTGGACTAGGGGAATAGGTAGCTAGCATTAAGGGCCTGGACTAGGGGAACAGGTAGCTAGCATTAAGGGCCTGGACTAGGGGAACAGGTAGCTAGCGGTAAGGGCCTGGACTAGGGGAACAGGGGGCTTGCGGTAAGGGCCTGAACTAGGGGAACAGGTAGCTAGCGGTAAGGGCCTGGACTAGGGGAACAGGTAGCTAGCGGTAAGGGCCTGGACTAGGGGAACAGGGGTTTGTTTTAGGAGCAGGTATATCAGTTGCTCTGGACCAGAAAATAGCTTGTGTTGTTAAAGCGAATAACTTCCTCCTCCTCCTTCTCCTCCTCCTCCTCCTCTTCTTCCCTCTCTTCTTCCTGCGGGACAGGTTCCCCGCAGGTTGGTTGGTCAAAGTTCACGAGGGCATGTCCTTCCTGGGTAGGCGGGGCTGTGATTGGGGGGGAGGGGCCAGCAGGAGAGGAGGAGACAGGATTCAACCTCCACAGTTTAGACATGAACCTCTCCCGTTGTCTGAGAGAGAGAGAGAGAGAGAGAGGATGTGTGGAGGGTGGGAAGAGAGTGGGTGTAGGAAAGAGAGGAGAAAGGAAAGGAGGTGTGAGCAGAGAAAGGGAGCAAGAGAGAGGGGAAGGTATTTAGAAAACCATTGGTGTGCTTGTTGTTTCTGTAGATGACAAAATGAACAGCTAGTTAGTTAACTGATGGTTTAACATAGTTGGACACAAAGACAACCAGGATTGTTCAAACTGAATACAGTATTTATTATCGTAGTGAGGATGGGAGGATCAGAGTGGAGGTGAAGAACAGAGGGGAGGGGTTTACCTGTAGAGGTAGGCGGACAGAGTGATTGACAGCAGCACACAGGAACCAACCACCCACAGAACATGAGGCCACAGCTCCTCTACATCACCCTGAGACTCAGAGACTGGGAGGGAGAGAGGGAGAGAAATGGAGGGTAGGAATGGAGAGAGGGGGGGGGGGTGAAAGGTCATGTTATTTATAAACTGCTGCTATTATACTGATGTGTGTGTGTGTGTGTGTATGTACAGTATGTGTGAAACTTAAAGAATGGGCTGAGATGAGTTGGCCCAGGTTCAGTGTTTCCTGAAGCACGTTCAGTTGATGAGGTTATGACATTAGCTTCCTGTTATGACCTTCTGTAATGTAGGGGGATTTCTGACATTGAAATATCAGACTTAACTCTAACACACACACACAACAAACAACATACAGCAGGTCTCTGTCCCACTAACCTGCTATCTCTTCTGTCATACCAGAGCCAGAGTCTGTATAGTCTGTGTAGTCCTGCTGGAGGGACACAATGAGACAATGTGAGAAAGAAAGAAGTCAAACAGAGAGATTAAACAACAAGGACCACTGTGAGTGTGTGTGTGTGTGTGTGTGATTCTTACCATAACAGTAGAAAGATTGCTCAGCACAGTTGGCACAGGGGCTGTAATAAAGGACATTCACCATGAACGTGGGCAAATAACAACTGTGCGCATGCACACAGCTAACTGGCTAACGCTTACACTAGTGTAGAGGAGTGTGTGTGTGTGTGTGTGTGTGTGTGTGTGTGTGAGTGAATAGGCTGGCTACATGAACAGGATCAGTTGAAGGGTAAGGGAGCTTGACAGGTAAGTTGTAAAGCTCTGTAGAAGGTATCTGTTAAGACCAGAGACCAGAGCAGAAAGGAAGGAACGGGGTTGTCATGGCTACCTTTGTCTATTGGCTGGATGGTTCTAGTTAGCCTGGTCCTTGATGATAGTACGGAAGAGTTGAATTAAACACGTACAGATGTGGTGTGTGTGTGTGTGTGTGTGTGTTACCTGTCCAGGTGTTGGTGTAGACAGGTGTGCTCCATTCACTCCAGTGGCCATCAAACTCTTCCTTAGCTCTGAGTTGGATCAGGTACTGGACTCCTGGCAACGCATCTGTTATAGTGTAGGACCGGGCTGGGGTGGTCCCTTTTAGCTACATGAACACACACGTTTGTTTTACTATCCTTATTCACATTCAAAATCCTATTTTCCATAACACTAAACCTAACCTTAACCCTAACCTTAACCCCAAACCTAGCTCCTAACCTCTCAGCCTAAAATAGCCTTTTTCCTTGTGGAGACAGGCGAAATGTCCCCACTTGAATTGTCCTTAACCTTGTGAGGAATTCTGCTCACGACAAGGATAGCAAAACCAAAAACACACAAAGAGATTACGAAATAGAAAAAGTTATGTGTGTTTGTATAGAGCCAGAGCAGGCTGGTGAACAACATGGGCCATTACACAAACACCTGTGTTCCATGTGGCATGGTGTGGTATCTGAGCTCATAGAGCAGCTCGTGGTAGCGGTCTCTCTCTTTCCAGGAGTGAGGAACAGCCCAGACCACCTTCAGTCTCCTCTCCTGCCCCTCCACACCCATCGCCACTACTGAGCTGGGGGGCTCCGGCTTAACTAGAGACAGGGAGGGAAGGAAGGAGGGAGAGAGGAGGAGGAGAATGTTAGTAAGGTGTCTTATTGAGTGGGCTGTTATACTTCAATCAAAGCAGCTGTGCAGAAAGACTCACATGCGCGCGCACACACACACACACACACACACGCACGCACAGGGATGGAGGGAGAATGGGTAGGGAGGAGGTTGAGGTATCTGAGCATCTGCTAAAGGGAGTGAGAGAGGACTTCATTTTGTGGGATGAGTAATCCCTCAAAGGGTAGGCCTATTCAGTGAAGCACTGTGTTAAAAAACAACACCTGACTGACTCAAACTACAACCTTCAAAATAAAGGTTGGACACTCATTAATGTTACTATAACATTCACACACACTCACCAATGTCCAGAGGTGTGAAGTCTAGGAGAGGGCTGGTGGTGTTGCCAGCAGTGTTGGTGACACACAGGTAGGCCAGGTGTGGCTCTCTATTCTCCTTCTCTTGGTGATCTGTAACACACCAACACCGAGACAGCAGGGGGGAGTAGGAACAGTTGACACGAGAGAATGACCCTGACAGACTGAGAGAGAGAGAGAGAGAGAGTTAGTGTTCCACCCACACTGCTCTGCCGGCATCATCTGTATGATAAAGTAAGTAGTTTAAGACAAATGAATGCGGAAGATGAGAAAGAAGAGGATGATGAGGAAGAAGTGGGTGATAAGGTAGAGGAGAAGGAAGAGTATGATGAAGAAGAGGGTGATGAGGAAGAGGAGGAAGAAGCGTGTGATGAGGAAGAGGGTGATGAGGAAGAGGAGGAAGAAGCGTGTGATGAGGAAGAGGAGAAGGAAGAGGGTGATGAGGAAGAGGAGAAAGAAGAAGAAGATGATGAGGAAGAAGAGGGTGATGAGGAAGAGGGAAAAGAAGATGTGTGCTCTCACCCTTTCTGGAGAAGGAGGTAGCACTGAGGGACAGGAGTCACCGGTTGACTGGCTGTCCAATCACAGCGGATCTTACTGCTGGGTGACCTCTTGTAGCAGGACAGCTTAGGCCTCTCTGGAGGAACTGAAAGAAATTCCAGGGGAAAACCCATGATGTTTGTCCGTTGTTTTTATGTGTCCATGAATGTCTGCTACTGATGCATACATCACAGAACACATACAGTATGGTTGTCTGCTTCAATGACCAGAGGTGATGAGGTTAGACAGAGAGATGCCATCGGTATGACTCACCTGCCACGCTCACCCTCAGAGAGGAGACCAGTTTGCCCCCGCGGTGGCAGCTGTAGTTCCCAGAGTCACCCACAGCCAGGGAGAACAAGGTCAGAGTGGCGCCTCTCTTCCCCAACACCACCACTCCCCCTCCTTCCTTTCCTCCTCTCAGCGGCCTCCCGTTCCGTCTCCACTGAGACCGCCCTCTCAGCCCCCTCACCATCCTCCCCTCCTCCACATAGTCATCCTCACTGTCCATCCCATCAGTCGCCCAATCAGAGGGCAGCTCAGTGCCAGCCCCTCCCACTCCGCTGTCTCTGGTTGGCTGGAGCGACGCCCCAGTAGGAGGAACCTGTTTCTGTGTATCTGTATGTCCTGGTTGATTGACAGTGTAAAGACTCCACCCTGTATCCCTCTGCTCTCCTCCTTTGTACTCCTCCTCTGTCACATTTTCCACATTCTTTCCATTCCCATTGTTAACTTCTCTCACAGCAAGAGGGGTGTGGTCTCCTGCATGAGTGTTCCTGATGATGGTTTTCTCCTTACCGTCTGTCCCGGTATCATCTGTCCAGCTTATGAGAGTAGTGTCTGTTACGGTAAGAACAGTAGCGTCCTTTCTGGGAGAAAATGAGTATTTTCCCTTATCACTGCTGTCTTTTAGAGTTCCGACTGTAGTTCCGTTAGCGGTGGTGTCTGCTGTGGTGCTGACAGTGGTGGTGTGTACTTCGGTGATGACACTGGTGGATTTTCCATTTCCAGTGGTGGTGGTATTGCTGGTGCTGGTGTGTTTGGCCATGTTAACCGTCACCTCCAGCCCGTTCACCTCTACCTGACCATTGCAGGCCAACACCAGAGCGCTGCCTGGGGACAACACCAGCACGCTGGGAGGGGGGTCTGGAGGGAGAGAGAAAGACAGAATGAGTCAACACTGTACAGCGACACAGATATGGACACACACACAGGCACGCATGTACCCTTACACAAACACACACATTGAGGGTATAGGTTGTGGTTGACTGGGCAGTTCAGATAAACTGAGAGAACACATTGCATAACTGATCACCAACCCCTCTCTCACTTCCTCTTTCAACACATCCCTTCTTCCCACCTCTTTCTCTTTCCCTTTCTCTAAGTCTATCTCTCTTCCATCTCCTCTTTGTATTTATCATCTTCTCTCAGCCTGTCTCTTCTTTTACAAACTCTCCTTCTCTCCCACCCTGTCTGTATTCAGTTTCTCTCTTCTTATCCCTCCATCTCTCCCACCAGTAATTTTTACTGATGAACATGCCTTACTAAAATAAAAAAAGAATATAACAATCTCTCAGTCTCTGGACCCAACCTCCATAAAGCTGCTGTCACTAGAGACTGGACATTCTCTATAAAGACCCAACCTCCATAAAGCTGCTGTCACTAGAGACTGGACATTCTCTATAAAGACTGGCAAAAGCCAAACTGGTGACAGCAGCTGATAATGTGAAAGAAGCCCTGCAGTAGATACATCACTATTCAGGGGTTTTGACAGATCTTTGGCTTGTTTGTTTACACATGGGTCTGAGTAAACACCAATGTCTCTAGCCTTGACCATGTTGTCCTAATGCCGATGCTGTTCCCCTGGACACTGGACTTTCATACTTATAGTCTCATGTTTAGAATGTAATATATATTTTTTTACAAGTGATATACAGTGCATTCGGTAAGTATTCAGACCCCTTCACCTTTTCCACATTTTGTTAGGTTACAGACAAATTCTATCTACACACAATAGCCCATAATGACAAAGCACATTTGCTAATATATTCTAAATAAAAAACAGAAACATCACATTTACATAAGTATTCAGACCATTTACTCAGTACTTTGTTGAAGCACCTTTGGCAGTGATTACAGCCTCGAGTCTTCTTGGGTATGATGCTACAAGCTTGGCAGACCTGTATTTGGGGAGTTTCTCCCATTCTTCTCTGCAGATCCTCTCAAGCTCTGTCAGGTTGGATGGGGAGTGTCGCTGCACAGCTATTTTCAAATCTCTCCAGAGATGTTCGATCGGGTTCAAGTCCAGGCTCTGGATGGGCCTCTGAAAGACATTCAGAGACTTGTCCCAAAGCCACTCCTGCGTTCTCTTGGCTGTGTGCTTAGGGTCGTTGTCCTGTTGGAAGATGAACCTTCGCCCCGTCTGAGGTCCTGATCAAGGATTTCTCTGTACTTTGCTCCTTTCATCTTTCCCTCGATCCTGACTAGTCTCCCAGTCCATGCCGCTGAAAAACATCCCCACAACATGCTGCCGCCACCACCGTGGTTCACCGTAGGGATGGTGCCAGGTTTCCTCCAGACGTGACACTTGGCATTCAGGCCAAAGAGTTCAATCTTGGTTTCATCAGACCAGCAAATCTTGTTTCTCACGGTCAGAGTCCTTTAGGTGCCTTTTGGCAAACTCAAAGCGGGCTGTCATGTGCCTTTTACTGAGGAGTGGCTTCCATCTGGCTACTCTACCATAAAGGCCTGATTGGTGGAATACCGCAGAGATGGTTGTCCTTCTGGAAGGTTCTCCCATCCCCACAGAGGAACTCTGGAGCTCTGTCAGAGTGACTATCGGGTTCTTGATCACCTCCTTGACCAAGGCCCTTCTCCCCCGATAGCTCAGTTTGGCTGGGTGGCCAGCTCTAGGAAGAGTCATGGTGGTTCCAAACTTCTTCCATTTAAGAATGGAGGCCACTGTGTTCTTGGGGATCGTCAATGCTGCAGACATTTTCTGCTACCCTTCTCCAGATCTGTGCCTCGACACAAACTCTCTGAGCTCTACGGACAATTCCTTCGACCTCATGGCTTGGTTTTAGCTCTGACATGCACTACAGTGGGACCTTCTATAGACAGGCATGTGCCTTTCCAAATTATGTCCAATCAATGGAATTTACCACAGATGTATTCCAATCAAGTTGTTGAACCATCTCAAGGATGATCAATGGAAACAGGATGCACCTGAGCTCAATTCCGAGTCTCATAGCAAAGGTTCTGAATACATATGTAAATAAGGTATTTCTGTTTTTATATTTAATACATTTGCAAACATTTCTAAAAACCTGTTTTCCATTTGTCATTATGGGGTATTGTGTGTAGATTGATGAGGACATTTTTAGCTTTTTGCAATCAGCGGCAACAACTTTGCATATGACCATAACAACATGTAAAATCCTCAACAGTCGCTATGAGAAAGCAGCACCACTCTCTCAACAAAGTTTTGTATATAATGCTAATGATATACTATATATACAAAAGTATGTGTTCACCCATTCAAATTAGTGGATTCGGCTATTTCAGCCACACCCGTTGCTGACAGGTGTATTCAATCGAGCACACCACCATGCAATCTCCATAGACAAACATTGGCAGTAGAATGGCCTTACTGAAGAGCTCAATGACTTTCAACGTGGCATCATAGGATTCTACCTTTCCAAGTAAGTTCATCAAATTTTTGCCCTGCTAGAGATGCCCTGGTCAACTCTAAGTGTTGTTATTGTGAAGTGGAAACCCCTTTTCCATTTGTTTATACAGAAATCAAAGCCTTTACTTTAAGAAAAATGCACCCATGCTTGAATTTCCCCCAAAATATAAACTCTTAGCTTTCATTTGACACCCAATTTGATATGATCAAACTTCATGGGGACTTTTCGATGAAAATGCCCCTTGGTAAAATGTATTTAACATAAGGAAAGTGACATTTCATCACCATAGCATGTTTTCAACAGCTCTGGGCAGAGTGGATGGCCTCACTGAACATAACTGAAAATAATTAGTCTACAAGCATGAAACAAAATCTATTAAATATTTGATTAATATTATCCAATAATAAAATAAGCCTACCTCTCCGTGGACAGGTCCCGTCCAGAAAGCAGTGGACTGGCAGCACAGTCAGCGCAGACAGGAGAACGGTCAGCCTGATCCACGATGGCATCTTTACGCTTTTTTAATACGAGTCATCTCTCACAATCACAACCTATCAGTGGAGTAGATTGTAAAGCTGCTCCCTTTGAGACATCAATTAACACTAATTTGAAACGCAGACAAAAAAACCCTGCCAACTTTATACAAGTGGGTCCTGTTCCCGTACAGGCTCTCCAAGCTAACTCTCTGCTGGACTGAGTCTGGACTGCCGTTATGAGCAGCTGTTGATTTACATAACTCACATAGATCAGACCCCCTTCGGTGTTTCAGTAAAATAACAGAACTGGAAGACACCACCAGGGGCATATTCATTACGCAGAATCTGTTGTAGAAACTTTGCAAACGACGAAACGGGGAGGGACCTGAATTTGTCCTAATAGCCTATAATTACACCACAGGCACCAGATAAATGGACCCTTCCCTTCCTTCCTTCCTTCCTCCCTCCTCCTCACCTCTCTCTCTTTCACACACACACACACACACACACACACACACACACACACACACACTCTCTCTCTCACTGTACCTAAGGGCTCTATTCAATCGATATCGCGGAAGTTCAGCTTTACAGCGTGATTGAACTTTAAAGGCAATGTTCCCGCTTTAGCGGAGACTGCATTAACAGTAAACGCTGCATGTCGGCTCAATCGGAAACTACCTTTACATTTCTATTCCGCAATCTGTAACGATTCGGCGATACAGATTGAATAGAGCCCTAAATCTCAATGTATTCTGCTCAGACCACATGAACTCTCAGTAATCTGACATTGCGAAAGTACATAGTGTCGTGTCTCTGTGTCAAACTCCTTCCCAGATAAAGCTGTCCATGTTTGAAGGCCGAAATGCCAGAGGCACTTTTGCGCATCCAGTGGGCTGGGAAGAGTATATGCCAAAACAAACACTTGGCTTATGCTTTTTCGGGAGAGTCTGAGCAAATATGTTGTGGTAATCTTGGCATGTCCTAATGACATATGGTCAGTCATAATAATCTGTTTATCTGAAGTCCACTTTCGCCTTGTTTTGCTATTTTGGTTACGGAGATAAGGCTCGGGTTGCGGTTAAGAACATTGAGACAAACGTCTGTAAAACGTGCTATATAAATAATTAGATTGATTGTTTCCCTTATTATAAACATTATTACCCTTAGTCACACTGCAAATGAAATCATACTTTGATGTCAACGGTTATTATATTTCTGTTGACAATGACACTTCCTCTTTGGATTGACAAAGACTTTAAAAACTTTAACTTTAACATTGTCACTGAAACCCAACGTCAACCTACTGTATCTATCTATAACACCAGTGCTTGAAGTGGACTGAAATAGGTGACAGTACTTATTTTGGGGTGCCAAAACTCAAGCTGTAATACATTTGAGGTGCGATAGTAGTGTGTTCTGACACAATTCAAGCACTTAACACGTTGCAACACACTCTCACACTAAATTCGTGCAAACTTAGGAACAATGTTTTGAGTTATTAGAGCAAAAACATTTTATTTTCACACAAATTAAGCCACACAAAAATGCACAATAACGCACAAATTGAGTGTGAGATTGTGTTGCACTGATTTACAGGTGGAGGTTTGAGCCCTCTACAGCAGGGAGACAGGTCCTGCAGAGACAAAGTGTGCTGTAGAACAGTGGTATTCAAACTTCCCCAGGTAGAGAGAGAGAGAGAGAGAGAGTTGAGAATGGAGGAAGAGAGAGAGAGAGAGAGAGAGAGAGAGAGTTGAGAATGGAGGAAGAGAGAGAGAGAGAGAGTTGAGAATGGAGGAAGAGAGAGAGAGAGAGAGAGAGAGAGAGAGAGAGAGAGTTGAGAATGGAGGGAGGGAGAGAGAGAGAGAGAGAGAGAGAGAGAGAGAAGAGAGAGAGAGAGAGAGAGAGAGAGAGAGAGAGAGAGAGAGAGAGAGAGAGAGAGAGAGAGAGAGAGAGAGAGAGAGAGAGAGAGAGAGAGAGAGAGAGAGAGAGAGAGAGAGAGAGAGAGAGAGAGAGAGAGAGAGAGAGAGAGAGAGAGAGAGAGAGAGAGAGAGAGAGATTATAAATTATACAGTCGTATGAAAAAGTTTGGGCACCCCTGACAATTTCCATGATTTCCATTTATAAATAATTGGGTGTTTGGATCAGCAATTTAATTTTGATCTATCAAATAACTGATGGACAGAAAATGTGCAATATGCATCAAAACGAAATTAGACAGGTGCATAAATTTGGGCACCCCAACAGAAAAATCACATCAATATTTAGTAGAGCCTCCTTTTGCTAAAATAACAGCCTCTAGACGCTTCCTATAGCCTCCAATGAGTGTCTGGATTCTGGATGAAGGTATTTTGGACCATTCCTCCTTACAAAACATCTCCAGTTCAGTTAGGTTTGATGGTTGCCGAGCATGGACAGCCCGCTTCAAATCATCCCACAGATTCTCAATGATATTCAGGTCTGGGGACTGGGATGGCCATTCCAGAACATTGTACTTGTTCCTCTGCATAAATGCCCGGGTAGATTTTGAGCAGTGTTTTGGGTCGTTGTCTTGTTGAAATATCCAGCCCCGGCGTAACTTCAACTTTGTGACTGATTCTTAAACATTATTCCCAAGAATCTGCTGATATTGAGTGGAATCCATGCGACCCTCAACTTTGACAAGATTCCCAGTACCAGCACTGGCCACACAGCCCCACAGCATGATGGAACCCCCCATCAAATTTTACTGTGGGTAGCAAGTGTTTTTCTTGGAACGCTGTGTTCTTTTTGCCGCCATGCATAACGCCCCTTGTTATGACCAAATAACTCAATCTTTGTTTCATCAGTCCACAGCACCTTATTCCAAAATGAAGCTGGCTTGTCCAACTGTGTGTTTGCATACCTCAAGCGACTCTGTGGCGTGTGTGCAGAAAAGGCTTCTTCCGCATCACTCTCACGTACAGCTTCTCCTTGTGCAAAGTGCGCTGAATTGTTGAACGATGCACAGTGACACCATCTGCAGCAAGATGATGTTGTAGGTCTTTGGAGGTGGTCTGTGGGCTGTTTTTGACCGTTCTCACCATCCTTCGCCTTTGCCTCTCCGATATTTTACTTGGCCTGCCACTTCTGGCCTTAACAAGAACTGTGCCTGTGGTCTTCCATTTCCTCACAGTGGACACACAGCTTACATCTCTGCGATAGCTTTTTGTAGCCTTCCCCTAAACCATAATGTTGAACAATCTTTGTTTTCAGGTCATTTGAGAGTTGTTTTGAGGCCCCCATGTTGCCACTCTTCAGAGGAGAGTCAAAGAGAACAACAACTTGCAATTGACCACCTTAAATACCTTTTCTCATGATTGGATGCACTTGTCTATGAAGTTCAAGGCTTAATGAGCTCACCAAACCAACTGTGTGTTCCAATTAATCAGTGCTAAGTAGTTACAGGTATTCAAATCAACAGAATGACAAGGGTGCCCAAATTTTTGCATAGCCTATTTTTCACATCTGATTTAATTTCATACAACTTAATATTGCTACACTAAAAATATTTGTCTGGACAATACCCCAGTACTCAGCTTTTATTAGAAAATGAATGGCATGCCACTGTGATCATTTTCTGTGACGACAGAGTAAATTATTATGCAGCCTCAGAGGGGTGCCCAAACTTTTTCATACGACTGTACAGCAGTGAAGCCATCATTACAGTGGCCCTGGAGGACTGGATTTGTTCCCCCTTGCTCTATAGAAGGAATATGGTACATGATGACATGTCTAGTAGAGGGACGAATTGGTTTGATCATCATTACTCTGGATTTATTAAGGCTTAATAATAATATCCCCAGATCCCTCCTTCCCAAGCCTCCATTCATTAACACGTTATCCTGTTCCAAGACCAGCTCAGTCTCTAGGTAACTACAGGTTACTGTTTGACTGTATATGCCTATATTAGCACACTTTCCCCACACAATCCGTCCACCCCAAAGCAACATGGCGGTCCAGGTTTTTGTTAGAAGTCCATTTGTCTCTCTTAAATCCAGTACGAGTGGGGCTCAGAGTCTAAGATACAACTGTAGTTCTGTCTGTGGGCCCAGCAGCAGGTCACCAATATGGTGCAGTGGAGGAGGATGAAGAAGAACATGATGAAGAGGAGTCTTGCTGTGTCCCGTAAGGTTAAAATGGCGTTCTCATTGAGAACTATAGTGAACACAGAAACTCCGCCCATGAACTTATGACGACATATTACAACATTCCAGCATCCTGCATTCTTCACAGTCATTGGTTGGCTGACTGAACCCGTCATAGTCCTGCCAGGTTATTGGCTGATTCTCTCATCTTCCTAGAACAGACAGACTATGTATGTGAATATTTCAGTCAGACAGACAGTCATACAGACAGTCAGATAGAGAAGGTACAGTAGTATGTACTCAGTGTAGGATTGTGCAGACCAGAAGGTAAATACTGTCTGGTTGGTTGGACTGAGCCTTTGGGCCTGGTGGTGACACAGCAATATGTAATAATGACTACAAAGACCAATGACCACTGATAAGGTTCTAGGGATATTCCTCATACAGAAATACTGCTCAGGTTAGAGGGACAGCTCTACACCACTGCATTGGTTTACAGTGTGATACATTTTTTTGTGAAGGCAGATAGTTAAGACATTGTATATGATTGGTTAACAGCTGGATACAGACAGGTTTATTGGAGTGCCATGTCTAACAGATGACAACAGCTGATCATAAAAACCTCTCATTCTGCCATTTCAACTAAATTCACCAGTAACCTTTTTGATTATCATATACTGTACTGCACTTGTTTATCACATGAACCTCTCTTCTGTCATTAAGACTCAATTCAAGACTTTGTTTTGAACCAATCTGATATCATGTTATGACATATGAGACATTTTATAAATAGTATAGTCATGTCTGAACCACGGTGGTGCTGTTGGGAGTGTGGTTTCTCTCCAGATCCCTGTGGGACCAAGGTCTTTAGCAGATGGTTACATCATTTGCATGAAGAAGTGCTTCTTTCAGTCTGCCTCATTGGTTGAGAAAGACAGAGAAGTGGGTTGTGGGTAGTCTGTGTGTGTCTTTCACAACTACCATAAATGTCTTTCAGACAGACCCATATATGTGCGAACACTATTGCAATAACAGTGTCATACAAATGCCAGGGTGTGTTGATGCAGCCACACACACACACACTTCCGCCTACAATGGCTGAAACTTCGGTTCTCTTCAATAACCCAGAGCGAGTGCCATTCCAAACATTCCAAATTCAGTATTCTTCAAGTAGTCAAAGAGAATCCAATAGAATATGACAGCTGTCCGTCTGTCCTTCTTTGTATCATCTGTCCAGCTGTCTGTCTCACACTGTGTGGTTGGTTTCCTTGGGAACGGGGAGTGGTCCCGGGCTGCTGGTTCCGCTGATGCGAGTGGCGCCGCACCTCCAACCAAACAGAGCATCCTACAGGACAGGTGGAACAGACTGTTACTGATAGATAGATAGGTACTTTATCGATCCCTGAGGGGGAAATTTCTTTGTCAAGCAGCTACAACAAAACACAGGGCAGGTGCAAAATGCCACAACGAAAGTACAAAAAAGACAGATACACGGTACATGATACATAGAGCGGCAGTATGAAAAAGTATAGAAATACAAGATATCTGGAGTGCAAAAAAAAGCTATAAAAAGACATTGCAAAGTATGGGTGGTTGGCTGAATATGTACACTATACATTGGTGGATGTTGGATGGTTAACTATACTATACAGGTCGATGGCAGAGAAATACTTCAGTAGCTAAAAATGCGTATGATATGAGCGAGGGTAATAATAGTTTACTTAATAGACAGACTGGCTAAATGAACAGGTAAGTGAAAATTTTACATGTTTAAATTAGCTGTACAGGTAAATATACAGTTATATTTACAGGTAAGTGAATACTTGCATGGTTACATAAACTGTACAGGTAAATGACAGGAAGAGATACTTTAATAGCTAGATGTGTGTATGATATAATTTGGGGTAATAATAGTAATTCCCTTAAAATACAGTCCTTAGTGCGCAGGGTTTAATTACAGACAACTGCACGTATTGCACATTCGATATACTAAAAGCAATGAGAAAAGGAGCAACTGACAGGATACTAATATGCATTCCTGAGTGAATGCCTACGTAAGTTAGGTCCAAGAATTACTAGCAATATTGCACGTGATATGATATAACAACTGTACATGAGTATTGTATATACAGACCTGCATGAATAAATAGGTCCTGAGTGAATGAGTGCTGACGGACCAGAGTTACTCACAGATGGATGCATAATTGTTAAACTAGGTCCTAGCACCCCAACAGTTCCAGATCTATGATGTGTGTGTGTGTGAGGTTGTGTGTGTGAGAAACAGATTAAAGAAGATGACGACAGTATCTCACCTGTACAGCTCCCAGACTAAGGTTCCAGCCACCAACTAAGTCTACCCCAGGACTCCTCACCGAGGTGGGGGTGAGAGCGCCGGCAGAGGGGACCTGGGCTGGAGCTAACGCTGAAGGTGTGTTTGTGGGCGGGCCAGCAGCCTGTGAGAGTTTGACCGGTGGTGTGTGTGTTCCCTCCTCCAGGGGTGTATCCTGCGACCCCCCCAGGAGCGAGGATGAATTCGACAGGGGGGGAGCTGATCCAGACACATAACTAGGTGCCGGGCTGCTCTCTCCCGAGGCGCTCTGCGGGGGGGCGGTGCCTGAGTGTTTCTTCTTGCGCAGGCTGTCTATCCAGCTGGAGCTGTGTCTGGAGGCCAAGTTGGCCAGGGAGGACAGTCTCATGTTCTTCCCAGAGGTGATGAGCTCCCCAAAGCCCTCCTGGTGGGCAAAGGCATAACCCGACCTCCTGGATCCGCCCCTCGCTCCCAGACGACCCTCAGACACGCCCCCGACCCCACCCCTGACTCCTCCCATGCATCGAACTACCGGCTTCCTCGTCTTCTGAAGCACCAGCTGGGTGTAACGCACCTGGAGGGGGGAGAGGGGTAAGGGGGAGGGATGGGGGAGAGGGAGGGGGGAGGGGGGAGAGCAGGGGAGGTAGAGGGGGTAGGAGTGGGTAGCGAGGACAGAGAGGAGTGTTATTTCTTAGTATAAGCTGATATTTAGTGTTTAATACCGGTGACCGATATCCTGGGACTTGACGACCAAGCACCTTCCTGTTTTGCGAGAAAAATATTGACGGGTCCTGTGGGTCAATAATATAAAAATGTTATGCAGCACTAATGCAAAAAGACAAAATATGCACTTGCGAATAGTTGCATGCATTAATCAGACATATCAACTCCCTGGCTTCATTCATAGTCTACATTAGACCAGTCATCACAACGCTAGCAGCCTGCCAAATAGGCCTAGTAGTGGAGATTCACCACCATGGAGGACAGCACAGCGGTTGATCAAATCTCTACAAATCTGACTAGTCCAGCCTGTGAACTCACTTTTGTTATTGTGACATTATAGAACAATGTTGCAAATGTCCATTTCCTCGAGCGTGTTTGTGGACATAATGTACCTACCATTTTGTTAACAGTGAGTACCGCTGGAGATTTGTGAATGTGAGATGTAGATTGCCTTCAGTAACTGTGTCGAGGCCTACTCAAAGTAAAGTCCTCAATAGAAAACATCACTTAAATGCATGACTTCTATAAATTGCATTGCTGACTATCACGTGTGCGCTACACGCAACCTCTCGAAACAGTTCCATGATGTCACAATAACAAAAGTGAGTTCACAGGCTGGACTAGTCAGAATGGTAGAGATTTGATCAACTGCTGTGCTGTCCTCCATGGTGGTGAATCTCCACTACTAGGCCTATTTGCTTGTCTGTTTGTTTGGCAGAGAATTGGATATGGTCCCTGTGACCGTCACCCCAATAAGCAGGTTATCATAAGCCACAACCTTCTGAATCCCCCTGATAGCCAGGTGCAAGGTAGACCACAGCCTGTCGTTTCCAATGGGAACAAATGAGTCATAGTGTGCAGAACAAGCAAGAAGGTGGGCGGAGCCAAGCACAAGCTAGCAAGATCCTATTGGACCATTCTAGCATACATTTGCATATTTCCGTTAGGAAACGCCTACTCTGAAGTGCGCGTGTGCAAAACTCAATTAGCCGTTGCATTTCTTCTAAACAACATGATTTTGGCAAAGGTTAAAGTCTACAAAACGAAGTCCACTCTGTTCATAACAGATTCTAGCTTTGGAGACAGAAAACTGTATTGAGATCAAATGTTTAATTGATAAGAAAATGTGTAGGATGCCAACTCATGGTAGTGAGTGAAAACGCCAAGCGGATGCTTCACATTTATACATCTGGTGAAATATCTGTCTCATTGTTCTATCTGTGGTATAATCATGTCAGATTTATTTAGCTGGTGTTATATGCTTTTAAATAGCATTTCTGGTTTGAATGGGAACACCGGGATATTACCGGGATGGTTGCAGTTTTCTGGGGAAGGAAGTATAGAATGTGTAGAATGTTTCGGGAAAATATTAAACCCTAGTGAAAATGACGTATTATAAGGTGATGGGGACAGCTGTTCTAGAGGGCATTAAGGTATATTCATGTCTGTAGGATAGACACAGACTCGTTCTGAGTCAATATTTACAGAGAAGAGATACGGGATACAGAGAGCTGTGGCATACGCACAAACCGTTAATCATTGGTAGAGCTAGGGGACATTGGTCCCAGCAATGAAGAGACAAACAGAGAAAAGACAGGAGGCATGGCTGACAGACTGATGGTCAGACTGAAGTATACACTGAAATTCAGACTGAAGGTCAGACTGAAGGTCAGACTGAAGGTCAGACTGAAGGTCAGACTGAAGTTCAGACTGAAGGTCAGATTGAAGGTCAGATTGAAGGTCAGATTGAAAGAGACAGGAACAGAGGATCATAAAGAGGTGGTCATGCTTAGTCTTGTCACCATGTCAGAGAGCTGTGTGAGTGTGTCCAGAAGCTTAGTGTTGTCACCGTGTCAGAGAGCTGTGTGAGTGTGTCCAGAAGCTTAGTGTTGTCACCATGTCAGAGAGCTGTGTGAGTGTGTCCAGAAGCTTATTGTTGTCACCGTGTCAGAGAGCTGTGTGAGTGTGTCCAGAAGCTTATTGTTGTCACCGTGTCAGAGAGCTGTGTGAGTGTGTCCAGAAGCTTAATGTTCTCACCGTGTCAGAGAGCTGTGGTTTCAGGTCCAGTTTGAGGAAGCGGAAGGCCAGAACTGGAACGATGCAGATCACTGTGGCCAAGGCGATGGTCAGCCACACCAGCGGCTGGACCAGTGTGCACTGGGCACTGCCTACGAAGTGGAACTGGTTGGGGAAGATGCTGAACAGAGTCTGGCTGTGCATGGCCAACATGATGGTGAAGAAGGAGCCCACAGAGCCCCACACAAAGAAATGGTTGATGGCCGTCCAGTAGCCTGTGTCCAGAGCAATCTACACACACACACACACACACACACACACACACACACACACACACACACACACACGTAGAGAGAGATTTAAGCAATAAGGCCTGAGGGGCTGTGGTACTGTACATGGCCGTTCTTAAGCACGACGCAAAGCAGAGTACCTATAGCCGTGGTATATTGGCCATATACCACAAACCCCAGAGGTGCCTTATTGCTATTATAAACTGGTTACCAATGTAAATAGAACAGTAAACAAGTATTTTAGCGTATATATATACACAGCTGTTTCAGCCAATCAGCATCCAGGACCCGAACTACCCGGTTTATCATTTGTAATAAACCTTCAAACACACACATGTTGCCTACAGGAAGTGGATACAGTCCTTCCCCCCGCTCACCTGCACACTGACGACAATTACGAGGGTGGTGGCTGTGGTAACAGCAAAGGTCTGGTAGTCGGCAAGGGGTTCCCCGGTGCCCTGGGTGCCGTGGGACAGGATGGCATAGGGTACGAAGAACACCACAACACTAGTGTAGATACCCTGGGTTATACAGATGAAGAACTCTCTCTTGTTGAACAGCAGGTTGAGCTGACCTGGCTCATACAGCTTAGGATACTCCAGACTACGCTGCTCTGGGACATCCTACAGACAGGGGGAAAGAGGAACAACCAGGAGTCAAAGGTCAGGGGTCAATGGCAGTGTGTGTGTGTGCGTGTGAGACTCACCTGGTCAAATATTCCCATGGCCAGCACGGGGAGAGAGGTGTAGACGATGTTATAGAGAGTGATGAAGTACTGATCATATACCGTCTGGAAGAGAGCGAGAGAGAGATGGAGAGAGGGAGCGCGAGGGAGGGAGGGGGAGGGAGAGAGGGGGAGGGAGAAAGAAAGAGGGAGGGAGGGAGAGAGAGAAAGAGGGGGGGAGAAAGGGGGAGAGAGGGGGAGGGAGAAAGAGGGAGGGGAGAGAGGGGGAGAGAGGGAGGGGGAGAGAGAGGGAGAGTGAGGGAGGGAGGGACACGCACACAGTAAGAATGACAACCTTAACCCATTTAAGCACCAATCTAACCTCATGCCCCATGAGTCTTCAGTTAATTCCTTATAGTTCCTAATGCAGTCTTTTGACTGTGAAGGCAAAGTAATTTACCTCAACCCAACCTATAAACGCCCCCACCTCTAAACCACCATTCCTGATCCCTCCACTTGACCTCTCACCTGGGCAGAGAAGCCACAGAAGAAGCCAAACCAGAAGTGCACCATGGTGAAGGCAAAGTTCTTGTAGAAGAAGTAGCAGAGGAAGCGACACATGCGGAGGTAGGACCAGCGTCCGTGGACCAGCAGCAGGCGCTGGAGGAAGCGAAACTGGGAGAAGGAGTAGTCAGACGCCAGCACCGCCTGGATGCCCTCCTGACCGCTGATACCCACTCCTATATGAGCCGCTGGGAGGGGGAGGGGGGAGAGATAGAGAAACAGTTAATATAGGAGACAAGGACAAGGAGCAATTGAAAAGTGTTATCATCAGGTGGGTTAGTGCTGGGCTGGCACAGAAGCCTGCTATGCTCTTCCCTCAGATTCAGGTTTGGTAACCAGTCAACAAGTTGAGTAATGTCTCCAAGGACATGGTGTCGAGCCCAGAAAACAGGATGTGAAACCACAAGGACCTCTCTTCCCTCAGAGGCCTCTTCTCTTCTGCTTTTCATATACACAAACACTTGTACGTGTGCACACAAACACACACACACACGTGCATGCACGCACACATACATACACACACACAATTGTGAAAGGCATGGTGAGGCGTGAGAAGAGAGGACGAAGGGAGAGAGAAGTTCACATAAACAAATAAAGTGGGGATTCTGGGGACTTTCCATTACCTTACAAATAGACTGTGCTGCCAGAGCACTTTAACTTCAATATATATCCTCATTCCCCTTCTCTCTCCCACTCAATTCTCCCATCTCTACCCATAACTGTCATCTCTGCCAAGCACTTCCTTCACTCTCCCTTCCTCCAAATCTCCTCTGACCACCTCTACTCTCCTCCATCCCTCTCTCTCCCTAACTTACTCTTGATCATGCTAACATCGTTAGCCCCGTCTCCTATGGCCAGTGTGACAGCCTTCTTGTGTTTCTTGATGAGCTCCACCACCAGGGCTTTCTGTAGGGGAGTCACCCTGCAGCAGATCACTGATCTACAGGCACACGCTGTCGACACAAACTCCCCCTCCATATCAGCCTCCAACGCATGGGCCTGACACAGACACAGATAGAGAGAGAGAGAGAGAGAGAGAGAGAGAGAGAGACCGAGAGCATGTTGAGCATGTTGACATGTTTTCTGTTGCACAAGTAGTGTGTCCAGTGTAGAAGTGTTTGTATATCTTGTGTGTGAGTCAATTATGTATATACACACTAAGGCAGCTGTTTTGAAGCCACCGCACCTCCATCTTGGCACTCCCTCACCGGTGTAAAAAACATTTTGGAAGCTATAGAAATGCATTTACTAATGTCTACATTTGTTTTTGCCATGTTTTTCTATTACAGACACCTTAATGCATACTTTTAAATTATATTATTTGAGCTGAACATAAAACTTAAAAAAATATTTAAATTAAACTACTTAAATACATCACCTCTAAATACTGTACAACTTTAATTGTGTCCATTTTATTGAAATACTGTACAATTACATTCATGCCAATGTGCCACTGCCTCTCATTGGCCATTACATAGCAACAACAATCCAGGGTTCATATACATCATTGGTGCGAGTGTGTGTGTTGTCTCACCAGGCTATGTCCGTTGATGACGAGGGCAAACTCTCCAGATATGGAGTCTAGTGTGGTGGAGGAGGGGGGTCGAGGGGGAGGGGGACACTGCTGCTGTTTCTCCCCCATGGAGGGCCACTCTCTCCCCCCTCCTCCCCAGTCTCCTCCTCCTCCCCAAAACCCATTCCCCATAGAACAGGCCTCGCCCCATCCTTCCATCCCCGCCTCCTTTCCTCCCTCTCTCATACGGGCAAACTCTATCATCCTCTCCCTCGCTCTCCTGAAGAGAAAGAGAAGACATAATGAGAGAAATGATTGGAAAGGAAAGAGAGATGTGTGTGACTGGTTGATTAAGATAGATAGATAGATAGATAGATAGATAGATAGATAGATAGATAGATAGATAGATAGATAGATAGATAGATAGATAGATAGATAGATAGATAGATAGATAGATAGATAATAGAGGGAGAAATAGAGAGATAGATAGAGAACCTGAGTTCCTCTCTAACACTCAGCACTGTCTGTCCACTGATGATGAACACCTCAGTCATATCACCAGTCAGCATCTTACAGGAGTAACCTATATTAACTGCTGTCTCTGAGAGAGAGAGAGGGACAGAGATACAGAGAAACCGAGAGACAGAAAGAGAGACAGAGAGAGAGAGCGAGAGAGACAGAAAGAGAGACAGAGAGAGATACAGAAAGAGATACAGAAAGAGACAGACAGAGAGAGATACAGAAAGAGACAGACAGAGAGAGAGGGAGAGAACAAAATGAAGGAGGAGAGGAGAGAAATGGAAAGGAAAGGTTTAGTTTATCCTTGTTTGAAATAGCCAGCTCTATTTTCCATAAAACCATCCGGTGTGTGTCTGTGTGTTTGTCTCACCCTGTTTGTCTCCCGTAAGGACCCAGATCTTGATGTTAGCGAGAGAGAGGATAGCGATGGTCTCTGGAACTCCCTCCTGTAGCTTATCCTCTATGGCTGTGGCACCCAGGAGCTAGAGTAAAATAGAACAGAGTATAATAGATATGGCACCCAGGAGCTAGAGTAAAATAGAACAGAGTATAATAGATATGGCACCCAGGAGCTAGAGTACAATATAACAGAGTATAATAGATATGGCACCCAGGAGCTAGAGTAAAATAGAACAGAGTATAATAGATATGGCACCCAGGAGCAAGAGTAAAATAGAACAGAGTATAATAGATATGGCACCCAGGAGCAAGAGTACAATAGAACAGAGTATAATAGAACTTTATTGCCAATTACACAAGTAGATTGGAATTAATTTTTGTGCCAATGATGTTACAGAGGACAAACGTGCTCATACACACACACACACACACACACACACACACACACACACACACACACACACACACACACACACACACCATCATGTCCTGTTCTATGTGTTCGTATGTGTCAGCCAGTCTGTCCTCTCTACAGTCTGTAGATCTGTCTGCTTGGTGGTGTCTCTCTGACCACTCCTCCCACTGCTCTTCTGACAGGTCTCTGTAGGCCAGGGCCAGGGTCCGCAGACCGTCCCCAGCATACTCCTACACAGAAGGGAATTGAAGAATTGAAAAACATGAAATCTACTGTAGCCTAGAGTAGTGTGCAGGAAAACATTTAACCACCAGAGGGCAGTGGTGCTACTTGTATAAAAGAGAGCTGTGATAGGCTGACTAGGAACTCTGATCGTTATTGTGTGTATATGACTGCACGTGTGTGTGTGTGTGTGTGTGTGTGTGTGTGTGTGTGTGTGTGTGTGTGTGTGTGTGTGTGTGTGTGTGTGTGTGTGTGTGTGTGTTGTGTCAGTGTGTGTTTGTAACTCACATTAAGGTGATCTGTTGTGATGTTCATCAGGTGATTGTTGGAGGGGTGGAGCCTCTCAAACAGCAGAGTATCAGCTCCTTTACAGTATAGACGGATCCTCCCCTCTGGGTTACGCACTGCAGACAGAGACATACTTTAGTATGATTTGGGTTACGCATTGCAGGCAGACAGAGACATACTTTAATATGATCTGGGTTACGCACTGCAGGCAGACACAGAGACATACTTAAATATGATCTGGGTTACACACTGCAGGCAGACACAGAGACATACTTTAATATGATCTAGGTTACGCACTGCAGGCAGACACAGAGACATACTTTAATATGATCTGGGTTACGCACTGCAGGCAGACACAGAGACATACTCTAATATGATCTAGGTTACGCAGTGCAGACAGAGACATACTTTAATATGATCTGGGCTACGCACTGAAGAAAGACATACTCTAATATGATCTGGGTTACACACTGCAGGCAGACACAGAGACATACTCTAATATGATCTGGGTTACACACGGCAGGCAGACACAGAGACATACTCTAATATGATCTGGGTTACACACGGCAGGCAGACACAGAGACATACTCTAAAATGATCTGGGTTACACACTGCAGGCAGACAAAGAGACATACTTTAATATGATCTGGGTTACACACTGCAGGCAGACACAGAGACATACGATCTGCGTTACGCATTGCAGGCAGACAACGGTGTTTGGAGGATATATTGGCACAGCTTGCCAATATAACAACACCCGTGCCAATATATCCTCCAAACACCGGCTTCTCTGGCATTATCACTTAAGTAAACACACAATCTCACTCACATCCACTCCCATACATGCAGTGAGGAGTGCTTGCTTGTTTCTAGACTAGAGTCTTTGCAGTAAATTTAAGAAACAGGTTACCAACATCTTCAAATAATGATATTTGGATACATCCATAACAATGAGCTAATGAGGCGCGATTTTGCCTGGCATAGAAGATGTGCTCTCTCGTCAGGACACTTCAGAGGAGCTAGCCAACAACACAGCTAACACAATCATTTCAAACTGAAGCTGGAAAGACCGCAAAGTAGCTGCACTTTGTTTCGTTTCACCTTTTTTCAATTGACATTTCTTGTTTATATCCATAAAATGCCAGCTGATTTATGTTTTTGACTGACTGCCGCCTGTCTGTCTTGTCCTGATCCCAACCCCTACATTTCATTACAATGGGACAGCTGGAGATCGAATTTGAATATTGAAACAATGTTGCAAATGTCGGAGAGACACAGCAAGGTTTATACAAATCTCCAATGTTGAAAACTAAATGTTAGTCTAAAAGAAATGTGAGATAATGTCTAGATGCTTTTTATAGAGCAGATTAAGTTTATAAATTGCCTGGCTGGGCTGATGAGACAGTGGATTTCGCAGTCAGATGGAACAGAGTAAATAAGCATTTTAACATAATAGATTTAGCTGGTGGTAACTTGTGGAATAGACACAGGCTGGAATGCCTTTTTTTGACCAATCAGCTTTCCAGGATTAGATCCACCTGTTGTGTTATAGGCTAAGTAATCGTGTATATTGTTATACAGTAGGTGTGTGTGTGTGTGAGTCCTATACAAATATATTTTCTATATATTTCTTTAGTTGTTTTATTTTGCTCTTGCGTAAGTTGCTGAAGTGCCGTACTTCAAGGTGTGTTTGGTGTGTGTGCGTGTGCCTATGTCAAGGTTTGTGTGTGTTTGCATGCATGTGTGTGTGTACCTATAACAGACATCCTCTTGCGGATGTTGTTGAAGTCGAGGATGGCCAGCAGTGTGTACGTGACGGATCGGCCCAGCTCTGTCACAGTGACAGTACCAGGGGTTCTAGACCGGAATACAAAACCAAAGTTCCTGGCTGCTGTCACCAACGCACCCTCATCTGGAGACTGGGCCTTATACATCAACTCTCCTAGAGGGGGGAGAGCGGGGGAGGGAGAGAGAGAGAGATGTGAGAAAAAGAGAGAGAGAGATGTGAGAGAGAGAGGTGAAAGAGAGGTGAAAGAGAGAGGTGAGAGGAGAGCGAGAGGAGAGATAGGGAGAACGAGAGGGAGAATGAGAGAGAGAGAGAGCGCGAGAGAGAGAGCCCGAGAGAGAGAGAGAGCGTGAGAGAGAGAGCGTGAGAGAGAGAGCGTGAGAGAGAGAGTGTGAGAGAGAGAGTGTGAGAGAGAAAGCGCGTGAGAGAGAGCGAGAGAGAGATCGAGAGCTAGAGAGAATACAGTATATTAAACACATTCTATACAGTTGTCTGAAGTTTACATACACTTTAGCCAAATATATTTAATTATTAGGTCAGTTAGGATCACCTAACTGTATTAGGTCAGTTAGGATCACCACTTTATTTTAAGAATGTGAAATATCAGATTAATAGTAGAGAGCTTTTATTTCTTTCATCACATTCCCAGTGGGTCAGACGTTTACATAAACTCAATTAGTATTTGGTAGCATTGCCTTTAAAATAGTTGAATTTGGGTCAAACGTTTCGGGTAGCCTTCCACAATAAGTTGGGTGAATTTTGGCCCATTCCTCCTGACAGAACTGCTGTAACTGAGTCAGGTTTGTAGGCCTCCTTGCTGGCACACGCTTTTTCAGTTCTGCCCACAAACTCCAAACATAACGATGGTCATTATGGCCAAACAGTTATATATTTGTTTCATCAGACCAGAGGACATTTCTCCAAAAAGTATGATCTTCGTCCCCATGTGCAGTTGCAAACCGTAGTCTGGCTTTTTTGTGGCGGTTTTGGAGCAGTGGCTTCTTCCTTGCTGAGCGGCCTTTCAGGTTATGTCGATATAGGACTTGTTTTACTGTGGATATGGATAGTTTTGTACCTGTTTCCTCCAGCATCTTCACAAGGTACTTTGCTGTTGTTCTGGGATTGATTTGCACTTTTCGCACCAAAGTACGTTAATCGCTAGGAGACAGAACGCGTCTCCTTCCTGAGCGGTATGACGGCTGCGTGGTCCCATGGTGTTTAAACTTGCATACTATTGTTTGTACAGATGAACGTGGTACCTTCAGGCGTTTGGATAGTTCTCCCAAGGATGAACCAGACTTGTGGAGGTCTACAATTTTTTTTCGGAGGTCTTGGCTGATTTCTTTTGATTTTCCCATGATGTCGAGCAAAGAGGCACTTAGTTTTAAGTTAGATAGATAGATGCTTTATTGATCCCCAAGGGGAATTGTTTTTGTCAGACAGCTATGAAAAAAACACACAGGGCAGGTGCAAAATGCCAGAACGAAAATACACGATACATGATACATAGAGCGGCAGTATGAAAAAGTATCAAAATACAAGAAGTCTGGAGTGCAAAAAAGCTATAAAAAGACATTGCATAGTATGGGTCGATGGCTGAATATGTACAATATACATTGGTGGATGGTGCATGGTTAACTATACTATACAGGTCGATGGCAGAGAAATACTTCAGTAGCTAAAAGTGCGTATGATATAAGTGAGGGTAATAATAGTTTACTTATATACAGACTGGTTAAATGAACAGGTAAGTTAATATTTTGCATTGTTAAATTAACTGTACAGGTAAATATACAGTTAAATTTACAGGTAAGTGAATATTTGCATGGTTACATTAACTGTACAGGTAAATGACAGGAAGAGATACTTAAATAGCTAAATATGTGTATGATATAATTTAGGGAAATAATAGTAATTCCCTTAAAATACAGTCCTTAGTGCGCAGGGTTTAATTACAGATAAACGCACGTATTGCACATTCAATATACTAAAAGCACTGAAAAAAGATAAAACTGACAGGATACTAATATGCATTCCTGAGTGAATGACTACGTAAGTCCAAGAATTACTTACAATATTGCACGTGATATGATATAACAACTGTACATGAATATGTATATACAGACCTGAAAGAATAAATAAGTCCTGAGTGAATGAGTGATTACAGACCAGAGTTACTCACGGACGTATGCATAATTGTTAAACTAGGTCCTAACACCCCAACAGTTCCAGGTCTATGTTGACGACGGCACGGCACCCCGGTGAGGCATTAAATAGTCTAATACTCGCCGTCAGGAAGGACCTCCTGTAGCGCTCTCTGGCAGCCCAGAACAGAGCTAGCCTTCCTGATCAGCTTATTTACCCGAGAAGCATCACCAGCAAAAAAGATGGCACTGGCCACCACAGACTGGTAGAAGGTATGCAGTAGTTTACTGCACACGTTGAAGGACCTGAGCCTCTTCAGAAAGTAGAGTCGGCTCTGGCCCTTTTTGTACAGAGCCCCGGTGTTACCAGCCCATTCCAGCCTGTTATCCATATGGACTCCTAGGAACTTGTATGACCCAACCATTTCCACATCCATCCCCTGTATAGGGACTGCAGTCAGTTGGGCCTTGGATCTCCTGAAGTCCACCACCAACTCCTTTGTTTTGCTGATGTTGAGCTGAAGGTGGTTCTGCTCACACCACAACACAAAGTCATTGATTGCGCTCCTGTACTCCTCCTCCTGCCCACCCCTGATGCACCCTACAATTGCGAGAACTTCTGTAGGTGGCATGTTTCAGAGTTATATCTGAAGTCTGAGGTGTAGAGGGTGAACAGGAAGGGGGACAGGACCGTTCCCTGGGGTCCCGTGTTGCTCACTGCCCGTTCTGACACACAGCTTTGTAGTCGCACAAATTGTGGCCTACCGGTCAGGTAGTCCGTGACCCAGGAGACTATGGGTGCATCCACTTTCATCCTCTTCATCTTCTCACCCAGTAGCAGGGGCTGAATGGTATTGAAGGCACTGGAGAAGTCAAAAAACATAACCCTCACAGTGCAACCTGCGTTGTCCAGGTGAGAGTAGGCCCTCTGCAGAAGGTAGATGATTGCATCATCCACCCAGATGTTTCACTGATATGCGAACTGCAGGGGGTCCAGTGATGTACACACCAGGGGTCAGAGGTGAGGGAGGACTAACCTTTCCAGGGTCTTCATGATGTGGGATGTTAGCGCTACAGGTCTGAAGTCATTCAGGACCGTGGGGAACTGGGACGAGGCAGGATGTTTTCCACAGCACAGGGACCCTTTCTAGGCTCAGGCTAAGGTTGAAGGGTCGCTGGAGTATTCCACACAGTTGGTCAGCACAGACCCTAAGCACCCTTGGGCTGATGTCATCAGGGCCCGCCGCTTTAGTAGTCTCTCCAGCTCTCTATTCAATTGTTTGGTGGTGAAAGCCAGCCCAGGTGGGGAGGTGGGGGGAAGGGGGTTGTTGAGGATCAGTCCAGAGGGAGCAGGGGCGGAGGTGGGGTCGCTGATTGTCTCAACAGAGGTGCTGTGAGCAGAGTGGGGGTGGGACCAGGAACGGTGCGTGGATTTCTGCCGCTATAGGTGAAACACAATTGTGCCGCCCCTCTATTTTCAACGTACAATACACCAACAACAACACGCAGCCAATACAAGCAATAAGCAAAAAACAGCAACACAAACGCCAATATACACATCACGCAAATAGACAAGTGCAACGCACAAAGTGTCAACAAGTATGACGCGTATGTGTATCCAAATGACAACAACGGCACCAGGTCTGCTCAACTTCAACTCATTTAAATAGTGACTGTAATAATATTGAAAATATTTATATACAAAACCTCTATGGACACACACAAGCGCGCGCAGCAAGGTGCATAACATCAGCAGATTCACAGCTTAAAACCACTAGAGGTAAAGGTCTTCACTGCATACTCCATTTTGATCATCTGTGCCAGCTCATGTTCAATAGAGATTGTTGCCAGTCCATTCAGTCTCTCGTTTCATTGTACTCCGAAGGTAGGTAACTCCGTTCTCCTGAAGCAACTGAAACAATTTCCTTTGCTAATTTTATTTTTTTGTATTCACAACCCGACAGTTTGGGTCGTTTAGACATGGTTGTACAGTGTACTGTGACGAGCTCGGCCAGAAGAAGATGGCATGAGACAGAGATTGATTTAACAGAGAGTTCCTGGGCACCATACACCGCACAACTCCAGGAATGTCACACTTTATTATCCTACTTCAGCTTTTGGCAACGAACCTAACCTCCGGCCATGCAAGGCTCGGTTACGGTAGGCACTCTAACATTCCCCCTGCCCCCATAACCTGAACTCAGACAACTTAAGAACACATAACCACATAACATTAGCTTAACTACTAGAAACATAAACACATAACACAACCGTTTTATCATGGAACATGAACTACTGCCTTAAGGCATGTAGAGTGGGGTGAGGTGGACAAGGTTGTGATCCGATCTACCGAGGGGAGGGAGTGCAGTGGAGTTGTATGCATCCTTTACATTAGCATATAACAAGTCCAGAGTTGTATTATTCCTGGATGGGCACTTCACAAACTGTTTGAACGTGAGCAGCGTTGAAGAGAGAGATGCATGGTTAAAATACCCAGAAATGGCAAAAAAACCACTGGGATGCGCTGTCTGTAACCTCGCGATAACAGAGTGGATGAAGTCACATGCTGTGTTTGCATCAGCGGAGGGCGGGATGTAAACTATTTAATGCCTCACCGGGGTGCCGTGCCGTCGTTAACATAGACCTGGAACTGTTGGGGTGTTAGGACCTAGTTTAACAATTATGCATCCATCCGTGAGTAACTCTGGTCTGTAATCACTCATTCACTCAGGACTTATCTATTCTTTCAGGTCTGTATATACATATTCATGTACAGTTGTTATATCATATCACGTGCAATATTGTAAGTAATTCTTGGACTTACGTAGTCATTCACTCAGGAATGCATATTAGTATCCTGTCAGATGTATCTTTTTTCATTGCATTTAGTATATCGAATGTGCAATACGTGCAGTTATCTGTAATTAAACCCTGCGCACTAAGGACTGTATTTTAAGGGAATTACTATTATGTTTGTTTATATCCCTGTTAGTGAGCATTTCTCCTTTGCCAAGATAATCCATCCATCTGACAGGTGTGGCATATCAAGAAGCTGATTATTACACAGGTGCACCTTGTGCTGGGGAAGGCCACTCTAAAAGGTGGAGTTTTGTCAGGTGTAACAACACAATGCCAGGTGTAACCATGCCAACCCAGGACCTCTAAATCCTGCTTCTTCACCTGCGGGATTGTCTGAGACCAGCCACCCAGATAGCTGATGAAACTGAGGAGTATTTCTGTTTGTAATAAAGCCCTTTTGTGGGGAAAAACTAATTTTGATTGGCTGGGCATGGTTCCCCAGTGGATGCCCCTGCCCACTAATGTGAAATCCATAGATTAGGGCCTAATTAATAGAATTGTTTAAATTGTTGCATGTTGTTCAGTATAGTATTGTCAGCTGTTTGAAGCTGGTGTACAAAACCAAAAGTAAAAGACGCCAAGAACGGGAAGCATAAATATAGCACGCATAGAATAGATCTACCACTTCTTAGACTTTCTTTCAATGAGAAGATTTATAACTCACATTTCTATGTACATTTGGTTGGGTTGCCCAAAAAGTTACATATTGCAGCTTTAAAAAATTAAACTTTAATTACAAGTTTAATTTCTCCTCGTCCCCCATATCTCTCTCTCTCTACCTCTCTCTCTCCATCTCTCTCTCTACCTCTCTCTCTCCATCTCTCTCTACCTCGCTCTCTCTACCTCCCTCTATACCTCCCTCTATACCTCTTCTCCTTCCATCCCTCCCTCCCGCTCTCTCTCACCCTCCTTCTTCTCCTCACTCATGACGGTGTGACAGAGGGAAAGCAGCCGGAAGAACTCGTGGCTATGAAGGTCTCCCAGCTTCACTGACTTCAGCAGACCATTGTCATAGTAACAGAAGTCAGGGTCCGCCAGGGGGTTGAAGGAGGAGAAGTCCAACCTCTGGAGAGAGAACGGGAGAGAGAGAAGGGGGGAAGAGAGGAAGGAGGACAGTTGTAGTACTCACTGTTATAAACTATGCTTTGTATTCGCCTATGGTCAAGAGCAAAGTGCACAGTGCCAGAGTGATGTCATTGACACAGAGAGCAAGCTGAACAGTATGTTGTGTTGTTAGTCATACTGTTAGTCTTACACTAGCCTGCTCACCTTTGGCTGTGCTCCCAGCGGGTCAATTACCTCACCTGACAATAGAACACACTCACAGAGTTAACCAGAGTTAACCAGCACCACAAGGAGGACTAGAATATTAACTGGGTGAACCAGGACAGTGTGTTGATTGGATTTGATTTGTGTGTGTGTGTGTATTTTTGTATGTGTATATATTATGGATCCCCATTAGTTCCTGCCAAGGCAGCAGCTACTCTTCCTGGGGTCCAGCAAATATTAAGGCAGTAATATACATTTTAATACCATGTTTAAACATTAAAATACATTTTACAACAGATTTGAAAGTGTGTGCCCTCAGGCCACTACTCCACTAAAACACACAATCCAGGTGTACGTGTGTGTATAGTGTGCATGTTGTATGTGTGTGTTTGTACCTGTGTGTGCGTCTCACAGTCCTCACTGTTCCATAAGGTGTATTTGAATCTGTTTTTTAAATCTGATAGATGTATATATACTGTAGAATACCTACCATAGGTATGTCCATTGATAGAGCATTTGTTGAAGCTCATGATGTTCTGAGTGAGAGTTCCTGTCTTGTCACTGAAGATGTACTCCACCTGTTTCAATGAGGGGGGAGGAGTTATCAAGATACCAGTACGTCTGGACTGTAGGTCCAGACGTACTGGACCTACAGTGCCTTCGGAAAGTATTCAGACCCCTTGACTTTTTCCACATTTTGTTATGTTACAGCCTTATTCTAAAAATAAATCCTCTGCAATCTACACACAATACCAGATAATGACGAAGTGAAAACAGGTTTTTTAGAAACGTTTACAAATGTATTAAAAATAAAAAACAGAAATACCTTCTTTACATATGTATTAAGACCCTTTGCTATGAGACTCGAAATTGTGTATTGTAAATTGACAGGATTGTGTCAACGCACAGATCTGCGGAAGGGTACCAAAAAATATCTACAGCATTGAATGTCCCCCAAAACACAGTGGCCTCCATCATTCTTAAATGGAAGAAATTTGGAACCACCAAGACTCTTCCTAGAGCTGTCCAAACTGAGCAATAGGTGACCAAGAACCTGATGGTCACTCTGACAGAGCTCTAGAGTTCCCCTGTGGAAATGGGAGAACCTTCCAAAAGGACAACCATCTCTGCAAAACTCCACCAATCAGACCTTTATGGTAGAGTTGCCAGACGAAAGCCACTCCTCAGTAAAAGGCACATGACAGCCTGCTTGGAGTTTGCCAAAAGGCACCTAAAGACTCTCAGACTATCAGAGAAACAAGATTCTCTGGTCTGATGAAACCAAGATTGAACTATTTGGCCTGAATACCAAGTGTCACGTCTGGAGGAAACCTGGCACCATCCTTTACGGTGAAGCATGGTGGTGGCAGCATCATGCTATGGGGATGCATTTCAACGGAAGGGACTGTGAGACTAGTCAGGATCGAGGCAAAGATGAACGAAGTACAGAGAGATCCTTAATGAAAACCTGCTCTCTGAATGTCCTTGAGTGGCCTAGCCAGAGCCCAGACTTGAACCCGATCTAACATCTCTGGAGAGACCTGAAAATAGCTGTGCAGCAACGCTCCCATCCAACCTGACAGAGCTTGAGAGGATCTGCAGAGAAGAATGGGAGAAACTCCCCAAATACAGGTGTGCCAAGCTTCTAGCATCATACCCAAGAAGACTTGAGGCTGTAATCACTACTAATGGGGCTTCAACAAAGTACAGAGTAAAGGGTCTGAATACTTATGTAAATGTGATGTTAATTTGTAATATTCCTGATTTTGCTTTGTCATTATGGGGTATTGTGTGTAGATTGATGAGTGAAAAAAACAACAACAATTGAATACATTTTAGAATAAGGCTGTGGAGAAACTGTACATCCAGACACACCACAGGCTTTTAAGCTAACACTTCCCAACACAGAGATACAAGGATCTAGTATAGATGAATGACAGGATATTCCCCACCTGTCCCAGTTCCTCGTTGAGCGTGGTGGTCCTGGCTTCGGCTGCTGTGTTACACTGTGGACAGAACATCTTCCTGTCCCAGTTGATAAAGTAACTATGACCCAGCCTAATCACCTCCACACTGGAGACAGACAAAGGAGGAAGGAAGGAAGGAAGGAAGGAAGGAAGGAAGGAAGGAAGGAAGGAAGGAAGGAAGGAAGGAGAGAAACATCAAGCCCTCTTGAACTTGTTTGGGATTGCAGATAGATTGCAGCCCGCATAACACATACAAAATCACACTAAGACAATAACAGACAAAGAAACCAACAAACAACAGCCCTTAGTGTGTCAGTTATCAGTATGGGTGGGTCAGTACCACACACTAACATCATTAGTCACCACAGTGTTACACTCCACACAGTGGACGACTTTAGGGTTTATGGGGTAGTGAAGTAACCAGGGGAATGATAATGCTGTTTCAATTAATGGGTGCTACTCAGAGAGCTGCTACTCTCTGTCTTACCTGCAGAGGAGGCTCTGAATTAACTAAACATGCGCAAAAATAAAGAATAAATGACTAAATATTTGTCATCAACCTAAAAACATTGGGATGAGTTGTGGATTGAATCCAGAATCCATAGACAGTAAACTACTGATGAAGCATCTTGACTGTCACTGTCACTAATCTCCCTTGACTAAAAGGTTTTATTTCCTGACATAGAGGTATTATTACATGACATTGAGTACTTATAACCTGTCATACAGTGCATTCAGAAAGTATTCAGACGTTTTTCACATTTTGTTACGTTACAGTCTTATTCTAAAATGTTTTTTTCAATCATCAATCTACACACAATACAACATAATGACAAAGTGAAAACAGTTTTTAGAAATGTTAGCAAATGTAAAAAAAAAAAAAGAAATATTACATTTACATAAGTATTCAGACCCTTTACTCAGTACTTTGTTGAAGCACCTTTGGCAGCGATTACAGCCTTGAGTCTTCTTGGGTATGATGCTACAAGCCTGGCACACCTGCATTTGGGGAGTTTCTCCCATTCTTCTCTGCAGATCCTCTCAAGCTCTGTCAGGTTGGATGGGGAGCGATGCTGCACAGCTATTTTCAGGTCTCTCTAGAGATGTTTGATCGGGTTCAAGTCCGGGCTCTGGCTGGGCCACTCAAGGACATTCAGAGACTTGTCCCGAAGCCACTCCTGCGTTGACTTGGCTGTGTGCTTAGGGTCGTGGTCCTGTTGGAAGGTGAACCTTCGCCCCAGTCTGAGGTCCTGAAAGTGCTGGAGCAGGTTTAAATCAAGGATCTCTCTGTACTTTGTTCCGTTCATCTTTCCTTCCATCCTGACTAGTCTCACAGTCCCTGCCGCTGAAAAACATCCCCATAGCATGATGCTGCCACCACCATGCTTCACCGTAGGGATGGTGCCAGGTTTCCTCCAGACGTGACACTTGGCATTCAGGCCAAAGAGTTCAATCTTGTTTTCATGAGACCAGAGAATATTGTTTCTCATGGTAAGAGTTCTTTAGGTGCCTTTTGGCAAAGTCAAAGCGGGCTGTCATGTGCCTTTTACTGAGGAGTGGCTTCCATCTGGCCACTCTACCATAAAGGCCTGATTGGTGGAGTGCTGCAGAGATGGTTGTTCTGGAAGGTTCTCCCATCTCCACAGAGGAACTCTGGAGCTCTGTCAGAGTAACCATCAGGTTCTTGGTCACCTTCCTGACCAAGGCCCTTCTCCCCTGATTGCTCAGTTTGTCCGGGCGACCAGCTCTAGGAAGAGTCTTGGTGGTTACAAACTTCTTCCATTTAAGAATGATGGAGGCCACTGCGTCCTTGGGGACCTTCAATACTGCAGACATTTTTTGGTACCCTTCCCAAGATCTGTGCGTTGACACAATCCTGTCTCGGAACACTACAGACAATTCCTTCGACCTCATGGCTTGGTTTCTGCTCTGACATGCACTGTCAACTGAGGGACCTAATATAGACAGGTGTGTGCCTTTCCAAATCATGTCCAATCATTTGAATTTATCACAGGTGGACTCCAATCAAGTTGTAGAAACATCTCAAGGATGATCAATGGAAACACGATGCACCTAAGCTCAATTTCGTGTCTCATAGCAAAGGGTCTGAATACTTATGTAAATAAGGTATTTATGTTTTTAAATTTGTATAAATTTGCAAAAAGGTATAAAAACCTGTTTTCCCTTTGTCATTATGGGGTATTGTGTGTAGATTGATGAGGAAAACAATTCATTTTATACATTTTAGAATAAGGCTGATATGTAACAAAATGTAGAACAAGAGAAGGGGTCTTAATAGTTTCTGAATATACTGTAGATGTGTTATTACCTGACAGAGAGCTTATATCTTGACATAGAGGTGTTATTACCTGACAGAGGGTTTATACCCTGACATAGAGATGTTATTAGGGATGAAACGTTTACCGGTTTCACAATAAAGCACGGTAAAATTCCGGTAGGTTAGTATTACCGTTTCAAATTTAAATTATCATTAAAACAGTGTTTGATAACTGCGGTTTGAAAAACTCAAGGTAAATACTGTCTAGCATCAAAGTTAGCAACAGTCTGATGCAGACGCAGCATGCAATGTGGTTTTTGTTTTGTGTGAAAACATGGCGGAAGGCAGTGACAGCGCTCTGGAGATTTTTCAGCCTTCTAAGAGGACCAAATCTGAAGTGTGGTCATATTTTGGGTTTTACAAGAGTGCTGAGGGAAACTTAATCGAAGATGGTCACCCTTTCTAAACATGCAAAAAAACATCTCTGCGAAAGGGGGCAACACTTCAAATATCTTGAGTCATCTTCGTGACCACCACCCACTCTATAGCGAATGCAAGGTAAGTTAACTTTTAGCTCAATGCATGATGTGGGGACTTCGTAATGGGGGAAAATGTCATGGTTTGTCTGTCTAACTTGCTAATAGCTTGTCAATAATGTAAACCGTAGCTTTCAGTGTTACCTACTGTTGTAAAAACACTACACAATGTTCTGCTGCTGTATATGTTGTGTGTCTGCTGACTCTATTCGCCCATTACACACGATAACACGTTATGTACTTTAGTCACCCAACCAATGTATCGCATAGTAAAACTGCATAAAGTGTACAATGGCTAACGTTAGCTGTCTGACTCGCTAGCTAATGTTATGTGTATGCTCTCCACTTTCTGGAGGACTGAGTTTTGAAATCAGTGTAATTAGAGTATGATAAATAAGGAGATGTCGAAAACACCTGTCTGGATTACATCTTCAAACAGACAGGAGACTGGTCCAACCATGATGTATACGGATAAGATAGCCTAGCTAGTTAAATTTTCAGATATTACACGTTTCTAATTTTGACAAAGTGGTTTCATTTCAAGTGTACTGTTAGTTAGCTAACATTAGCTGACTGGGTCGCTAGCTAACGTTATGTGTATGATCTTATTATTCGTATCTGACACATTTGCTTGACTAGTTATAGCCATTGAACCTGGTTGGTTAACTACCTGCAGATTCACGCAGGGTAGTAACGTAATGACTTGTGATGATGGTCCATTATTTAGCTAGCTAGTTACATGTCTTAACAAAATACTTAATTTTGCAAGTATCCATTTCAATAGAATTTCACTTCAACTGTTGATATGATAGATGTTCTAGCTGGTAAATTCGCTCTGGCTATCTACTCCGATTTCAGACCACGGGTAAGATAGCTACATTTTCAGATATTATGCGTTTCTATTTTTGACAAAGTATTTTCATTTCAAGTTAAAGTGTACTGTTAGCTAGCTCAACACCCGTTGAAAATGGCCAGTGTCAGTAAACGTTGCAACAAAGCGTAATTCAATTGTTGCAAGCAGCACAGTTAGTCACCAACGCTCTGATAACATGAACACAGCCTAACCAGCTCTGCTAGGGTGAGTAAAATGGTCAGAGAGGGGTGTTCTCTCATTATGTGTCTGGAAGTAGTTAGCCAGTTAGCTTGGGTGCTTGACTATTGTTGTGAGGTCAGAACTCTTGGATCAACCCTACTTATTGGCCAGAGCGTCCAGTGTGCGCTCTGAACGCAAAACGCTCAGAATTTACGAACGGACAATCTGACAGGACAGTTGCAGTCACCAACGCCCTGGATAACATAACAGCCTAACCAGCTCTGCTTGGGCGAGTAATGTTCAGTGAGCTATTCTCTCTCTCTTAGATGTCTGGAAGTAGCTGGTAAGTTAGTACAGAACACTTAAAGAGATGGGTGGGGCTAAGGCTTAAGAGGGTGTGAACTATGGTGTAGACAAAGAAGGTCTCCAATAGCAGTACCGACTTGGTTGTAAAAGTGTTCCAACAGGAGAAACACTATAGACTCCTGTACAAGACCCCTGTATTTATGTCAATTGTTGGGTCATTGCAATTACTATCACTGTCTTAAGACTCATTTGTATTTATGTAAATTGCACATACTCAAACGCAACACAGAAGATAGACTGTGTGTGTGTGTGAGTGAATAATAATTATAATGTAACACCAATAATAATACATTTGCTATTCCCTTGTTTACAGAGTGGGCGTGCAGCAGGCAAACCCAGTGATGCTACTGGTCCCTCCTCATCTACAGTTGTGACACAGACACTCAAGCAAGCGTTTCAAAGGCAGGTTACTTATGCACCCACATCAAAAAATGCTCAAGACCTCACTGCAGCCCTTTCATACATTACATTACAAAGGACATACACTGGAGGCCAAAAGTTTGGAATATTACTCATTCAAGGGTTTTTCTTTATTTGCACTATTTTTTACATTGTAGAATAAAAGTGAAGACATCAAAACTATGACATAACACATATAGAATCATGTAGTAACAAAAAAAGTGTTAAACAAATCAAAATATATTTTAGATTTTTCAAATAGCCACCTTTGCCTTGATGACAGCTTTGCACACTCTTGACATTCTCTCAACCACCTTCACCTGGAATGCTTTTCCATCTGTCTTTAAGGAGTTCCCACATATGCTGAGCACTTGTTGGCTGCTTTTCCTTCACTGCGGTCCGACTCATCCCAAACCATCTCAATTTGGTTGAGGTTGGAACCAAAAATCTCAAATTTGGACTCCAGACCAAAGGACAAGTTTCCACCGATCGAATGTCCATTGCTCGTGTTTCTAGGCCCAAGCAAGTCTCTTCTTCTTTGCAGCAATTTGACCATGAAGGCCTGATTCACACAGTCTCCTCTAAACAGTTGATGTTGAGATGTGCCTGTTACTTGAACTCTGTGAAGCATTTATTTGGGCTGCAATCTGAAGCTGGTAACTCTAATGAAGCTATCCTCTGCAGCAGAGGTATTTCTGGGTCTTCCATTCCTGTGGCGGTCCTCATGAAGCTGGTTGAGAGAATGCCATGAGTGTGCAAAGCTGTCATCAAGGCAAAGGGTGGCTACTTTGAAGAATCTCAAATATAAAATATATTTTGATTTGAACACTTTTTTTGGTTACTAAATTATTCCATATGTGTTATGTCATAGTTTTGATGCCTTCACTTTTATTCTACAATGTAAAAAAATGTACAAATAAAGAAAAACCCTTGAATGAGTAATATTCCAAACCTTTGGCCCCCAGTGTACATACAAGATGTTAGGCCAGCAGCACCTTATTTCTTTATGAAGGAGAGAACGGACATACAATCAGTAGATAGATAGGTACTTTATTGATCCCCGTGGGGAAATTACTTACGTAGTGCTATTTATTTGATTTGTTTACATATTTTGTGTTGTTATTTTAATGTCAACACCTGCACATTGGATTTGTTTACATATGGTTGTATGTTCTTACATGCACATTGCTTTACTTGTGTTGCTTTTATATGCACATTTAAGGTTGTGTTCATGAAAATCTGCACTAGGTTGGTGCCATGTTAATGTTATTATTTTAATGTTTATGCACACAAAAAGTGCATAGTGCGGCTAATTGTATTTGTTTGTTGGTTTTCAATATAAAACTTGGTGAAATTATTTCTTTGTGTGTATCAGTACTTTCTGAACATTTCCAGCACATTTTAACAATACCGCGATAATACTGATAACCCTGATAATTTTGGTCACTGTAATCGTGATATGACATTTTCATACCGTTTCATCTCTAGGTGTTATTACCTGATATAGATTTGTTATTACCTGACATAGAGGTCTTGTAACCTGACAGAGGTTTTATTACCTGACATAGAGGGCTTAAAGTATTACTTACCTGACGTAGAGTGAGATGGGCACCACAGTGTTTAGGATGATGACGTAGGACCAGAAGGAGAGGAAGGCAGAGAAGAGGAAGTTGTCTACAGGCAAGTCCCAGGCCAGGTAACTCTGGAATAGAGATCCCACCTCTCTCTCCCACACAGCGTTCCCTAAAGCCAGGATCACACCCATACACACCAGGAAGCCAAAGATCTGGAATGGGGGGGGAGAGAGAGGGGAGAGAGGGGCGAGAGGGGAGAGAGAGGAGAGAGGAGGGAGAGAGGGCAGAGAGAGGGGAGAGGGAGAGAGAGAGGGAGGAGAGAGAGAGGGGGGAGAGAGGGGAGAGAAAAGGGAGAGGGGAGAGATTAGGATTACAGCGGGTGAAATAAGTATTGAACACGTCACCATTTTTCTCAGTAAATATATTTCCAAAGGTGCTATTGACATGAAATTTTCACCAGATGTTGGTAACATCCCAGGTAATCCATACATACAAAGACACCAAAACAAATAAGTTCAGAAATTAAGTTGTGTAATAATGTGAAATGACACAGGGAAAAAGTATTGAACACATGAGTAAAGGGAGGTGCAAAAAGGCATGGAAAGCCAAGACAACAGCTGAAAACTATCAGTAATTAAAAAGCAATCCAGCCCCCTGTCAGTGCAAATTAATATCAACTGGTTCAGTCCCAACTGATGGCCTACAAAAAGGTCTCATTGCCAAGGTGTCACACAAGACACATCTCATGATGGGTAAAAGCAAAGAGCTGTCTCAAGACCTTCGCAACCTAATTGTTGCAAAACATAATGATGGCATTGGTTATAGGCGCATTTCTAAGCTTCTGAATGTTCCAGTGAGCACTGTTGGGGCCATAATACGGAAGTGGAAAGACAATCATTTCACCATAAATTTGCCTTGACCAGGTGCTCCTCGCAAGATTTCTGACAGAGGAGTGAAAAGAATAATCAGAAGAGTTGTCCAAGAGCCAAGGACCACTTGTGGAGAGCTTCAAAAAGACCTGCAATTAGCAGGTACTGTTGTCTCAAAGAAAACAGTAAGTAATGCACTCCACCGCCATGGCCTGTATGCACGCTCACCACGCAAGACTCCATTGCTGAAAAAAAAAGCATGTTGAAGCTCGTTTAAAGTTTGCTGCACAACATTTGGAAAAGCCAGTGAAATACTGGGAGAATATATATTATATGTTTGGAGGAGAAATGGCACTGCACATCACCCTAAAAACACCATACCAACAGTGAAGTTTGGAGGTGGGAACATCATGGTGTGGGGCTGCTTTTCAGCAAATGGTACTGGCAAACTTCACATAATTGAAGGAAGGATGAATGGGCAAATTTACCGAGACATTCTTGACAAAAATCTGCTGCCATCTACCAGAATGATGAAGATGAAACGAGGGTGGACATTTCAGAAAGACAATGATCCCAAACACACAGCCAAGGAAACTCTCAATTGGTTTCAAAGAAAGAAAATAAAGCTGCTAGAATGGCCCAGCCAATCACCTGACTTAAATCCCATTGAAAATCTATGGAAAGAACTGAAGATCATTATTCATAGAAGAGGCCCACGGAACCTTCAAGATTTGAAGACTGTTTGTGTGGAAGAATGGGCCAAAATCACACCAGAGCAATGCATGCGACTAGTTTCTCCATACAGGAGGCGTCTTGAAGCTGTCATTACCAACAAAGGCTTTTGTACAAAGTATTAAATAAATATCAGTAAGTGTGTCATTTCACATTATTACACATAACTTAATTTCTGAACTTATTTGTTTTGGTTTGTATGTATGGATTACTTGGTTGTTACCAACATCTGGTGAAAATGTCATGTCAATAGCACCTTTGGCAATATATTTACTGAGAAAAATTGTGACGTGTTCAATACTTATTTCACCCGCTGTATGTCTAAAAGTATCTACATGACATGGAGGAAGAGGAAATGTTATAAAATATTTAATTTGTATTTCCAAATGTCAAGCTAAACTAGAACAGTACAGTTTGTGGATAAACTAGAAGGCCATTTTAGTCTTGTTTTATATAAGAAGCACATGTTAAACAAGTATGACCAAACAGAAGGGGAGATGTGGGGTCTACGACCCAGAGCACAAGGTTGTTCATGAGATCTGGGGTCTCCTACCCAGAGCACAAGGGTGTTCATGACATCTGGGGTCTCCTACCCAGAGCACAAGGGTGTTCATGAGATCTGGGGTCTCCAACCCAGAGCACCAGTGTGTTCATTAGATGTGGGCTCTCCTACCCAGAGCACTAGTGTGTTCATGAGATGTGGAGTGAGATGTGGGGTCTCCTACCCAGAGCATCAGTGTGTTCATGAGATGTGGGGTCTCCTACCCAGAGCATCAGTGTGTTCATGAGATGTGGGGTCTCCTACCCAGAGCACTAGTGTGTTCATGAGGCGGTCGATGCTTGTGCGTTTGAACTTGGTGCGACCACTATTCTGCATCAGTTTGGTGTCTGGGCCTGGTCAGAGACATATAGAAAGAGGAATTGGTTAGACACACACACAGACAGACAGACATACACACAGACAGAGGCACACACACACAGACAGACTTACACACATATGCACACACACAGAAGGACAAACCTGCAAAGATGACCAGTCCGTAGCAGGTCTCTGTGTTGCGGAGGACACAGCCTCGTAGTAACATGTTCTGGTTGCTCAGGGGGTATTTACAATCTCTCCAGTTCAGAAGACCACAGAACCTGTCCAGCTTGTTGTTGGGGGGTTCACAAACCACCTCACCTGCACCGGCAACACACACACACACACACACACACACACACACACACACACACACACACACACACACACACACTTTAATTTTGACACACAACTTTATCACACAATTTACAGCTAATACATGTCTTCAGACACACAATCACCTCACATAGTCAACTGAGGTACAGTAGTGTTCTCTCCATCATCTTACCATCTCACCTCAGTACCTTAACAAACAGCTTTTATAAACCACCTCAGCACCTCACACTGTATACTATCAGCCTTTGCTTCAGAAAATGAATGACTACATATTCAACATCACCACAGATGGCAGTGTTCAGATGTGTGTCAGACAGTTTCAGCCACACTCCATCTCAGGATTATTGAATTAAACTGACTTATTATGGGTGCTTTCCTAGCAGACACACACATGCGTGAGCACACACACGCACACACACACACACACACACACACACACACACACACACACACACACACACACACACACACACACACACACACACACACACACACACACACACCAACTTGCTTGGAATCTGATATGAGACAGTGTGTGTGTGTAGGATCATTTGCAGCAGTAATGCTTTCTGCTGAGCAGTTGAGGAGAGGTGCGTGGGTGATCCATGCTGTCGAGGAAAACCAGTGTGTGTGTGTGTGTGTGTGTGTATGTCTGTGGGGAATAGAGAGACTGTGGGTGTTAAGTGCTGACAACGGAGGTGATGCTGGGCAGTGTGGTTGATAAGTGCGTGGTTGCAGAGTGGACCTGCTGACCTCTGGTGTGTGAAAGACAAAGAGACCAATAGAAAGAGATTTCCTACCATCAAAAGAGGCCAGGTTGTTGGGGTCTCCCAGCTCTGCAGTCACAGTCAGAGACTGACGCACCTTCATATTGGTCTCCCTGCACACACACAACACACACTGTATATGAACTCACAAACCATGAGGATCACTGTGTTGTGCTTTATTGAACTGTGTGTTATGGTACATTCTTACCCGTCTAGCTCTGCGGTCTCGATGTAACAGAGGCTATGAGGTTCACTACTGGACAGTAGGAGAAGGTCAGCCTGAAGAGAAACATCAGCTAGCATTAGCATCCACTAACATAATGTAGCATTTCTGATAATGCCACTTTTGTCCTTTCTATCATGGCCATCTAGAGTAGGCTGGATAGTATTAGCTAACAAGGCTAACACATTCCCTAACATTAGCTAACACAGATAAGACATTTCCATTAGCTAACAAGGCTAACACATTCCCTAACATTAGCTAACACAGATAAGACATTTCCATTAGCTAACAAGGCTAACACATTCCCGAACATTAGCTAACACAGATAAGACATTTCCATTAGCTAACAAGGCTAACACATTCCCTAACATTAGCTAACACAGATAAGACATTTCCATTAGCTAACAAGGCTAACACATTCCCGAACACTCACTAACACACTACTAGTACAGTACACTGAAAGTTAGCCTTAACGTAGAGATTGTTTGGATGAAATATGAGAGCGCTGTGTGTTACATCACCTTTATGGGAGCCTTTAAAACCAGCATGAATGAATCTCAATACTGGTAAGTGCTTGTATATATATATATCAAACCATTGCACTGCACCATAAAAACTGTGTTATGACAGAATACATTACAACAGCTGCAAATGAATCATAACCAAGGTGTGTGTGTGTGTGTGTGTGTGTGTGTGTGTGTGTGTGTGTGTGTGTGTGTGTGTGTGTGTGTGTGTGTATGCACGTGTGATACATTATGCTGATGATTGAATGACACACACTTACGGCCACAAACTGGTTATTCTCCAGTTTAATGATATCACCCACTCTCATATTCATCCACTTCTGCTTCTGAAGACTGAGAGAGAGAAACGAGGGAGGGAGGGAGGGAGAGTGAGTGTACTAAATTATAAATATAAACAACTTACAATGTGTAATGAGAACAGCATGAGTATTGATCAGTAGCATGACTGTCTGTACTGCGTAGTGTAGACTGGACTAGAGGACTGTTTGTATTGCGTAGTGTAGACTGGTCTGGAGGACTGTCTGTACTGGTGTAGTGTAGACTGGACTAGAGGACTGTCTGTACTGCGTAGTGTAGACTGGACTAGATGACTGTCTGTACTGCGTAGTGTAGACTGGACTAGGACTAGAGGACTGTCTGTATTGCGTAGTGTAGACTGGACTAGATGACTGTCTGTACTGCGTAGTGTAGACTGGACTCGATGACTGTCTGTACTGCGTAGTGTAGACTGGACTCGATGACTGTCTGTATTGTGTAGTGTAGACTGGACTAGAGGAGACTTACGAGCCGTGGATGACGACCTGAGACTGGCGGTTGTTCACCTGGTTGTCACTCTTGTGACGGAACTGAAGGAGACAAGAATTGACATAATTTTTTTGTTTTGTGTGTTTTGAATAGTGTAAGTTAGGGCTGGCATAATTATATTATATTATCTTATATTCGACCGATAATTATGGACAATAACTTATAATCTGCATATCTTAATGCATACATTTTAGGAGAAGGGGCATTCAACTTTAGTCGATATAGTTTCCTCAATAGCAGTTTACATTTTTACATGAAGTGGGTAAAGTTGGTAATCATTTTACATGAAGTGGGTAAAGTTGGCAATCATTTTACAAGCATAGAGGCACAGTAGGTAGGAGAAGCTTAATTTCAAAAGTTAAAAGCGGTCAGAACCATTCATTTAACCTTTATTTAACAAGGCAAGTCAGTTAAGAACAAATTCTTATTTACAATGACGGCCTACACCGGCCAAACCAGGACGACGCTGGGACAATTGTGCGCCGCCCTATGGGACTCCCAATCACGGCCGGTTGTGATACAGCCTGGAATCGAACCAGGGTCTGTAGTGACGCCTCTAGCACTGAGATGCAGTGCCTTAGACCGCTGTGCCACTCGGGAGCCCTGTTGTAATCTTTAGGTATGTCATAGCATATTTTTACAGATGCATTAAGATGCATTACAATTATGACATTAACCGTGGCCATTTGAATGACATTAATTGTTACCCAGTATTCCATAATCGTCACAGCCCTAGTGTGTGTGTGTGTGTGTGTGTGTGTGACAGACACTCACGTAGTCGTCGGTGGCATCCTTTACTACAGTGATGCTGAGCACCAGGACTAAAGGCACTATGGTGGTGAACCAGGAGAGAGATGAGATCTGAGGAATCAACTGGAGAGAGAGAGAGAGAGAGAGAGAGAGGGATGGGAGGTAAAACAAAGAAAGAGAAGAAAGCAGTCTATAATGTACCTGCTGTGTCCTTCAGTGTGGTGTAAACTGATAGCCCCTCCCCACTGATAGCCCCTCCCCACTGATAGCCCCTCCTCACTCCTCTCCACCCCATCCCCCTTTTCAGCATCTCTGTCTTCACTTCAGCTCCCTCCATTCCTTTATCCCAGTCTCTTTCTGCCCTCCCCATACCGCCACTTCAGTTCTCCTCCTCTCCCCGCTTCCATCCTGCCCCCAGTTTTACTGGCATCGCTTCTGAATATGGAAACACACACACTCTTACCTGCAGTATGAGTAGAAAGAGGAAGTAGGTGTTGGCCACTTCCTGGAACTGTTCAAACAGGTTGACGGGCAGAAAGGTGATGATGTTGTACTTAGACGTCATAATACAGTTACTCTGAGAGAGAGAGAGAGAGAGAGAGAGGGCGGAAAATGTGTTCTTAATGTGATATACTAATTACTACAAAAATAGAAAAATGTTGGTCTATGATTAGTTATGTAATGTTCTTAAACATGAATACACATACGCAGGCATGTACACACACAAACACACAAACTCTCTCTCTTACAGCATACTGAAACTTCTCGTTGTATTCTCTGTCATTGGCCCGGACCCTTCTCTCCTCCTCTGGTGAAACAGACACACAACTGTGAGACAGACAACACATAACTTCGATAACACAACTCTGAGATACTTAACCAAAAGTATCTCTGGGATAACACACAGATTCCCTGCCAGGGACCTTGCCTTTGTGTGTGTGTGTGTGTGTGTGTGTGTGTGTGTGTGTGTGTGTGTGTGTGTGTGTGTGTGTGTGTGTGTGTGTGTGTGTGTGTGTGTGTGTGTGTTTGTGTGTGTTTGTAGGGGGGAGGGGGTGAAACTGGGCAATTAGGCGATTATCCCAGTCCGAGTCAATATCACTAATTCATCAATAGAGATGTTCTATCTTAATTTGTTCACTCTGTTGTCACAGATCATTTTCCTGTACAGCAGGAAAGGCACATGCGCAGTGTATTCAAGTTTAAAAAGGTTTCTAAATGTAATTTCCACTTTCTACAGACTTGATTTGCACTAACGAAAAATGAATCAACCCCTACAAAAATCCATTAATTATAATCCACATAATAATTCACATTTCCTGTTGCTGAAGGATTGTTTTGCTGCTGTGAGAAACTGTTCAGATTGAGATAGAATATCTGTAACTACAGTCTGTCTTGGACAGAAATAGAGGGATGGAGAGAGGTTGATTTAGCCTATTCAATTGACATATACACCCAAATCAATATAGAGCTACACAGGCACACACACACACTGACTGGCAGGTCAATTATTTTGTAACAGGAATTAGCTCTGTTTGGCTGGTGCCTCTAAACATTAACAACCCAACAGGATCAGGCCAGACACAGTTAACCAACCGCTGGAGGGTGTTTTTGTAAATTAAATCAACCTCTAAGGGAATAAACAGACCATGACTCTATAGAGTTGAGGTGAATGTATAATTTTAGGTGAGGTGAATGTGTAAAAAAAAAATACATACAGTACACACACAGTCACACACCTGCTAACTTCCTTCCTGTTTGTCTCTGTCAGCAGACCAGTCTATAACCAGCCCAACCACAAACACACACACACCAGTGGTTTCCTGTGCAGCAGCATGCATGTCAATCCCTCTAGTCTCATCCTGCTGAGGAATAGCATTGTTCAGTACTGTCTGACTTACCAGAACACACAGCCCTGTCTGACCTACCAAAACACACAGCCCTGTCTGACCTACCAAAACACACAGCCCTGTCTGACCTACCAAAACACACAGCCCTGTCTGACCTACCAAAACACACAGCCCTGTGTGACCTACCAAAACACACAGCCCTGTCTGACCTACCAGAACACACAGCCCTGTCTGACTTACCAAAACACACAGCCCTGTCTGACCTACCAAAACACACAGCCCTGTCTGACTTACCAAAACACACCCTCACACTCACTAACAGAGTTTGGTTTATTCACACATACACATCCAGTTCACATACATTGTACTGTAGACACAATACACATATTACAGTAATACACAACATGCTGCAGCAGAGTTTAACCATAAGACGATATTAACCTAGGCCCTATGTAGACAGTTGATGACCCATAATGAGATATTGGTCTAGGCCCTATATAGACAGTTGATGACCCATAAGGATATATTAGCCTAAGCCATATATAGACAGTTGATGACCCATTATGAGATATTAGCCTAGGCCCTATATAAACAGTTGATGACCCATAAGGATATATTAGCCTAAGCCATATATAAACAGTTGATGACCCATAAGGATATATTAGCCTAAGCCATATATAAACAGTTGATGACCCATAAGGATATATTAGCCTAAGCCATATATAGACAGTTGATGACCCATAAGGATATATTAGCCTAAGCCATATATAAACAGTTGATGACCCATAATGATATATTAGCCTAGGCCTATATAGACAGTTGATGACCCATAATGATATATTAGCCTAAGCCTATATAGACAGTTGATGACCCATAATTATATATTAGCCTAGGCCTATATAGACAGTTGATGACCCATAAGGATATATTAGCCTAGGCCCTATATAGACAGTTGATGACCCATAAGGAGATATTAGTCTAGGCCATATATACAGTTGATGACCCATAAGGAGATATTAGTCTAGGCCCTATATAGACAGTTGATGACCCATAAGGAGATATTAGTCTAGGCCCTATATAGACAGTTGATGACCCATAAGGAGATATTAGTCTAGGCCCTATATAGACAGTTGATGACCCATAAGGAGATATTAGTCTAGGCCCTATATAGACAGTTGATGACCCATAAGGAGATATTAGTCTAGGACCTATATAGACAGTTGATGACCCATAAGGAGATATTAGTCTAGGCCCTATATAAACAGTTGTGTCATTAACATGCACACACCTGCTCAGAAGCACACACCAGGCTTGATGTTTGAGCTCTACCATAACACTGCTGTCAGTCAGTGTGAGTGACAGGATCTTAATTTGACCAGTTTCTCACAGCAGGAAAATAATAATACTTCAGCAACAGGAAATGTGAATTATTATGTGGATTATAATTAATAGACATTTTTGTAAGGGTTGATACATTTTTCGTTAGTGCAAATCAAGTCTGACATAATTAAGTGGAAATTACAAACTTTAATTACAAATTAAGTGGAAATTACAATCAAAGCCTTTTAAAACCTTGAATACACTACAAGTTTGCATTTCCCGGTTCCTGCAACAACAGGGTGATCAAATTAAGACCCTACAGATTTATAGATCAGATGAGAGCTGTAGGCTACTAAACCTCTCCCATACTATCAGATATGTGAGTGTTAAGAGGAGGGTGTTACAGCCAGTTAGACGACTGTTCCAGGTTTTAGGGCATGTAAGGGTTAGGGCAGCAAGCTTCGAGTTATAGACGCAGCAACTAACATTCACCAGCTGAGGGCTTGGAACTGTTCATAATATCTCCACTGGTTTAGAGAGAAAGAGAGGGGGCGGGGCTTGTCAGTGTTAGCCATGGTTGATGCTGTATGATATCTACTCAGTACTGGGCTGTTAGCATGACAATATTATGTTACAGTAATGCAGACATTTTTCTCAATTTTATCTATCTCCTGCTTTTATCTTCCTCCCTGCTGCATCCCTCTCTTCTTCTCTCCACATCTCTATCCCTCCCTCCCTCCACCTCTCTCTCTCTGAAGGTCGTTCTAATGTTGTTTTCTTTGGCCAGCTTCTGATATAAATCTGTAGCCATGCCACATTAACCCCCCTATTGCCCACATAACAGCCCCATGCCCGCTGGCAGGCGAGTAGGTAGAGATATACAGGCCTGCCAACCACAGCATCTCTTCCAAACCCATTTCGTCCCAGCCAAACCCGTCCCAGCCAAGTCTGTCCCGGTCCAACCCCTTGTGTGCCTTTAGCCCGGCCCATTAAGCATTTATACAGCTCCCTGCCTGACAGCCTCAATGGACAGGCAACCTCAGGCAGAAGCACACTCCAGCCTCCAGCCACAGTGCCTTTCAGAGCTACGCAGCACCACAATACAGCAGACCATTATACAGCATTTAAGCCTCCATTACTGAGACACAGGGATATCAACAGCATAGGAACTAGGTTAGACTCATCATAGATCAGAACAGCAAGGCCTGGAGGATTCTACAAGCTACTATCATCCTGTTGAGAGGATAGTTTGTGAGTGAGTGGAGGCATGATGCATGGATCTATATTACTATGAGAGAGGCAGATCCACAGGGAAGCTCTCTCTTCTTCTCTCTCTCTCTCCTCTCTTTCTCACTCTCTCCTCTTCTCTCTCTCATCCTCTCTCCCCCCTTCTCCCTTCTCTACACGTGTGATGGCACGTGCCACAATTTCCTGACGCACCAGTTCTTAGACTCACCCCGTGGCCATTCATATCTACACACACATTCACACACACCAACACAGACATGCACTATTCTATCTACTGGGTTCTATTCTGCTGCCTGGCCATGTAGATGTTCCCTAACTGTCTGTCTGTCTGTCTGTCTGTCTGTCTGTCTGTCTGTCTGTCTGTCTGTCTGTCTGTCTGTCTGTCTGTCTGTCTGTCTGTCTGTCTGTCTGTCTGTCTGTCTGTCTGTCTGTCTGTCTCTGTCTCTGTCTCTGTCTCTGTCTGTATGTCTCTCTGATATTATCATTTACTTTGTAAATCTCAAGAGAACCAGATTGTCCAATAAATAAATAAATGAAGAGAGAGAGAGAGAGAGAGAGAGAGAACAACATAGTATATTTTCTGTTTCTGTAGAAGAAGTGATTAATCAGAGACTGACTGATCTAATAAAAGGACAGATGGGAACACACACACACACACACACACACACACACACACACACACACACACACATTAAGGTAAAACAATGTAAATGTCACAGTAACAGATAGACTGGTTTAATTCAAGGTGAATGATGGTGGATGAGTGCGTTAGGCTGCAGCAGCAGTGTCTGTGACTGGCGCCTATAAGATCGATCAGTGTCTCACAGTCCTGGGCTGCTCAGACAAGGACATTAGTCACACACTGAGGGTCTTAATGTCATGACTCATGATTTCTATTAACTATCATTCATTATGGGCCTAATTGCCAACATACAATTAACATTGTCACTCCACAGCAGAAGTTATTTCTCTCAAGAACGAGGTACTGAGTCCTTGTCAACAGGATAGAGGTATTCAGTCAAGCATTCTATAATGACAGATGAGGTTGTTAAAAAGCTCCATCCGCCTGTGTGTGTGTGTGTATATGTGTGTGTGTGTGTCACTGACAGCGTTGAGAGAGATAGTGTTCACTGACAGTGACTGGTCATACGTGAAATGACAGGCACTGAGAGTCAGTGAAGCACACACACACACACACACACACACATACGAGCATGTAGTGTAGACATACAAGGTTAGACAGAGGAGTGGACTGGTGATTGAGTGACAGGGAGATGTGGATGAGTATTCACACAGACAGGTAGTACGGGAGTAAGTGCTGGTTTTGGTGAAAGTGGCTGAGGTAGTAATAATAATAATAATAATGAGAAGAATTCGTACACACACACTCTTGTACAGCTAACCTTGTGGAGACATACAATTCAGTCCCATTCAAAATCCTATTTTCCCTAACCACTAACCCTAACCTGTACCATAACCCAAAACCAAAAACCTAACCTTAACCCTAGCTCCTAACCCTATCTCCTAACCCTAACCCTAATTCGAACCCTAACACAAATTCTAACCTTAACCCTAAACCCCCTAGAAATAGCATTTGACCTTGTGAGGACTAACAACAACAACATGTCTCCAGTTGGTCATATTTTTTGTTTGTTTACTATTCTGGTCCCCACAAGAATAGTGAAACATCCACACACACACACACACACACACACACACACACACACACACACACGACGATGGAGCTGGGGGACACTGCAGAGACGTGAGAGATCTTGGGATGAGAAAGAGTGAATAGTGACAAACTGGTGAGAAGAAATGGAGAATGGTTTATTTACATAGCAAGGAGACATCAGACAAAACACAATAAATAATACAGATCCAAGCTAAAGCACATTTCCCCATTCAATGAACAAACACGCAGTCTGCACATAAAACAGACGACCGACGTCACAGTGGAACACAAAACAGACGAACGACGTGACAGTGGAACACAGAACAGACGAACGATGTGACAGTGGAACACAGAACAGATGAATGACGTCACAGTGGAACACAGAAGTACCTGTCCACTTCTTCTTGGTTTTAGCAGCACCTTGTTGTTTCTTCTGATGCAGTGGAAGAACAATGGGAAACCACTTTTCAGGAATGTCTTTCGGGATAGTCATTTTGACTCTCTTTTTCTTTTTACCTGACGGCACTCTAACAGAGTTAATCGGCCAATAGGTTTCCGCTGAGCATCTTGTGCAGAGACGGACAGATGCTCCGGGAGCGGCACCGAACACTCTCGGTCCAGTCCTATCCCGTCTGCGTCTCCGGTTATAGATTAAGAGCGTCTCATACCATTACCGCTTCTCTCCCCCTCCCCCTCTCACTCACTCGCTCTCTCTCACTTCTCTCTCTCTCTGCTGCAGAACTGCTGAGGTCATTGGCTGTGATGTTGTAAGCTGTAAGCGGTGCCTTCATGTCACTATTACTGAGATGCTGACGGTGCTCTTACCGCACTGTAAATGACTGCATCCTGAAGAAGCATCATCTACACTGGAGCCTATCGCCAAGTCTAATGATGGAAAGTTGTATTTCTTTTCAACGTAGGCTAAAGACCAATGGTTTGAATGTAGGGGACATCAGAATGTTATGCGATAGAACCCCTTAAAGCTACACGACTCGGATTCCGCTGATTAACTTTATTAATGTTGAATAACATTAGACTACACTGTAATAAAGTGATTCATATGATGATATCTGGAATTTGATACAGTATATCTTCAAGGCGCTATTGCATTATTAGCTAGCCTATTAAATTCCTAGGACATGCCTTCCCTGGCATCAATAACATAAACATTGTCCTCCTCACAATAACACAGAGAAGCTGTCTCTGGATTACATAATCACCAAGGCTGTCCATTTGCAGAGGGTTTGAACCAATAGCAGTCTGTGACTGACGTTGTCAGGGCAACTGCCTCTGCAGGGGTGTGAGAGAAGCAGGTCACTGCAGGGAGAAACTGGGCTCCATCTTGGATCTAGCCATGAGGGAGATGCAGCTGTGCTGGCATATGGAGCCAAGGTGGCTCCCACAGCAGCCCAGTTACCTGAGTGTTGGTAAGGAACGGGAGGGGAAAGGAGACACTGCAGCGGGGATAAAGGTTTCTGGGCACGTGCAGTGTGAGGGTAGTCTCGTGACATTAGAGGACACTGCTGTCCAGACTGCTAAACAGACACTTCTCTCTGATTTACACACACACACACACACACACCAACACACACACACACACACACACACACACACACACACGTGCTGCCATAGATCCATAAAAAGTATTTTAACATTCCCTTGCTGTTGAACTGCGTCATAAGGTAAACACACACACACATTCTGCACTTGACCTTGGCATGTAATTACAGTAACAGCTTGAATGTGCTTAGAGCCGCTCCAGTACCTACTCTACTGTCTGCCTCTCTCACCTACTGTCCTGAATACAGCATCTACCAGACGATCACTACTCCAGTCTCTACATGACAGAGACATGAGGCTGCTGCAACACTGTCCAGGAAGTCCAGTCTGTTTCTCAGAGACCACAACAACATGAAAGGGGCAATATGCAGTTGCTACATCCATTTTTGGACTCACAAATGAATTGTACCCATTGATTGTTGAAGAATATAACTTATAAATGTCTCATGAGCTTAGTTCAACTGTCGTACCCCACCAGAACACTATGTTTGTAAACAATATAAATGTAATCAAACAAACGTATAATTTTGATGTCATGGATGGTCAGTCCTTTCATCCATACCTCTTTCTATGAATTTGAGAGTGGTTACATTTCTCCAGGGCCATCAATGTAAATGAGCTTACAATGAAAAAGGAAGGTATGTTTTGCAAAAACGATGCATGGCAATCATATTTCTAATGTTTATCATAGAAATAATGTAGCCAGCTAAGAGATTTCTTATGCGGTTTATATAAAGCAACCCCTGGCTTTTTACCAAAACAGAGGCGGGGTGACGCTTTGATATTGTTTCAATTTATTGAAGTCAATCTTTAATTGAATGATCATCAGATACTACAAGAACTACACATTAGTGATAAGCAACCCTGACTACCTCTCAAATGTCTTTTGGCTTTAGTTTCGTATGTTGGGGGTCGTTGGGGGTCTTTGGGGGATGGCTGCCGTTTTACAGCCTCTTAACCAACTATGTTATTTTGTTCGTTTTTTTGCGTTGTTTGTAACTTTATTTTTTTTCTTATTGTGTACATAATGTTGCTGCTACCGTCTCTTATGACTGAAAATAACTTCTAGACATCAGAACAGCGATTCCTGACCTCGAACTGGACAAAGGCTTTTTTTTCTTCAACGAGTCCGACGCACTAAGACCAGCTGTATAAGAGGCCATAAGCAAACAAGAAAATGCTCATCCAGAAGTGGCGCTCCTAGTTGCCCCGGGACATTAATACAGGGAAACTTCTATCAGTTTGACCTCATTTCCACCAGCATGTCACATGCAAACAGAGGAAAAAAACTCTTTACTCCACACACAGAGATGCATACAAAGCTCTCCCTCGCTTCCCATTTGGCAAATCTGACCATAATTCCATCCTCCTGATTCCTGCTTACAAGCAAAAACTAAAGCAGGAAGTACCAGTGACTCGCTCTATACGGAAGTGGTCAGATGACGCGGATGCTACGCTACAGGACTTTTGCTAGCACAGACTGGAATACGTACATATCCCAACCAGAAGCCATGGATTACAGTCAACATCCACATTGAGCTAAAGGCTAGAGCTGCCGCTTTGTCTACCTGAAAACTCATGTAGCCTTATCTTTAGCTTGGTGGACTAACACAGCACATCAACTACAGCAGAACAATGTGGGATTAAAGGGTTGGAAAAGGCAACTGACCTGGAGGAGGCCTCTCTTTGAACATCTCTACTCTGCTGATGACCCTCCACTATGGCCCATGGGACTGTCTACAGGAGGAGAGGTGGGGGGAGAAGAGGAGAGGAGGAGGGGAAGGAAAGAAGGGGAGGGGGAGAGTGGAGAGAAGAAAACAAAGAAAACCATGTCAACATACATGGTATTCAGGGTCAGACATGAGGTAATACACTTAGTGAGAGACCTGAATGGTATCATAGGATTTTGACCCAGTCAATGTGAAGTCTGTTGTTCAGACTGTGATGTGCATGCAAAGAGAGCGTCCTTGTGTTTCAAAAGGAATACTTTGTTGACTTTGAAACGCAAGGAAACTATTTCTCAAGGACACTTTATTATATTGGCCTATCTGAGCAGCTTTGCCCTCCACTCTCTCGTGTTTTAAGTGGCTCTGAATAAGAACATGTTAAATGACTATCATGTAAATGTGACTGCTGAGCTGCAGGTGTTAAGGTTAGGGTTAGGCCTTGAGAGAAACAGAGAGGAACTGATCTCTACTCCAAACCAGAGAAACACTCATACTGACAGAGAGTAGAGACACACAGGGGATATGTTTAGAAAAGGGGATCTTTAAACACGTCAACTGATCTGCATCAATGAGATGTATGTGAATCTGAAACTAACAAACTGAACTAACCCCAAGAGACCCTTCCTCTCTAACTACCAGTTAACTGAACTAAATGGTACAATACACCAGAATACAAATTCAACAGAAACAGTAGCTGCAGTAGTAAGTCTAAGCTCAAGGTAAAAATGATGTTGCTTGTGAGGTTGACTTCAATAGATGACTAAGTTGTCTAAGTAATGAGCTAAATTATGATGAAGGGTCAAGAAGTGGCATTAAGGTAAAGCATTAGGGAGAGCCAGACAGCCAGCCAGTCAACCAGTCAACAAGCCAGTCAACCAGTCAACAAGCCAGTCAACCACTCAACAAGCCATTAAACCAACCAGCCAGTCAACCAGCCAGTCAGCCATCCAGCCAACAAGCCAGTCAACCAGCCAGCTAGTCAACCAGTCAGTCAACCAGCCAGCTAGTCATCCAGCCATCCAGTCAACCAGTCAGCCAGACAGTGTGAGGTCACTATCCCCCCCGACATCAGACTCCACGACCATAGTATGACCGGACTCATAACACACACACACACACACACACGCACACACCCACACCCAAACGCATGCACACACCCACACACACACACACAGAGAAAGAGTGAACAGAACCTGACCCAGAACATGTCTGACCCTGAATACCCTGTATGTTGACATGGTTTTCTTCACTTCACTCAGTAGCCGTCTGTGTGGCGCTACACTGGCGCTGATAGGTCAGGTACGTCTTCCTATACAGTGGTTGCTCTTACACCACTGGCATAGAGACATGTTTGGAACTGTTGTTTAGAACCGTTGTTTAGAACCGTTGTTTAAAACAGTTGTTTGGAACTGTTGTTTAGAACTATTTTGTGTCAAAGCTTCAATACTGTTAAGTGATCTCCTCGTCTCCTTTCCTTAATCTGTACTGATAGGAAAATTAAGGGTGTTTTTGGTATTTTGACCCCTATGGTTGGGGTTAGGATTAAGCTGATCCTAGATCTGTACCTACAGGCAACGTCTAGGGTTCAGAGCAGGTAGACAGAGGGAGATGGTGGTGGGGCCTAAATCAATAGTCCACAGAAAGAACTGCTCTCTGAGTGGGACAGATCAGCTTTCAGATACATACACCAGGCTCCATCTCTCTCTCTCTGTACATCTCTTTCAGATACATACACCAGGCTCCATCTCTCTCTCTCTGTACATCTCTTTCAGATACATACACCAGGCTCCATCTCTCTCTCTCTGTACATCTCTTTCAGATACATACACCAGGCTCCATCTCTCTCTCTCTCTCTCTCTCTCTCTGTACATTCTGTTCCTCTCTCCCACCATCTCCTATGCCTCTCCGTTCATCTAACCTATTCTCTCCATATCTACCTCTCTTTCACCAATCCCCTGTCTCTGTCTGCTCTCTTCTCTCCACTCATAATCTTCCCCCTTTTTCCTCCCTCTGTATGTTTAAAGATCAAAACAGGACAAGAGAATGGTTTGTGCCAGAGTAAACAACAATGGAATATATAATATGAAATGAAAATAAACTACCTCTCACGCTTTCCCTCCCTTTTCCACTGACTACCAGCCCCCGCCCCCCTCCCTCCTTCTGGCTCCTTTTATAACCCTGTGGACTGTAGTGCCCTTATGGTGGGCAGGTAGGGCCGGAATGAGGCAGGGAGGGAGGTAGGGCCGGAATGAGGCAGGCAGGGAGGTAGGGCCGGAATGAGGCAGGCAGGGAGGTATGGCCGGAATGAGGCAGGCAGGGAGGTAGGGCCGGAATGAGGCAGGGAGGGAGGTAGGGCCGGAATGAGGCAGGCAGGGAGGTAGGGCCGGAATGAGGCAGGCAGGGAGGTAGGGCCGGAATGAGGGAGGTAGGGCCGGAATGAGGCAGGCAGGGAGGTAGGGCCGGAATGAGGCAGGCAGGGAGGTAGGGCCGTTATGAGGCAGGCAGGGAAGCTGGAGGGAAGGTAGGTTAGGCAGGGAAGCAGGGCCAGTATGAGGCAGGCAGGCAGGCAGGAGGGCAGGTAGGTAGGGGAGTGTGTAACACCACGGACATGCTGAATATCTAATCACTTTTCTTGGCTGCTCCTCAGACTTCCTGTCAATTCTCACTGGAGGCTGACATAAGAATTTGAGGATATTTAAGCAACCAATCCCTTCTTTACCATGAATCACCTAGTGACCCAATATAAATATATAAAAAAACACTGCCTAAATAACCAAATTAGATACATAACGTTATATTATTAGTAAAACATAGTAGTAAATAGTAAAGGGGGTTAATAAATCTGAGCGAGTTACTATTGCCATTATAGCCCAGCATTTGCAGTTTATTCAGGAAGAGATTGATACTTGCAGTCAGTGTAAAGCACAATAACTCAACAAAGTTACGATTAAATATTCACACGTTATGGAACAACAGTAGAGTCTATACATGTACACGTTTATACACAGACGTAGCAAGAATATTTGAAGTACAGGCGTGCAATTATAATGTATTGTTAATGGATAGCTAAATTAGCTCAATCAAAATCTCTAGGAAATAAACAAAGAACCTGTTTGTTTAACGTCAGCTGGCTAGCCTACATTTTGTCGACTAACTGGCTATGGAACCTACCTTTTCAAGTCCACGCTATGAGCACATTTCTAAAAGCGACATCCAAGTCATCTCTCTGGCTGAGTTCATGCTGCTGTTTGGGGCGTGTTGAGGACACGTCTGCCCTTGTTTGTAAGGCCACGGAGGTACAGTGGAGGATACAGGCAGGCACTGTGGATGCGCGGTGCTGCTACAGAAGCATGCTGGTGTGGTGAAATAGTTTTTTTTTCTCCAGCCAGGGAGAGACGGGAAGGAGGGGCGATGTTTACTTTGACCATCCTCCTACGCATATTCAAGCAATTTATGCAATTTAATCTATTTTATTTTATTTCACCTTTTTTTTACCTCTCATTAAAAAATAATCTCATTGAGAAATTGATATTTTATATTTTATTTAAATTATTAAACAATGTCGACACCTAGTTATTACTGTTAGGGTAACTTTAAGAGTTCTTTTTTGTCCCCATAATTTCCCTCATGCTCCCGCCTCAATATTGGATTTGAAGGTTATTCTTGAACAGCAGCCTTTCAGCCATGTGCTTTTTATTATGTATCTCATAGTGCCCCCTTTTGTCGCTGGTCGGTAACAGCAACAGCCTATATTTTGGTGGCGCAACATCAGCACCAAGACGCCGCGTTGCACATGGTGTTATTTTTTCAGCTTTTGACATTCTTAGCTACAAATCAAATCTAATATTTCATATTTATTGTATTTTCAACTCACTAAACACAACCCAAAACAATCTCAACACATACACTCACGTTTGACTACAATTGCCAACATTTTACAAAAAAGCACTCTCATAAAGCCATATTCCTCAAACACACACACCATACTTGATGATCAAATTACGCGCGAGAGAGAGCTAGATGGGGGAGGGAGACAGAGAGAGAAGGGGAGGGAGACCGAGAGAGCGAGATGGGGGAGGGAGACAGAGTGAAAGGGGAGGGAGACAGAGAGAGAGGGGAGGGAGACAGAGAGAGTGAGATGGGGGAGGGAGACAGAGAGAGAGGGGAGGGAGACAGAGAGAGCGAGATGGGGGAGGGAGACAGAGAGAGAGGGGAGGGAGACAGAGAGAGAGGGGAGGGAGACAGAGAGAGCGAGATGGGGGAGGGAGACAGAGAGAGAGGGGAGGGAGACAGAGAGAGAGAGAGATGGGGGAGGGAGACAGAGAGAGAGGGGAGGGAGACAGAGAGAGCGAGATGGGGGAGGGAGACAGAGAGAGAGGGGAGGGAGACAGAGAGAGAGGGGAGGGAGACAGAGAGAGCGAGATGGGGGAGGGAGACAGAGAGAGAGGGGAGGGAGACAGAGAGAGAGAGAGATGGGGGAGGGAGACAGAGAGAGATGGGGGAGGGAGACAGAGAGAGAGGGGGAGGGAGACAGAGTGAGCGAGATGGGGGAGGGAGACAGAGAGAGAGGGGGTGCTGTTATTGCAGACATTTTATCTTCTTTGGTTATTCCTCCATACTAAGAGATTGTTGTGTCTGTTTCTGTTTGTCTCCACGACAAATGTCACTTCAGCATGGTGCAGGGGAGTGATATGATTGTTTTATAGGTAATGAATGGCCTAGAATACATTGTTTTATAGGTAATGAAGGGCCTATAATACATTGTTTTATAGGTAATGAAGGGCCTAGAATACATTGTTTTATAGGTAATGAAGGGCCTATAATACATTGTTATATAGGTAATGAAGGGCCTAGAATACATTGTTTTATAGGTAATGAAGGGCCTAGAATACATTGTTTTATAGGTAATGAAGGGCCTATAATACATTGTTTTACAGGTGTAAGTAGCCTATCAATTACTGTAAAGAGCATACTTATTATAATATAGGTATAAATGTAACAGTTCCTTACCATAGTAGAGAGCGTAGATGGTGACAGCCCGCATGAATGAGCCCAGTGAGAGAGGGAGAGATATGCTTGGATGTGTGAGGTGAATCTCCCTTTGAAGGCCAGAGGTCAGATGATACGAGAGAGAGAGAGAGAGAGAGAGAGAGAAAGAGAGACAGAGAGACAGAGAGAGAGAGAGAGAGAGAGAGAGAGAGAGAGAGAGAGAGAGAGAGAGAGAGAGAGAGAGAGAGAGAGAGAGAGAGAGATAGACAGAGAGAGAGAGAGATAGAGAGAGAGAGAGAGAGAGAGAGAGAGAGAGAGAGAGAGAGAGAGAGAGAGAGAGAGAGAGAGAGAGAGAGAGAGAGAGAGAGAGAGAAGTTGATGTTATTATCAGTGTGAGTCATGTTGGAGCTCACATTTAGCTTGGATAGAATATTATGGGTTCTATTTTAACAAACTTAACGCAATGGTAAATCTTAGGGCTGGCGGTAGCGTTATACACTGAGTGTACAAAACATTATCAGGGCATGGACTCTACAAGGTATCTAAAGCGTTCCACAGGAATGCTGGCCAATGTTGACTCCAATGCTTCCTACTGTTGTGCCAAGTTGGCTGGATGTCCTTTGGGTGGTGGACCATTCTTGATGCACACAGGAAACTGTTGAGCGTGGAAAAACTCAGCAGTGTTGCAGTTCTTGACACAAACCGGTGAGCCTGGCACCTACTACCATACCCCGTTCAAAGACACTTAAATATTTTGTCTTGCCCATTCAACCTCTGAATGGCACACGTACAAAATGTCTCAATTGTCTCAAGGCTTAAACATCCTTCTTTAACTTGTTTCCGCCCCTCCATCTACACTGACTGAAGGGGATTTTACAGGTGAGATAAATAAGTAATCATAGATATAACCTGGATTCACCTGGTCGGTCTATATCAGGGAAGAGCAGGTGTTCATAATGCTATGTACACTGTGTAGGTCCAAGGTGTGTCAGAAATATTTTTGCTATTTTCACAGACTATGGAGGGTTTTACACTCATCCAAACTTTTCACAGGAGCTGGATAAAGATCCAATATATTGAGAAAGGGGGAATATCCACTTATCTTTATACTACTAGCAAATATAATGTTTTATAAACATCATGGAACCATCTTACAGATCATTGCATTTTACATCTAGCAGAAGCTATTATCCAGGGCGACTTACAGGAGGAATTATGGTTAAGTGCCTTGCTTAAGGGCACATTGACCGATTTTTCGCCTAGTTGGCTCAGGGATTCGAATGCTCTCAACTGCTAGGCTACCTGCCACCCCAAGATCCTCTTTGCACTTCTTCAGAAATAGCTGAAGAAATGGCATTGCATTGGAGCCTTGTAGGCCTATCTTTTCACCATGAACCCATGTTTAATCTTGTAAAACAATCAAAATATTTCTAAATAGCATCCGGTCAGAAGCATGATATCATAAATCACTTTTCTTGTTTCATGGCACAGTACGCACGCGTAGGCCTACATTTGATTTGATGTCTTTACGGGTAACATTCGCACGTCTATACACAATTCTAGGCTCCTGTCAATACAAAATTCTAGGCTCCGCCAACATCTCTCTCGAGTCAAAAAAACTGAAAGCATCTCCATAAACCACACAATACCAATATGGTATTCATGTTTTGTAGTAGGAAAGCTGGGTGAATACGTTAAAGTTGTTCTGGCTAATACAGTGTATTTACAGGCAGTGAAATGTTCAACAGTGTCAGCATACTGTATCATTCCGAGTACCCCGCACTTTGTGGAGGCGGGCTGCAGGCTGGGAGGCGGCGAAGCCTATCGCTCCAAAACCTGCGGTCCTAAGAAAGTTGGAGAAGTTGTTGGATTGTTGGATTGTTATTTACATGTCTACATGTGTAGCAAATGTTTTATTTATTTTTTTGCATGTTTTGCATGTTATTTTGGCATTTTTTTTAGCATTGAGTTAATAAAGCGCATATAAACATGGTCTCTTTTTTGCTTTCTTGAGTAAGGCAGCTCCACAATGCAGGTGTTTCAGCCTAGCTCAGTGCTTTCTGTGGTGGTGGGGAAGCCAGCGGAAAATACAGAGCATAGGAGTTGGTCATGTTTTCTAGTTGCGCCGTGATTGGCTCAGTGTTCTGTCACTCATGGGGACACCACTTCACCGCAAAATCTATGGGGAGAGCTTGAAAATTCAAGCCCCTTGGGTGCTGCCATAAAGAAGGCTCAAGGTCATTGGCCACAGACACAATGACGTCAAATCACGTTATATCTACTGTGGCTTTGATTGGACTGATCATGTCAACATCATACTTTCAAAATATTAGCTAGCAAGCTAGCAGTCATCATCATGAATCATGTCGACAATTTACTTGCAAATCTTGTTATATGAAGATAAATTATTGTCACTGGTGTAGAGAGGAGTAGGCAGGAGGCAGTCGCAGGTTTAGAACTACTGAATTTATTTTAAGCATCGTAGAATCAAAGTGGGACAAAACCCAAACGCTGTTGTGCTCAAAATATATCTTCATAAACAAAAAGGCACAGGGCGAACCCAAAGTGCAAAATACAAAGTACACAGGAAATATTGGGAGAGATTCCTCTCAGGAAAACAACATTTACAACGACCGACAAAGACAAATGTCAGAGGGAGTTATTTATATACAGTTGAAGTAGGAAGTTTACATACACCTTAGCCAAATATATTTATACTCTTTTCACAATTACTGACATTTAATCCTAGAAAAAATTCCCTGTCTTAGGTCAGTTAGGATCACCACTTTTTTTGAAGAATGTGAAATGTCAGAACAATAGTAGAGAGAATAATTATTTCAGCTTTTCATCACATTCCCAGTGGGTCAGAAGTTTAGATAGATAGATAGATAGTATTTGGTAGCATTGCCTTTAAATTGTTTAACTTGGGTCAAACTTTTCGGGTAGCCTCCCACAAGCTTCCCACATAAAGTTGGGTGAATTATGGGCCATTCCTCCTGACAGAACTGGTGTAACTGAGTCAGGTTTATAGGCCTCCTTGCTCGCACACGCTTTTTCAGTTCTGGCCACAAATCTTCTATAGGATTGAGGTCAGGGCTTTGTGATGGCCACTCCAATACCTTGACTTTGTTGTCCTTAAGCATTTTTGCCACAACTTTGGAAGTGTGCTTGGGGTCATTGTCCATTTGGAAGACCCATTTGCGAACAAGCTTTAACTTCATGACTGATGTCTTGAGATGTTGCTTCAATATATCCACATAATTTTCCTTCCTCATGATGACATCTATTTTTTGAAGTGCTCCAGTCCCTCCTGCAGCAAAGCACCACAACAACATGATGCTGCCACCCCCCCGTGCTTCAACGAAACATAACAAACAGTTCTATTTTTGATTAATCAGACCAGAGGACATTTCTCCAAAAAGTATGACAAAAAAAAGTATGTCCCCATGTGCAGTTGCAAACCGTAGAATGACTTTTTTATGGCAGTTTTGGATCAGTGGCTTCTTCCTTGCTGAGCGGCCTTTCAGGTTATGCCGATATATATAGTTTTACTGCGGATATAGATACTTTTGTACCTGTTTCCTCCAGCATCTTCACAAGGTCCTCTGCTGTTGTTCTGGGATTGATTTGCACTTTTCGTACCAAAGTACGTTCATCTCTAGGAGACAGAACGCGTCTCCTTCCTGAGCGGTATGACGGCTGCGTGGTCCCATGGTGTTTATACTTGCGTACTATTGTTTGTACAGATGAACGTGGTACCATCAGGCATTTGGAAATTGCTCCCAAGGATGAACCAGACTTATGGAGGTCTACAATTATTTTCCTGATTTCTTTAGATTTTCCCATGATGTCGAGCAAAGAGGCATTGAGTTTGAAGGTAGGCCTTGACGTACATCCACAGGTACACCTCCAATTGACTCAAATGATGTGAATTAGCCTATCAGAAGCTTCTAAAGCCATGACATCATTTTCAGGAATTTTCCAAGCTGTTTAAAGGCACAGTCAACTTAGTGTATTTAAACTTCTGACCCACTGGAAATGTGATATAATGAATTATAAGTTAAATAATCTGTCTGTAAACAATTGTTGGAAGAATTACTTGTGTCATGCACAAAGTAGATGTCCTAACCAACTTGTTAAAACTATAGTTTGTTAACATGAAATCTGTGGAGTGCTTGAAAAATGAGTTTTAATGACTTCAACCTAAGTGTATGTAAACTTCCGACTTCAACTGTATACAGTGAAAGAGTGTGGATTGGAACCAGGTGTGTGTAATGATGACGAGACAAGTCCGGGGTTAATTAGGGAAGGGCGTTTGCCAGCAGTAGGTTCAGCAGCAGCTAGAAGGCCGGCGACACCGAACGTCTGAGCTGGACAGGAGGGAGAGCCAAAGCGAAGGCTGGTGATACAACTATGAAGAGAAATTATAGATAAAACTTATCGTTGCACATCGGCCATTGGACACAAACATTACACAACAAGTTGGAAATCGAAAATTCAACTGAGTGGTTTGGAAGGAATCAGTGGCTAACTGCAAGTGTTTCAAAGCAATCACTAGCCTGCTATTAAGTGGAGTGAGTGTGTGGTCCAAGTCTGTGTTTAAGGCACTCTTTTCCAAGCTTAAAAGGATAAACATTAAACATTGGGCATGATTTCAATCCAGCATGAATTCTGCCGCATTCAAAACAACTGGAAACACGGAACTGGGAAATCTCAGACTCCAACTCGGAATTCCAAGTCGGGAACTCAGGCCTCTTTCTAGAGCTTCGACCTGAATATCTGTGATGTCATGATTCAACATTGTTTTTTTCAGCGTTCCTAGTTGTCTTGAAAGCACCATAAATCCAGAGAATGCTAGACTTTGATGACAAAGTTTGTTGACAGAATTTGCCCACAAAGGACCGCTGCGTCACCATCCTGTTCAAGTGAGAACAGAACAACAAGGTGAGTCCAAAAATGTCTTGTATGCTGCTGCATAAATTATGTAATATGCCAGGGAGATATGTATACTGTAGCTAAGAAAGCAATACTAAGTGTATGTGGTGTAGTAAGCTGTTAGTAGACCATGTGCCTGACCCTAATAATTTGGTCCCTTCCCCCCTCATAACTTAGCCTACTGTTCTGACTTGATGGTGCACATGTAGCCTATAGACTGTTTTAGAGAAATGTAATCATTGAATATTGTAAGAGCTTTAATTGTCTGCTTATATGCCCCCTATATTTATCCTACAGTTCTGAGTTGGTGTACAGGGAGAATACTGTAAGAATGGCCTTTGTTCTGAATTCTGTCGCTGTACATTTCAAAAGTGCTGAACAAATAGTTTTATTGTCTACATCTGTCATAGCTCGCTCATTAATGTCTTAATCAAAATTACTGATTGCCTCTTATCCGCTCGTTGTCCCCTTATGCCATAGTTTGGTTTTTTTAAAGGCAGTAAATGAGGATCAATTAACTGTTTCACTGCCAGACAAGGCTCCACTGATAGCCAGGTGTAGCAGTGGTAAGGAGTCACTACATGGTGCTGAAAAGAAAGCTCTGCTGTTGGAACAGCTTTATTTAGGCCCTAACAGTTTGTGGGCACCGTTTGTCACCGTTATAGTGCAATTAATGTATTGTTTAGTGTTGTGTAGTGGCTTTGCTGGCATGCATCTAAAACTATTTTATTTATGTTTGCCCTACCACGATTTACATGCAAAAATTGCCACTGTGTAAGGATGAGAGTATTTCGCTATATCCTCCACGATCTGCCGCCTATCTAAACTGTCTTGGGTAGAAGCATTCTTCTAAGACAGTGTAATGTGTTTACTTTATTTCAGATGGATGTGTATCCTGTCTTTCCGGTTATAGTCTAATGCTAAATTGCAGGTTTTTCAGAATGGTCTTCATCTGCAAAGAGCTTCTCAGCGGGTTACTGGCACACTCTTATTTCAAGCGATATTCTGATTTAGAGTTCTTTATATTTTCTGGTTGTATTCATACCTTCTCCCCTTTAACTGTCCTAATTGCCCCATTTTTATAACCTCCAATGATCAGGGATGGAGTCTTGGAGAGGATCAGCTTGAGCAAAGTGAGGTGTATAATCACTGATCCATACTGAAAAATATAAACGCAACATGCAACAATTTCAAAGATTTTACTGTTACAGTTATCTAAGGAAATCAGTCGATTTAAATAAATTCATTAGGCCCTAATCTATGGATTTCACATGACTGGGCAGGGGCGCAGACATGGGTGGCCCTGGAAGGGCATAGGCCCACCCACTTGGGAGATTGGACCACCCACTGGCAAGCAAGGCCCAGCCAATCAGAATTCGTTTTTCCCCACAAAAGGGCTTTATTACAGACATAAATACTCCTCAGTTTCATCAGCTGACGGCTGGCATGGTTACACATTGTCTGCGGTTGTGAGGCTGTTCGGACGTACTGCCAAATTCTCAAAAAACGACATTGGAGGTGGCTTATGGTACAGAAATTAACATTCTGGCAACAGCTCTGGTGACCATTCCTGTAGTCAGCATGCCAATTGCATGCTCCCTCAAAACTTGAGACATCTGTGGCATTGTGTTGTGTGACAATTGTATTGTCCCCAGCACAAGTTGCACCTGTGTAATGATCATGCTGTTTAATCAACTTGATATGCCATACCTGTCAGGTGGATGGATTATCTTGGCAAAGGAGAAATGCCCACTAACGGGGATGTAAACAAATTTGTGCACAAAATTTGAAAGAAAAAAGCTTCTGGGATTTTTTATTTCAACTCATGAAACATGGGGCCAACACTTTACATGTTGCATTTATATTTTTGGTCAGTATACAAATAGTACTCCCTGCCAAATAATAGGCTCTGTGTTTCGTAGAGCTATACCTCCCTTAGCTTAGGTGCCCCACCCCAACATGCACTCACTCACAACCAGACATTGAATGATTGATTGGAGACAGCTTGTGTCAATTAAATAGCATTTCCTTGGAGTTTCTGCCTGCAGCAAACCCAGTGGATAATGCTGGAAATACCTGCCAAAAATATAACCCACAAAAAACAACCAGAAGGCCTGGCTCTAATCATAATATAAATTTATAGCTGACTCTGACTGTGTGTCTTAGAAGCTCACTACTAATATATTCACCTGATACTCAAATCAGCAGTAGCATCTCAATAGAACTATATGACAGGAGAGGAGGCTTAGACAGATGTTCTTCCATCAGTCTGTTAGCATGTCCCTTCTCCTATAGGAAACAGCCAGCCAGAGAAAAATGTCTCTCCACTGGGCAAAGAAGTCAGTCCAACGTCTAGTTTTGATTTACATTTGGTTGAGTTGTCAACTAATGTGAATTCAACGTGAAATCAACAACATTGGGTTTAGGTGAAAAGTTGGGTGAAATAATATGAAATGCCCTTATGTTGAATCCAATCAGTTTTTCACGTTAATTCAATGTCATCTCATTGATTTTTTTAGTTTAAATCAACCAGTTTTTGCCCAGTGGGTCACATCTAGTAGGAGTCTCTTGCAAGTGTGTTGGAATTCAGTGATTCAAATGAAAAGATTCTCACATCAACAGTAGGCCGGAATGTCTATACCCTATCTAGAAAACAGCAGTTTTCAACTCCACCCCTCCCTTCTCTGGTGCTGGGGGCTGCTTCCACACCTCCACGGTGGGCTTGGTAGAGGGGCTGTCTATGGGGGGGGTCGTTGGAAGGTCGGGCAGGTGCCACGCAATGAAGACCAGGTACATCCCAGAGCCCACCATCCCTCCCAGCAGAGGAGCCGTCAGGGGAACCCAGAACCAGTAGTTATAACACCTAGAGAGAAGAGAAGTAGGGAGGGTTAGTTACCCAGTTCTTAATTGAAATGTGGTGTCTGTGCCATATGTGTCCTTCATGTACCTGTTCTAGCACATTTGTATCTGCTGGCAGATGTTCCTATCGACATAAAGTGCCTTACGGGCACACTTGGCACCACAGGTGGCCAGTGGCACCTTAATTGGGGAGGACCGGCTCATAGTAATGGCCGAATGGAATTTATGTAATGGTATTGAAAACATCAAACACATGGTTTCCATTCCAGACATTGTTATGAGCCATCCTCCCCTCAGCAGTTTCCTGTGCTTTGCACACTAGGCACCAACACATTTGAAAAAACACATAAACCAGATCCACTGCTAGTCCAGGAGTATGCCACTCCTTTCATATGGTTCACTCTTCTCTCCTCTGCACTTAACTGACCCACTGACAATTCCTGTAATGTCTCACGCTGCACACCTGTTTTCTCAGGTCAAAATGTGTGCGAGTGTGTGCGCACGTGTGTGTGTGTGCGTGTGCTAGAAAACGTACGTGAACACTTCAGTGCCCCAGCCGGCGGTCAGTGTCAAGAGGCGTGGCCCTAAGTCACGGGCAGGGTTTATCGCTCCGCCACAATTGGACGACATTGACATGCCGATCCCCAGGACTACCACGGCAACGATGGGCGGGATCAGAGCGTCAGGGGCAGGACTATTCTTCTGGTCATCCAATGGGAGGATGCAGAGCATCAACATGGCAGTGCCCACCACCTATAGAATACAATACATTTGTGAAACAAGGAAATACAAGAGGACAAAAGCGTGGACCAATAAGGTTCTATCTGCAAAAATATGATTCAGAGATAATTGGCTTTATTAAAGTTCCAAACCCTCATTGGTTGGAATGGTGTCAACAATTTTATCTTGTATTCTTTTGATTTTAACAACATGTATTTGGGGTACTATATAGGTAGAGAACATTGAACAGAAAATCATTGTCAAAAATCCACCTAGTTCCATTTACCGTTCTTATATTTCAGAATCTTCACATTTATAAAACCTTTATGGTTTCCACTAGATAGCACAGCCACAAAGTCAGAGTTGTCTATATTGTAACAATGAATGGTAATGTAATCTTAATTTAAGGCTAGGGTTAAGCATAAGGTTAAGGTTAGGGTTTAAACATTTTAGAAATAAGCAGAATTTATGACTTTGTGGCTGTGCTTGTTAGTGACGAACCACCATCAACCGTTCCTGCTCCATACTGTATCATATTGGTCTGACCTGGTCTAGGATGCTGCTGCTGAGAGACAGGTGCTCTGCGGGATATGTGGCAAAGATGGACGCCGTCTCATTAGCCCCGTACACTGTCAAATTCCCTCCACTGAAGTCCATGATAGCATCTGACAGAGAGAGGGTGCTGGTTGTTCAGTGACAGTCATCTTGGCACACTATATTATAAAGTCTTACATCTGTATACTACTGAATGTGCATGTAACAAGCTGACATGACACCAATGACTGGTGGGACTGGTGTGAGAGTCTATGTGACTGACCATAGTACATTAGGAAGACCAGGCCAGAGGCCAGGTAAGCTCCCAACACCTGACACAGAGAGTATGGGAGCAGCTTCACCCAGGGCACCCTGCCCAACGAACATAAACTCAGAGTGACCGCTGGGTTCAGATGGGCTCCTAGAGAGAGAAAGAGAGGAGATAGACAGGTAGGGAGAGAGAGACAGAGGAGGAGAGGAGACGAGAGAGGGAGAGGGAGGGGGGAGAGAGGAGAGAGATGGAGAGAGATGGAGAGAGATGGAGAGAATCAGTCAACATCCTGTTTATGATCTCACCCACTAAATCTGTGAACACACACACAGATTAAAAGAGTGAGCGTGTGTGGGAGTGAGACCTTGGAGAGTTGTGGCCAGTAACAGCCTAATGCAGTGAGACCTTGGAGAGTTGTGGCCAGTAACAGCCTAATGCAGTGAGACCTTGGAGAGTTGTGGCCAGTAACAGCCTAATGCAGTGAGACCTTGGAGAGTTGTGGCCAGTAACAGCCTAATGCAGTGAGACCTTGGAGAGTTGTGGCCAGTAACAGCCTAATGCAGTGAGACCTTGGAGAGTTGTGGCCAGTAACAGCCTAATGCAGTGAGACCTTGGAGAGTTGTGGCCAGTAACAGCCTAATGCAGTGAGACCTTGGAGAGTTGTGGCCAGTAACAGCCTAATGCAGTGAGACCTTGGAGAGTTGTGGCCAGTAACAGCCTAATGCAGTGAGACCTTGGAGAGTTGTGGCCAGTAACAGCATAATGCAGAATAAATCACCAGGACATTACAGACAGCTAGCATTGTGTGACCACAGTAATGTTACACTCATAACTCATATAGAAGTCTGGGCGCTAGTGTGGCCATTTCACACCACCCCTATGTCTGTTACTGTTTTCAGACTGCCATTGACAGTATGATAAATACGTAGAATGGGAGGGTACAGCCATATAAGAAACACTAATGAAATCAAGGTTAGTAATGTTGCACAGCAAATTGGCCAGTGTTACCTCTTATTGATTTTTCTGTGTAACATTCCTAGTGTTGATTCAGGTGTTCAATTAACTCTGTAGGTATTACATTAACACTAATTGGTGTAAAAAGAACCCAAGAGTTGGTGTTAATAACCAGTGTTAAACCAAAACCACACCCATCATTATCATATTTCCCAACTGCTCTATTGCAGGTAGATTTTTTGAATTTTTTATTACACTAAGTTTTTTGCATGTTCTGTTGATTTCATTAATCTTATTCTACTTAAATATAAATAACATACATTTTTCTTAACTAATCCAATATGTTACTTGGATATATTGCACCATTACTGAAATGGTTGTTCCAGTTTAGAGGGTTTAGGTATTCTTATGTCTTTTGACATTTCAACCTGGCAGTCATTCTGAATGCAGGTTGCAGGTGAATAAAAATTCAAAATGTTGGATATCCCCACTGGCTGGATTCCAGTAGGAATTACATATCACTTTGAAGGCCATCATAATGTGATTTGCAGACCTGAAAAACGTGAGTTTCAGGCAACTACATTAGGGTAAAAGTAGGCCCTCAAAATAAGGCCTTATCATGATAACATATTTGGCTGTCAGTGTTGATTTCACATTGAAGAATTTGTTATGTGTATTCATTTTAGCATTAGGGTTGTCAGTTTGTCATTGAAGGGGAAATATACTTTACCAGTGGAAGCTGGTGGGAGGAGCTATAGGTGGACAGGATCATTGTAATGGCTGGAATGGAATTAACCACATGTTTGACTCCGTTCCGTGAATTCCATACCAACCATTACAATGAGCCCGTCCTCCTATAGCTCCTCCCACCAGCCTCCTCTGTACTGTACATACTGTATGAGTTGTTGTTTAAAGCGGAGAAAATGACAGTATATAGTCTAACCCCAGGATTGGGATGGGAGTTGGTTTGGGATGAAAGGTGTAGTAGTGTTTACCTGAGACCCCCTTGCAGAGGTACATGGCAGACATGACCCCTACAGAGAAGGCCATGTTGGCTGAGAGGTACTGTCCTTTAGCCTCTCTACTGGTCTTCACCTGAGCTGATGCACTACAGCCAAACATCTAGAGGAAGACAGAGGGGGAGAGAGGGGAGGCAGAGAGAAAGTCAAGTTAGTTTAAAGAGTCAGTCTGGTCTCATAAACTAGGCGTAACATAGTAAATATAAATCCGGGACACTCAAATTAGTATGATATTCAACGTTTATAGCTGAGCAATTAGTGCTTTCAGTTTTGGTACTATAGGTCGGTTCAGTTTTGGTACTATAGGTCGGTTCAGTTTTGGTACTATAGGTCGGTTCAGTTTTGGTACTATAGGTCGGTTCAGTTTTGGTACTATAGGTCGGTTCAGTTTTGGTACTATAATTCTTTTAGACATTAATGAACTATGCATTATGTGGAATACATGCTGTAACAGAATAAAACAATTTATAAAAGTCCCATGATGGTAGTGACTGCCCATTACTTCTTATTACTTATTAATCATAATTTATTCACATTACTTTAATAAAATGTTTTGTATATTACATTTGTTTTATTTGATGACTTTATTATTTAATTCCATGTCTTCATCTCATCTCTATAGAGCTGCTGCCTATGCTGACTGACAAAATCACTAGTTTAGTAGTTCTTCAGAGTAAATAAGGCATACTTTTATGACTGCTGAATGCTAACTATCAATCACTTAGATTATTTATTTTCACTCTTGGTCTCACATTGTTCTGTCTCTTCTCTCCCTCTCCGTGTCTGCCCCAAACTAACATAATGTAGCAGGCGTAAAAAAAACACACAGATCGGACAAGTAGGCACGCAATGGATTATGGTCAAAGTAGTTAATTATCAGGTTTTCTGCACTAAACTATCTCCAGTTTAGTGCAGACCGGTTCGTGACACCGGTCTACCTACCTATGGGTTACAGGGTTGACACGTTATGTTCGACCTACTCAGTTTTCCACCACAAAACACCAGAAAATGGCATTTTGTGGTAGAACCAGCTCCCCTGCTTTTACACTATGATTTGACTATCAGATGTTAAATGTTTCTTTGGAAAAAAATATTTAAAAAGGAATAGTTTCACCATACTAAAAAACGAGAGTTCAGTTCATGTAACAGGGTTGACCTTAAAATTAAGGACATACAAACATTATTCACTAATCACATTAAATAAATAATAATCTTCAGAAATTTGTCAAAGCAACAAAAATAACTAGGGTTTTACAATGATGGTGAACACTTGGAGAAATGTTGGGGTTAAGTGGGTTAATAAAATCGTCCTAGAAGTCACAGAGGGCGAACGGAGGGACATGTCAAAATAACACGTCTTTATTATGTTTATATTATGTGGCCTATATTAAAGGGCACTTCATTTAATATAACAGGCTTTTAAAATTCAGTATTGGTGCACAATTTCTACTTGAAATATCAAAGGGACGCAAAAGGCCCTCTTTTCATGGAACGACCCATCTACTTCTAGGAAACTACTCTTTATCTATTGATTTGATAGCCATTGCCTTCAGTAAGCCACAATACACAGACTTGTACGACTGGTTATCTGAGCTGGTCTCTGTTAAGATAAGTCATTGTCCTGGAAAACTCTACAGGTCTATAAAGTAGCAGTAAAGAGTGTTAACGAGATGACTATATAACTTCAATATCAATCAAGACACATTTAGTACTGCTCCTACAGTCAGACCATCAGTTATATTGTCATAATAAATAAGAACAGATGATTAATAACCTCAAACTCTGACCCTCTCTGACGTATAATTCTGTATACTACCCTCATAAAGTACATTTTCTAAACGACGTATAATGCTGCATACGACCCTCATAAAGTACATTTCGGTTTCAAAACTACAAACACATGCTCAGGACTGTTTGAAAGGTAAGAAATGTAGGATTCTGAGAGATATGTCAGAATCAAGGTGACTACTACGAAGCCCGAGATACAGCAGACCAAACAAAAACTGAAATGTACAGTTTATATATTTGTATGTATTTCTTTCTTTGGGGGGTGGGGGTGTCCCCCCGATTGTCCACATGTTGGCGAAGAAGAGATTTCAAAGTTGAAAGGTTTGTTTCAAAAGGATTTGAATATATATATATATATATAAAACACATTTGTCCGATCAATTTGTCTGATCTCTTAAACATGTGCAAATTCCCATAGGAGCTTGTGCAAGATGCCATGCCTTAACTTTTCGTCTTACAGGAATGATATACCTTTAAGCCCTCAGAACAGCTTCAATTTGTTGGAGCATGGACTCTACAAGGTGTCAGAAGCATTCCACAGGGATGCTGGCCCATGTTGACTCCAATGCTTCTCACAGTTGTGTCAAGTTGGCTGAATGTCCTTTGGGTGGTGGACCATTCTTGATACACACGGGAAACTGTTGAGCCTGAAAAACCCATCAGCATTTCAGTTATTGACACAAACTGGTGCGCCTGGCACCTACTGCCATACCTCGTTCATAGGCACTGAATGGTGTTCTTAATGTTTTGTATACTCAGTGTATACCCCCTGTCTGATTCCCAGTCCGTCCACTAGACAGCAGTAGGAGATCACATGACATCTCTTGGCCACTTGAAACCAGTTGCATTTGGTTTGGGTAGTGAGTCACTCAGCCTTTCATCTTAACATGACCCTAGAAATCAGCCTGACATCTTAACATGACCCTAGAAATCAGGCCTTTCAAGTTATCAATATTTAAGTAAAATTTCCAAAAGGACAAGGGCTGTAGCTTTCAAATGATATGTCATTTTGTTTCTTTTAACAAACGAAGCATGTGTGTTTTGTGAGTTCGCCGGATCAGAGGCAGTAGTGGAGGACCAGGGATGTTCTGTTGATATCAGTGTGAATTAGACCATTTTCCTGTCCTGCTAAGCATTCAAAATGTAACGAGTACTTTTGGGTGTCAGGGAAAATGTATGGAGTAAAAAGTACATTATTTTCTTTAGGAATGTAGTGAAGTAAAAGTGGTCAAAAATAGTAAAATACAGACCCCAAAAAACGACACTTTAAAGTATTTTTACTTAAGTACTTCACACCACTGTATGTAGGAAAATGGTTGAAATAAGTTGAGTTGATTGGTGGTAATTCGACCACTCACTGCTTGCACAGGTTTTGTCTTGATTCTTATTTGTGGTTGCAATGTCGAGAGGAGATCCTGCAAGTAATCACTTAACTGTACTTCACTGTACTGTGCATATGTCACACATATATATATATTTTTTATCTTCCAATAAATATTTTGTCTATAAAAATAATGTGCTTAATGTTTTCCATCTTGAACAGTAAGGCTTTAGATGGTAGGCTACTCACCAGCAGAACAAAGGTTCCTATCAGCTCTCCCAAACACTCCCGAACCAGGGGGTTGCTCACCCTCAGAGTCCGCTTCACCCCCTCCATTTGGGTCTTAAAGCAGGGTCCCTTAACCCCCATCTTTCTGACCTCCGGGACCACCTGCCCTCTCTCCTCCATCACCAATACCTGTTTGTTAGCCTGGACTTGTCCCGCTGTCCCTCTGTCCCCTGTCACATCTGAGACATCTATACGCATCTGTGCCTAAACCTGCAGCTTACACCTGGCCAGCCTACAGATTGTGTGTATGATGATGCTCTGTGCAGATCAGATGCCCACACAGATCAACTGGTTTCTGCAGAATCTTGGAGTCTAAGTGTCAAAGGGAAAAGTAAAAAGTGTCATCAAATCCACGTCAACCACACACACACACACACCCCACACACACACACACTGCTGACTGTCCATTAACTAAAGTATTGGATGTAATCTCATCAATTAGACTTTGGCCTCCATAGTCATAAACTCTAAACATCACAAAACCTAGTTTTAAATCCTAGTTAAATGTCATCCTTCTTCTAAACAAACAGTATCTGCTGTGTTTTTGGTGTGATTAAACAGTTGAGCTCCTTTGTCTTACCATGCTTGAGGAAGTCGATTAGCCAGCTATGTAATTTGAGAAAAAAGTTGGATCCCAGATTCAAGCTAACTAGCTAGCCATATTCATTTATCTGTTTTGTTCCGGTATAAATATAATTAGAACATCATCATAGTTTTAACCTGAGATTTACTTATCTGGGCTTAAAATGAAGTATTGCAACAAATCTCTGACTGTCTTCCCTTGTTTCTCTTGTCTTCTTTGTAATCAAATCACATTTTATTGGTTACATACAAGTGTTTAGCAGATGCTATTGCGGGTGTAGCGAAATGCTTGTATTGAGTATAATGCAGTTCAATATTGAGTGAGCGTTGTGTAATAGAGTGGTGGGGTATATAATATCTGTATGTTGTGTGTACAAACCCCACCTGACCCAATAGATACCACAGGAAATTAGACAAGGACCATGTGACCTTCCGGAGGGGTTAGCATCTGTTACAACATGATCTCCTAAGGTGCCATGTGTGTGTGTGTGTGTGTGTGTGTGTGTGTGTGCCCATTTGTGTGTTCTGATTCTTCAGCATTAGTACATTCACAATCGTGAATGTACTAATGCCCTTTGGTTCTTTGGGCAAACCTAATGTAGGCCTGTGCCAACTAAGCAACTAATCATTAATTAAGCCTTTGTTGACAACTCCACCGGAGTGATAAGATAGGTCAATATAACTTCACTGACCACTCTTGTAGCAGTGTTGAGTAATCTACTGTAATTAATAAACCAGAGAGAAAAATAAAAAAAGAGGGAACATACTTAACAGGAAGGCAAGTGAACTGCCCTTCAATTTCAGGTAAAGTAAGGAAGTACAAATGTGCATAGTGCTTAGAACTGGCACAACTCTGTATTCTACATGACATCGACCCATTTGCCTGCTCTAGGAAATACATTTCTATCTGAACGTTATGAAATGTCACTGTCCTGAACAGGCCGTGATGAAGCCCTTGGCACAATAAAAAGACACTAGCGATAATGAGGAGATAATGACGCAGGGAACACGGATACTAACAGAACGCAGCATAGTTGAAATGTTATGACGTATCACTAGCTCACTAAAGATCGCATTGGGGATCAGTAAACAATGACTTGGCATTATTCTCTTGTCAAGGGCAGAAAAAGCGAACCTTGAAATAGTATTACATTGGCGATTGCTATCTTATCACATGGTCAGGCGTCAGGGAGGGAGACCCATCCAATGAGAACCCATCCCACCAAGAGCAGTGTCTTCTTACAGGTTGCGTAATTCTGATTTGACCTGTCGCTAATTCATCAGTGACATTAATCAGTGTCAATCGAACGCGATGTGTCGCTGAGAGATGAGACATTGCATAATCACATATGCCTATAAACTACACCTAAGAGCCTCCTTGCAAGGGCACACATGCACCTATCCCTGAGAACCAAGTATATTTGTGGGCAGCGTAAGTGGGCAGATAATATGTGATCCTCTAGCGCTCTCTGTAGGTAAAACAATGTACATTTACATTTTAGTAATTTAGCAGATGCTCTTATCCAGAGCGAGTTACAGGAGTAATTAGGGTTAAGTGCCTTGCTCAGGGGCACATCAACAGATTTTTCATCTAGTCGATTACTGGCACAATGCTCTTAACTGCTTGGTTACCTGCCGCCATGTACTAGATAGATAGATAGATAGATAGATAGATAGATAGATAGGTACTTTATTGATCCCCCGGGGGGGAAATTTCATTTTAAACAGGGACCGTTTTCAACCATGGGGTTATTGTAGGATTTATTAACAGCTAGTAGACAGAGGACGGTTATTAACTTTCTAGTCACAATATATATAACAGCAGCCATATACAAAACTCCTTACATTTCATCATATAAAACAATGAGCAGACTAGATATTAAAGAAACATACAGCATATTTCTACAAAGTTAAATAAATCACCTCTGTATTGATCTCTCTCTCCCTCTTCATACCCTGGGTTGCCCCTATATACAAGATAGGCCCTCCCCTCCATGTGTACTGGTCTCTTCAGTGCTTTGTTATCGTATGACTGGTGCGATACATATCATCCCTCTCACTTGAGGTAGAAGTTGACCCGAACCACAGACCCAAAATCAGATTGGCAACCCTCACTTCAACCTCATAGGAGTACAATGCTTCAGTGCTTTGTTATAAGCATATAGAGGGTGCATATCAATGTTCATTCCTGTCACTGTAGTTTCTGAGGACGGTGTAATACCACATCCACAGGCCCAGGGGGCAGTGTTTTGATCAAGGTCCAAGCCTCCAGCCTCCTCAGGCCCACCAAACTCACACCCTCGATCTCCAACACCTCGTCCCCTGGAGACACCTGGTTGACTGGACCACCTGAAAGAGAAGAGGAGCTTATTGTTAGTGGATGTTCACCTTGATATCTTTATCAGACGCCTCATAACCAATGGTCTAAGCTAGGAGGTTTGATTCATGTTTTGGCTGACAAAATCTACATTAATTTGAATGTATACAATACAAAGGTCAGCTCCTCTGCCATGTGTGATGCACAGTAAATGTTGTTGATTTGATTTATTTAACCATTTAAAAAAACACAATACAACCACACATGCAGACACAATTATTGAATTCTTTTAATCTTTGAGGATGACAAAAAAGTTTAACTTATTTCCATTGTGGTCCTTTGGAAAATACATGAAGATTATAACATGAACACACAATACATCATCTCATCAGTAGGGTGGAAACACTAAAAGGAATAAAACAGATAACAAGTAACATTCATTAATACTATAATATTTTGTAGGTAGGTTGACCTCTCACCCAGGAAGAGTTTCTGTACGGTGAGGGGTTTGTCTCCCAGGCTGGAACCCACTCCTCCCTCCAGACTGAATCCCAGGTCTCTGCTATGCTTCTCCAGCCTCACACACACCCTCTGACCTGACACACAGGACACACACAAACGCTCAAAATGACTCCGAAACACACATCTGTCTACGTTCTCTGTCAAAACAACAGGTTCAGGGTGATAAGAGAGAAGCTGTGGAAATGACTTTGGAGCATTGATCAATGTTGTTCTGCTTTAAACTTTTTAGAAGTGTGGTAAAAGTTAAGTGCTATTACAAACCAACTGATCCATCCCACCTGTGTTAGCAGGCTCTGCCTGTGTCCCTCCCCGACTGTCTGTCACTGTTCCTCCCTTATGGGGGTCTGTTACCCCCGCTCTCCTCAAGACAACCACGCCCATCCCCTGAGTCCGCGCCCTCCTTAGTGTCCTCAGCACCTCCCAGTGGGAGGAGCCACATAGCGCTGTGCCGTTGATTGACAGGACTTTGTCTCCCTCCTGGATGGATCCCTCCTCAGCCGCCGCCCCCGCCAGGAACACCTTATGGACCTGGAAGACAAACACCAGAGGTCAGAGTGGACCAGGAAGTGAAAAACCATGATGCCTAGGCTTTAGATCAGTGGGCTAACGTGGTCTTGAATTGAATGGGCGACATGAGGCGCTCACAGAAACATGGAAGCATTGGTACTGGTTGAGTAGTACTCACAGTGACAGGTTTGTTCTGGTCCACTCCTCCTGCCATGGTGAAGCCCAGTCCCACACCAACCTCCTTATGGAGAACCACGACCTGGACATCCTCAAAGTTCTATAGAGCGGGGAGAGATAGTGAAGGGGGATAGAACACCAAGATGGCAGTCGAGCAATGACAAATACTGATGCTATTATTAATGTTTTTAGAATGTAATACCACTCTAATATAATGTTTTAGCTGGTTGTTTAGTCTGGTGTGGTGAAGATAGTTGTAGTACCTACAGGGTTGTGTTTAGTCTGGTGTAGTGAAGATAGTTGTAGTACCTACAGGGTTGTGTTTAGTCTGGTGTAGTGAAGATAGTTGTAGTACCTACAGGGTTGTGTTTAGTCTGGTGTAGTGAAGATAGTTGTAGTACCTGCAGGGTTGTGTTTAGTCTGGTGTAGTGAAGATAGTTGTAGTACCTGCAGGGTTGTGTTTAGTCTGGTGTAGTGAAGATAGTTGTAGTACCTGCAGGGTTGTGTCCCCCAGGCTCTTTACGTCGTCCAGCAGGCGGTCCAGCTCATCACTGCCCAGGACAGACACACAGGACAGGGCCGACACGTCAGACGACAGGCTGGCTGACCGGCTGGATGGCCACTCCTCACTGTCAGAGGAAGACTGGGGATCATAGTCCACCTCTCCGAAGTTACACAGCTCTGCCAGACTGAGGGAGAGACATTGTGGCATTTATTTTATTATAAAGTTGAATGATTAGATAAAAACAAGTAACAGGTAGCCTGACAATAATCACGACTTGACTTTTAAACATGGTGCTTGTTGTGTTAGCGTAGTTTTTTCATCATAAGTTGAAAACAGAAGTGACCCACCTGAGAGAGAAGCTCCTGCGATGTGATTGGCTGATGGCGCTGGTGACGGTCACCGAGGATTCAGCAGAGTCTGAGTCATAGTTGGAGTCCTCGTCCTTCTCCGTACCTTCATCATCAGTATCCTCATCACTCCATCCCCCCTCCTCTGAGTTCCATCGAGCCAGAGGGGGGAGGAGGAGGAGGCTGCTGGGGGAGGAGGTGAGGGGATGGGACATGGGAGGAGACAGGGAATCCCTCCCCAGGCCAGAGTGTGAGACTGGGATAGCAGGGTCAGTAGTGACCCTACCCTGGGCTGTGTGTGTAGAGACTGGAAGGTTCTTTAGGGCAGCCAGGCCTGAATCTACACCCTGTTGGTGTTTAGGCTGCAGGGAAGTAGTGGGGAGGTCTGGGGAGGTGTGGGGTGTGTTCTGAGGGTGGAAGGGGGAGTTCTGGGGGGTGTTGGTGGGTGTCTTGTCGTCATCGCTCACTGGAGATGGCAGGTTAGGTGTGTCTCTACTGTGAAGCCTCCTAGACGGGTCAGGGGCAGCTAGAACCTCATTGGAGTTGTTATTAGAATTAGACAGCTGGAAGGATGAAGTACCCTTGGCAGTGACTGTAGTAGTCTGTGTGTTGGTGCCACTCCTACTCCAGTCCTGGGGTGTGACTGTGTGTTTGGGGAGGTCTGGCTCATCAACGGAAAAGTCTCTCAGAGTGTCTCTGGTGGTTTTGCCATTCAGAGGGATTTCTAGTTTACCTTTGAGGTTGGAAAACGTACCAGAGCCAACAGCATTCTCCCCCACTCCCCCTCTATAGCCCACTCCTCCTATCTCCCCCACTCCCCCTCTATAGCCCACTCCTCCTATCTCCCCTACTCCCCCTCTATAGCCCACTCCTTCTATCTCCCCTACTCCCCCTCTATAGCCCACTCCTTCTATCTCCCCTACTCCCCCTCTATAGCCCACTCCTCCTATCTCCCCCACTCCCCCTCTATAGCCCACTCCTCCTATCTCCCCTACTCCCACTCTATAGCCCACTCCTCCTATCTCCCCTACTCCCACTCTATAGCCCACTCCTCCTATCTCCCCCACTCCCCCTCTATAGCCCACTCCTTCTATCTCCCCTACTCCCCCTCTATAGCCCACTCCTCCTATCTCCCCCACTCCCCCTCTCTCCCCCACTCCTCCTATCTCCCCCACTCCTCCTCTATAGCCCACTCCTCCTATCTCCCCTACTCCTCCTCTCTCCCCCACTCCCCCTCTCTCCCTACTCCCCAGCCTCACCCCCACCTCATCCACTGACATAGACCTCAATGCCCACCCTCTATTTGCCTTCCTCTCTTCCCCCTCTCCTCCTACTACCTCGCCTCCTCTCCCTCCACCAAGTGCTTTATCTGGCACACTCTTCCTTACCCCTTCTCCTTGTCCTCTCACCCCATCCATTATTACAATCCCTCCCTCTCCTCCTCCTCTCACTCTCTCCCATACTCCCCTCACACAGCCTACCTGTCTATCCGACCCACTCTCCCTGACCCCCTCTCCAGCCTCACTGAGCTGCTCCGGGACAGAGAAAGCCCGTCTGGGCTTCTGGTTGTTGGGCACTGGGACCTGAGATGTCTGTGTCAGAGCTTCAAACTGGTGGATCTTATTCCTCACACTGGCTGCAGAGAGCACTACCAGTTTCCCAGGTAACTTGGTATTTTCAGTGTTCTGTAACATTATCCTCTGTGGGGTGTTGGCTTCAAACACGTCTTCTGACAGGCTCCCTTCCCTGGCCACGGCTCTAGCAGGGGTTTTGCTCCTCTCATAGGTGTCCGTTTTCCCATTAAGCGGATTGGTCCGATGGGAGTTTGACTCTGTGGTGACCCCTACTCCGGGCGTTGTGATAGGCTGAGAATCCCTGGTGGGTGTCACTGATTGGCTGTGCTGGGGGAGAGCGACTTCAGCGTTATCTCTCCCTCGCTTCTCCACCTCCTTTTTGTCATGTCTTTTTCCTTCAACATCAGTCTGTTTCTCTTTTTCCTGAGCCGTGCTCCCCACCCTCACTCTCTCCTTTTCGCTGTCTTCACTTATAACTCTCTTTTTGTCCACAGTGTTTGTCACCTCCTTATTCCCTCTCTCCTGTTTGTCTCCTAATGGAGGGGATAGTGAGGGGTCCCTCATGCACACTGATGACCCCTCCACTAAGGGTGTGTCTGAGGACTTGTATGAGAGTGTGGGTGTGGTCCACCCTGACACTGGAGACACTGAAGGACTCAAACCAGACACCTTGACTTTACTACTCTGATCTCTCTGTGGTGTGTGTGTGGTGTGTGTGGTGTTCTGTTCAACCAGGGGTGTTTGTGAGAGCAGGCTGTTTCTCTCCCCCCTGGATAATACACTGAAGGGGGAGGAAAGGGGGGAGGGGAAGGGGGAGGCGGAGGGGGAGACAAAGGCAGAGTCTGTGATGGACTTCCTGCGATTGCCTGCTGTATCTCCCCCATCCCACTCCAACAGAGACCAGTCTCCTACCGGTGCTGAGAGACGCTTATTTCTGGTTGAGTCCTTCACATCCTCATCTCTGTTAGCAGCTTTATCAGGTCCATAAAGCTTCTGTATCCGGTCCCAGATACTCTGGCCCCTGGAGGATCCAATAGATCCACCGGCTGGTTCTCCGATTCCAGACCCAGGACCAGGACTAGACCTCAGCCTGGCGGGGAGGGACTGGCCCCCACTGGCCCTGTCTAGAGCCAGAGGCACACACCCTAGACCCACAGGGGACACCCCATCACCAGGGGAACACCCTGACCCCCCAACAGGGCTCATCATCTCCCCTGGTCCAGCTGAGTTAAAGGCCTTCACCCTGGACAACACTTTGCTCTCTCCTGCCCCCTTACTCTCCAAACTCTCTGCTCGTTTAAGTGTTGACCCCCCTAGGTTCCCTGAAAACCTCAGCACTCTAGTCCTGCGCCCCTCGCCAGGGCTAGTCCCCCCTCCTCTCCAGTTTAAACTCTTACTCCTTTTGGGCAGGTTTAGCCTTCTCCACTCTGTCCTGCCCCGGCCTCCTTCGCCACAGTTTCCTCCCATGTCACTGCCATCCTCTGGGTTCATGTCCCTCACTCCACCATTCTGGCTCAACTGTCCGGTGGCCATTGTGGAGCCTGTTGTGTATTTCCCCTCACTGGGGAATGGGTCCAGTGCAAGTTGAATTATTCCAAATGTAGTATGTGGTAGAAAGTGATAGTTTAAGAATCCCAATAATCCTTTTTGGAGAGTTTAACCACTTGTCAAAATAGTCACAAAAGCCTTCGACAGCAGCACTGATCTGGTAGGAAAGGTGTTTGTCTGCCCCAGCAGAAACGTCAGAGTGGTTGAACTACAATCTTCTCATGTTTTGGTCTCCAGATATCAACAGCCACTCACTTGTATATCCACAGGTTTGAGATTCCATCCATGAAGATTCTCTGCATTTCTGTCTCCCACACACTCAGAGATGATTGTTAGTTCTACTTCACTCCCTCTCTGTCCATTCCTCTCTATGTCTCTGTGGTGTCGGCTCCAGTAGTCAAACAGAGGTCCGCAGTGAAGTGTTCCTGGGTGAGTGGTCACACACAAGCCTTAGAACCCTGCAAACATAAAGAAATATATCATATGTCATGTTATATTTACATATGAAAAACATTCAATCTTACATTTACTAAGAAAATTCCATCTTTGAAATGGTTAGGAATGTTGAGGTAACGGTATTCTGGACACTATGGTCAAATGTAATGATACAGTACAGTTAGTAGCACACAGTAGCCAGATTACAGTCCCCAGAGGGAGAGAGAGAGGGAGAGAGAGGGAGAGAGAGGGAGAGAGAGGGAGGGAGAGAGAGAGAGAGATGACAGAAAGAGAGAGAGAGAGATGACAGAA